>JAYESA010000003.1:93361303-93764854 GCA_036927795.1 Iris macrosiphon | reverse complement strand
ACACAAAAATTTAAGCTGCTCAATTTATGAGATTACTTAAAACATTGCAAAGACGAGAGATCACAACAATTGCTATGTATGGCCACTGAGCAAGTTCTAAATTGAACTCATGACAAATAAAACAATCAAATACTATTTAAAACCTGACACACTACCAAACCTAACCTTAACACTCAGACCATACAATTGAATGAACAACCACCAGAACAAAATTTGTTTAGATTACCATATGTGAGGAAGAGAAAGATTGAGAAACAAGAGAGTACCTGATGTTATGAGACAGAGAAGACCAAGAAGAAGTGCAACCTGTCGCTGACACAATAAGAAACAAAGGATTGCTTAAAATATTTCCAGACATACAATTCGTACAGAGATACTAAGTGAATTCAATATTTACTAAAATAACGAACAAGAATCATTATTAAAGCTACATATGATCCAATTACTATTAAAGTTTCCTACACATCCAACAACAACATTAAAAGACAAGAAATGAACAACCAAAGAACAACAAATTGCAGTTTACACCAAAGAAACCATTGAGGTCCGGTCTCCACGGGTTAGCTTTCTCCTACACATACAAAACAGCAGATATTCAGACAATATGTACACAACAAAGTACCAATTTCCCCCCTCACCCAATAGCTCACTCTTCCCTCTTCGGGGTGTCGCTCCTCTCATCACAATCCCCGATGCTCTTCTCTGAGCATGCATCATCCCCATTCTCCACTCTGGCATCCTCGTTAACGTTCATATTGTTGTTGCTGAAACTAGTGTCGTTGTCCTCGTTATTATTATTATTATTATTATTATCATTGTTGTTACTATCGTTGTTATTGGCGGTGGTTAAGTTTCCATTTTTGGCCTCCATGAGCTGCATCCTCCTCCGCAGGTCGCCCATCTCCCTCTCCACCAGGAACAACCGCTCCTTCATCGTCAGGTTCTCCTCCTCGAGCTGCGCAATCCTCGTGTCCTGGTCGTCAACCCGGTTCTCCATCAGGTACACCGCGGGCGCTCCAAGATCGTCACCCCCGAGGCCGCCCGGGTTCGGGTACACCATCTCGAACCGGCTCAAATCATGATCGAGCCTCCTCTCCACCTCGACGTGCTCCTCCACGTCGCTCTCGCTGGATCCGTCCTCCGCCGCCTCATCCTCGTCCTCTCCGCCTCCGGCCCCAACCCCACCACCGGGACGCAGGCGAATCAGGCCCTTCATGGAGCCATACCCGTCAACCCCCCACTCCTCCTTGGCCATGTCAACGAGCCCCTCGCGCGAGGGGGAGAACTTGGGCGTCGGGAGGATCGCTGGGGTGACGGGGCACGGGGAGACTAGCGACGTGATGCCGCCGGACTTCTTGGCGCGGATGATGAAGGAAGTGGTGTTGCGAGGGGCGTAGGGCGCGAACCTAGTGAACTTGTTGTTGTTGCTGTTGTTCTTGGGGTGGTAGAAGCGGCGGGCTTTGATCCGGTTCTGGAACTGGAGCTCGTTGAGGCCGGGGGGCTTGTAGCAGGCGGAGGAGGCGTCGGCGACTGAGGCGGCGGCGGCGGCCTTCTTGCGCTTGTCGGCAGCTTTCTTCCCCTTCCAGTTCATTCTCTGCGGGAACGGGGGCCGGGGGGGCAGGAAAGCCATCGGATCGTCGGGTGGCGGTTGGGACCAGATCGGGAAGGTCCGGGAGGCATCGGGGTTCATTTGTTTTTTAGGGTTTGGAGAGAATTACGAGGAAGGAGGAGGAGATCTAGGGATTTCGAACGTTACTGAAACCCTAACCCTATTTTTTTCCCAAATCGGAAGTGAGAAGAAACATTTGGTATGGATTTGGGGTGGGTGGGGGATTTATATAGGAAGAGATAGAGGTCGAGGTTGGCTTTTTCGTAATTATTGGTGGATTATTTAGCACTCGTTTGGGTTAGGGTTATGGTCCGCGGAAGTGATTAAAACGCAAGTGGTGGATTGAGTAGAGGGGCTAATCGGACGTATTGGAAATATACGAAGGGTATACAATATTTTTACGAATAATTATAATGACGCGACTGTATAAACAAAACAAGAAAGAAATGACAGGGTGCTTGTAACTATTATTAAGATCAATCAAAAAAATTTAGATTCTAGATTCAGAATATAAGAGCTAGCTTGATAGAACAGTAAGACTTATTTTAAATTTTAAATTTTAAATTTTAGATTTTTTAGACCCAATCAATCATAGGAGTTATAGGTTGGACCTAAGAACAGAGCCAACTTTGACCTAAGACAGCCAGAGTGACTGTCCAGGACCCACAGACCAGGAGGACCCAAATATCAATTTAAACATATATATACTAATAATTTTGTATCTAAAATAGAACAAATATGTACTATGGGTTTTTTTTAACACAAAATAATTATGATGTAGTGTTTATTTACACTCAAGGTGTCCTAGATTCAAGTCTTGGCAGAGCATTTTTTTTTATTTATCTTTTTTTAGTTTTTTTTTAACATTATAATATGGGGAGCCCATTTTGAAAGTTCGTCTAGGACCTCCATGAACTCAGGACCGTCCCTGTCTGAGAATTTCTAAATTCGGAATGTAGAAACTCATTTTGTAGAATAGTGAATCCTAATTTGGAGCACCAATTTCTATATTTTACATTTTTTTTTTTCATATTAATTTTTGACCACGCAATCTTTGGAGCCAAATGTCGCTTTATCAATTTCTATTACTCTCATACAAACCCAACTCATTTTACATTTACCCCTTTTAAAATAAAATTGAGACTCAAGATGCAATTCTGAGCACCATCTACTAACGATGCTCTAATACTGGTAAACCCAACACGTAAAATATTTTTTTTCATTGTTATAAATTAGTTTAAATATTTAAATATATTTGAATTAAGATTTATTATATATATTTTCTATTTTAATTAGAATTTATTATATATATGTTTATATTTTAATTAGGATTTGTTATAAATATATTTATATTTTAATTAGAATTTGTTATAAATATATGTGTAGGTAGTTAGATAATATCATGTAGTTAAGTTATTATATGGAATTTTTTCTTAATATTTAACTGTGACAACTCATTTAGACTAATTTTTAATACGATTAGAACTTAGTTTTGGAATTATTTTTCTTAATTAATTGAGGATATACATATGGCTTACACGGCTTATTTTCCGTTATGTAATTAAGTCACAAATTTTGGTTCTTTGCTGTTGTAAATTGACTCAATAAGTGAAACCCTAATTTTTTTTGTTACATTTTCGTTCTCCATGAGTTTCTTTGCTATGGAATGTTTGAAACCATCAGTTTACGTTAAAAAGATTGGTTCTTTGCTGTTGGAATTATAGTCACAAGTGAAACCCTACCTTTTGTTTTATTTCCTTGCGCTCTGGTTTTTTTCTTCTTCCGGCGATTGAATGCAATTATCAATTTACATTGAAAAGTGGGTGCTTTTCTGTAGGAAACGTATTCAGAAGCGAGACCATACTTCTTTTTTTTCTATTTCCATTATGTCCATGAAACCAATGTTGTCCTGTTCGATTCGTGTTCACAGTGGTTGGCACTCTAATGTAGCTCTCAGCATGGCAGTATGTAGCATTCCCTCCTCCTTGGATGGTGCTTTGTGATTTTTGGTTAGATATACGGGGAACAAGAGAACATTGTGATGTTGGAATGATTTCATGTATAGAATCATTCATTGATCTCTAAGTTGCTAATAGATATCCGTTGATCTCTAATACAAGTGAATTTTTAGAGATCAACTATTTTTATATTAGAACTGTAAAATTTTAGTCAGTGACCCTTCTTTCTCTTGGTCTTACTTATTTTATTTTTTCCACCTTGTTTGTCAATTTTCCCATAACGTATAAATTTCTTATCTTTGTCTTTGTTATCATATTGATATGTTTCTTTCTTTTTCTTTTTGTCATGCCCCACTTCCAGAATACAGCAAGCCGAGTACGTAACATCATCTCAGACTACGCGACATAAAAATACTCTAGTACCCATATTCGCAATTGTTGCCCGTACAGATCTAGGATAGGATTACCACAGGTCACATGATGCATAATATAATAAATAACAAATTGATTACAGGGCATTCTAAACTATAATTAGGAAAATTTACTATTCTACCCGATTACAACATTTATCCAAATATATATATATATATATAATACAATTATACCTTTAATAAATAATGAGAACAAATCTCGTTCCAATTCGATCGCCTTCAATTGTAGTATCTCGATCTTGTTCTCTAACCGTTCTTCGATATTTGATAGCAGCTTTCCTTGGAATATTGCTACAAAACTAGTGAACAATACTAGGTCGTCAAACGACATGCAAGCTCTCAGTGAAGGACAAAAAAGTAAAATAAAATAAATCGAGAATCTGAGAAATAGTAGGATTCTCGGAATTCCAAAGTAAAGGAACTGAATAATTCAAAGGGATTATTTTATTAACTTGAAATACGATCCTGACTAGATTCTATTCTAGTAAATTTTTCAGTGTTCGTCCTATAACTAAGTCCTAACAATTCATACATCACAACTACAATCACAATCACAAACAACCAAAGTTCACTACCACAAACGCAATCAAGTTTCCTATATGATGATGCAATTTAGAGAACACATATGGATCAAATTTATCTCATTTTCTCGGCAATAATCCCGTGACTAGGGATCAGACTATGACTTGGTGGCACGGTGCTTAGAATCCGGCCCTGCACCATATGAGTTTAAAACAAATTCATGAATTCACATAATCGATGTTTTTAATTGAAATAGGTATGTCCAACGTAAATTCACGAATTCACCTAATTGATTTTTTTAATCGAATTATGTATGTCTAATACAAATTTAGGAACATGTATAGGCACAAGTACATGTAATTGAGCTAAGCCTCACACACTGAATTCACAAGGCCTTGTGAAAGAGCTTAACTGCTGATCAGCTTTTGTTGTTATTATATTGCAGAGATTTTGGGTGTGATCCACTTGTTCTCTCACACCCAATGCACTAACTTAAAGCTACAAACAATCCTACTCTATTATCTTGTATTAAGTTTCTACTGGAGACATGCTTGAACCTTAAATCTCGATTCGTGTATTTAAATACCATGAAGAACGAGAATATTTGATTTATTTCCAAGGAGCATATCATGAACTCTATATATCAAGATTTTAGTACTTGGTCCTTCTTGAGTAAATTAAGACATAATCACAGGATTTTAATTCACTAATACTTGTTCCATTTTCAATTGAAACATGATAGTAACTCATAATAAAAATATGACAGTATGCAGTATATTATCAAATTTGATATTTGGTATTCTTTCAGTAGAAACATAGGATATAGATGAGTAGGTTGTGCTTATGTGTCCATGTGTCCGTGTCCTACGCATCTTAAGTTCAAAAAAAAATTGACCCATATAATTTAAATAAAATTACAAGTCTGTATCTAAAGGAATTTACTCAAACTTTCTAAAGTAGGGTTAAATATATTTAACCAATTTTCGGATATCGAAAATGGCTATCTCTGGGAATTTTTGGAAATTTTGACAGAGTCTCCTTTGTACTTTAGACTCCAAAAATTTTATAATTTATATAAAGACCCGGAGCAACCCTCTATAGAATTTTCTGGGTACGCCGACCCCTTCGGTGGAACAACTCAACACCGGAACACACGCATGTAAATATATGTTAAAATTCAAGTATCAATTGGAACTTTTCTTACCAAGCAGCACATTACCTTAATAATTAGTTATTTAGCAACTTGTACTGATCACGATTTGCTATACAAATACAGAAAATTCAATACAAGTCAATACTTATACAATCTCATAAACACTTCTAGATAACAAGATTAATACTTCTCATTAGTAACCATAAGTAAAGGAGACCAATCATACAACAATTAACACAATCTATATACTTATATAGTATTGCTCATTCAAAGGTCAAGTACTAACGTGGTTCTAGTTAAAGATGAACACTAGTAATTACATATAGTTATAAATAACCTAAATTTTATATTTTGAAGGTTCCTATAGTTTCTACAACTTCAATTAACTTAACCCATGAATCCAAAAATTGGGTACATAAATATAAAATACCAGAAAACTAGGGTTAGGCTAAATTGTATGGAATTTGGTTCAAATTATTGAAATATTGATTATGAATCCTGAATACGAGTCTATACTAAGCATATAAGCCAACCATATATATGTTCTAGTCGTTTAAATTCCAAAATGATGATAAAGAATGTTTGAATAAGATGTGAATGCTGAATTTTAATTGAACTTGCTCAAATGAGCCCAAAACAATCATTTTTCGGTTGTGGACATTGACCAACACTTGGGTATTGAGTACTATATATTCGAATATCTGTAACCACTTAATTTAGTGAACCACAATATAAATTCCTACTAACCAAGCATAGTTAAATTTTTAGACATATATATATATATATATATATATATATATATATATATATATATATATATGTATATATATATATATTATGAAAATAACGAATTTCTTAGTCATTCAAATAACTTAGGCTAAATAAATAAAATAATTATGACCTAATCATATGTGATACTAAGAGCTAAGCATCTATGATACAATTAGGTTAAGCCTATACTATAGCCACTTATAACTTCAATTTAAAAGGCACACAAAACTTAAGACTTTTCAAATAAAAAGAACACAAAATACACTTTTTACATAAGTATTGACACAATTTAAGAAAATATTTATACTAACCATATGCCGTGTGTATATATATATATATATATATATATATATATATATATATATATATATATATATATATATATATATATATATAGGAAAAAATGGATATGAGACATAGACTCATATTCCTACATGAGCCAATGCACATATGGACCAATAGGAATGTAGTGTACTAATGCACATGAGTGCACATGGGATGTAGGAATCCATTTCTATTGGTCCACATGTGCATAATTTATTTAGGAATATGAGCCTATGGCTCATATCCCGTTTACCCATATATATATATATATATATATATATATATATATATATATATATATATATATATATATATATATATATATATATATATATATATATATATATAATACAATCAACAATAACTCTTCCCATATATCATAATTAAAATAAAGCATCATAATCTATTTCTTGTATCCATTACTTTCTATCATGTCCAAGCATTGTGTCCATACTTCTCTATCGTAAAGTTCATATCAATAGTAAAATATGAATCAAATATGGATATAATTTTCAAAATCTTTACTAAAATATAATTCTAACAATAATGATGAGATTTGGAAAATGAATTAGGAGATTTGGGAAGAACTTGCATTAAGCAAAATTAACTTATGTAAATGGAAACAAAATGTAGAGAATAGAAGAGGGCTTGTCTTAGGGTTTTCCATATTGGAAAGTTAGGGTTTGTGTTCCCTTCTCTATCTTCTTCTTCTAATTCATCTCCTTCTTTACCTTCCAATTTCTTCTTCTTCTTTTTTAAAAGGGGTTAGGGTTTTGGTTTGATGAAGATAATGATGAAGATGAAGATGACGATGTGGTGATGGAGGTTGGGGGTCGGCCGGGACTGGAGGGCGTTGACGGTGAGGGGGTCCGGCCAACCGGATGGCGACAGCCGCACGCGGCCGGGCGCGGGTGCGCATCCTAGGAGTAGAAGAAGGAGAAGGAGAAAGATGAAAGGGGAGAGAGAGTGAGAAGGGGACAGCGGTTCCAGCCGGACGGGGGAAGTAGGGTCGGGAGTGTCACGCCCCGATCTTCCGCAGGCTAATCGGCCATCCCCGCTAGGCAAGAATCACCGCGCCAGCGCTCCCGCGGGACGATCGCTTCGGCCCATCTGGACGTGATACCGCACGAGCGTGAGCCGTCACACAGATTGTCCGAGTGCAGTAAAATTATAAACCCATAGGCAATTGCTAACAAGTTCACTGAGTCGACAATAGCGAAAGCATTGAATAACACAAGTTAAAGTAAAATAACTCTTTATTGTTATAAACAAGTGTTATAGGTGGCGCATAGCCGAGGTTACAAGTCGCTCAAGTCTCTCTATCTGCAACAGTAAAGTGTGCCAAATGGCTACATTTGTGAAATGATGTACATGCAATATTCCAATATTATATCTTGTATATGTGCTTCAGTTCCGGACGCAACGCTCCAAGGCTCCAAAGTGAACTCCACGCCTTAGTGCGCACGAAGGAGGCATCCGTACCGAACGAGGTTCTCCCGCACCATGCAAACAATCTGGTGGATTATATGTATATGAATGCACTGGTGGGGAGACTACTCGCCCGCTCAACAAATCCAAATACGTAATATAGGTTCCGTGCACCTTCTATCATGTTATCTTTCTAGTTGCCTTAGGATCAGTTTTATGGTAAAGATTGAATAGCCTAACTCGTGTGGCAGTGCGCTGTAAGATATAAGAGAAAACACGGCGAGACTTACCAACTTACCATTTGTCCTTCCCTGTCCAAGGCAAACCAAGTTAATTCAAGCACGAGCATGTATAAACATTCATAGGCAATAACATGTGCAACACTGTGTTGTGAGCGAGATTATGCTTTGGGTGCACGATTTATACTTATTATAGGGTGTTTGCAGAAGATGTTGAAGTGTTCCATATATAGAAGTGTCTTATACCATGATCGTTCAAGTGTTTCAGATTATTCATGATGCGATGCAATGACTCACACGTGGATTATCGCTAAGCGATGATGACTTATCTATATAAACAATTGTCGCTCGTATAGCCATAAAAGATGATTTATAGTCTTGAACAAAGATGGGATTGCAACTAAAGTACGTGAGGCACCGCAAGCCATCTCGTCCAGCACGTGAGACTAAACGTTAGTTCCATCCGGATCAGAGCGGCCCAGTGCCCCGGTGACCGTCCGTGGAATGAGATCCGAAGATCCCCCTTGATTCCAAGTTACATGATACGCAAGTCTTGGGTCTTCCAATTTTACACAAACTGACATGATAATCCATGATTCTTTGTTCTGAACCGAGCATTTGCTCCACGAGCTGTGATTCTTGATTTGCTTGACATAATTCTCGTTCAGATATAAACTTGATATGATTATCATTCAGGTGTAGACTTGACAGGATTCTTGATTCAATGAATAACTTGCCTTGATTCATTCCCCTGGTACGGGGACAGCCTTAGCGACCCAATGGTCCCGGATACTTGCAGGTTTATTTGCACAGAAGAGTTATTTGATAGTCTTCTGGTTAACTTGGATGCATGCACGATACACGATAGTGGTACTTGATTTGTGGCCTGATTTCGTATGGCAAATATTAAGGCAAGGCAATATTACAAGTTAACATATAAGCAGGCAAGCATTTGCACTAATAAGAAAACTTAAGCATTCACGTTAGCTCGGGCCCGAAGGTAAGCCGAGGAGTGAAACCGTAAAGGAACTTCTGAACGACTTTATCTAGGGTCGTGCAGTGTAGCAAGTGAAATAGTGCACTACAGAGTATACAATTTTATCGATCTACTCGAGGCATAGCGGGGTCTAGTTGCACAAGACAAAGGTAGCATGCGAGGGTATGATCATAAGCAATATTTTATTTCCATGTTCTAACACAAGCAATACAAGTTAGGATTATTTCCTTAGCTAGGTGCGTTGTATTCTTATTAGCATGCAGGGGTGATTCACCTAGCGACTAGTATGAAACATCCATATTTTAAGTGTGCTGGCTAAGCAAAGACAAGTTCACCGTAGCCACCCACCTTAGCGATGACTCACCTCGGTTGAGCGATACTCTGAGCGAGCCTCTGAAAGCCTAAGCCGGAACTCCTGTAGGGACAAGTCTAAAAATCCTTTGCCTCAAACGAGTATTCTCGCTGAAGCAAAACGGGTCGGGACATTGCACTTTTTGCTGTTTGAATCGGCAGTTCGCTTGAGCGGAATGGGGTGTTACATCATACACCACTAAGAAAAAGTCTCATCCTCGTGACTTCCTGAGGGCGAGCCGTTCTATCGTATTATCGAATCTATTCCAAGCGTAGCAATTTGGTACCACTAAATCCATTTGAACATAATCTCATACTCGATCCTTACGCCGTGTCGCGTGTATGTTGAGTCGGGCTCATTTGTGCCTTAGTGCCGGATATATTGCTTAACGCGGGGTACGTTTCAATCGATCTTGATTAACGATCTAAGGCTGTGGCAAACTTATACAAGTATTATACTTGTTCAGGTGGATATTCACTTGCACTAGCATTTAAGATCAGCATATCGCGAGTCTGGATCGTGCACATATTCGAAGCACTTCAAGCACGTGCATGTCAACCAACTCGACGATAACAAAGTCTCAGCACTCGAGTTTCACATCTCGTTTAGTCTTGGATCGTGCACACGTTCAAGGCGTCCCTCAAACATATGCATTCAGCCAAACTTAGAGGTAGTAAAAATCGGACAAGCTACTTGCGAAAATCTCAAGGGTCTCGTTTTATTGAATCATGAGGATACTTTCGATAGGGTCAATCAAATCCGATATTATTTTTTTATTCCAACGCAATCAAGTATTATCATTAAGCACGATCTATTCGATTCACCGACTAGCGTTCATCCGTTCGGGTCAAATATAGCACACGTTACCGTTCCTAAGTCTTCTAACCCTAAGTCTTGCTGCCCCAGTTTTATAGCTTGTTCAAGCAATATGCTAAAGTCTGTAACACAGGTTCATTCACTCAGCATAGGGTCGTCTGCCTAATTACTAGGTCAACTCACAAGGTCATAGGTACAGGTTCAAGCACACGATACATCGTACAAATTTGTCGCACGATGCTCGCCCCAATTTCTAGTGTCAAATAATTATTCATTTGTACGGGGTATTCTACCCAAACTTGTTTCACTCAGATTTCTAAACATCGAGCACAGATTTTCCTACTCTCAATAACACGTTCGTTTGTACGGGGGACGAGTCCATTTAGTAAAATCCAAGATATATCTCCAAGTTGCAGGACAAGCCTAGTGATTTGCATAGTTTATCTCTTCAAGTATGTTTTGATAGAATTCCTATCAATTTCAAGTCTAGTCCACCAAGCCAAGATTCGATTCTAAACCTTTATTTATAACTTCAAGTCGTTCAACCTGATTCATGTATCCGTTCACGAAACCATCAAGCGTGATTTATTCCAGGTTCTAGGCTAACTTATCCATCAAAACATTTTTGATCACTTGTATTCCAAATTCGTCTTATCGTGTCGAAACAAAAGTCAAGACGATCCATTTGTTGTCACGCTCTGGTCTCCCGTAAGTTCGATCACCCTCGTTGGATGTGAGATCACCACGTCAATGCTTCCGCTGGATAATCGTCCTAATCCGGACGTGATGCATATACAAACATAGAGTTATGTCGTACAAGATAAGGACATTTTTGAACGTTATGGTTATCTTCGACACGATCGAGATACCTTATCATTTCTCTTTTGCTCCATCCAATTTATATGTAAAATCTGTCGAGTTAAGTTCGTTTATGCAGTGATTTTAATTCGTCTAATAAAATCATCCAACTTTAATGTTACTGTTCGATAATTCCATAGTCTACCTATAGCATTCCTCGAGCAACTAGTTTTAAATATTCAAGCCCAAGTCTATCCCATCTTTTGATACGTTCTATTCATCGAGTTCGTTTGGAATAATCACCGAACATGTTCCCGTGTGTTCGATCATCCCCGCCATACGTAAAATTACCACGCCGGCGCTCCCGCAGGATAACCGTTCTCATTGGGACTGATGTCAAGATTTATTATTTCAAACTTGATTTCAAGATTGTTCTTCCGAACTCCAAGCGAAATCTATTACCGTTTATCTCTTTCATCGAAACACAATATTTATTTTGGGCTAATTTTTATTCGAGCGATATTGTATTCAAGTTCAGTCCGTTTGTTTCAATCTGAAATCGCTCGTACAATCCTCTAAGTTTCTAACAAATTTTCCTTAACTAAGATATCGATTCTCACTTTCCTGAATCCCAATTCGATATAAGCCTTATCATTTATTCAAGATATTTTTAAATTCGTTCAATCCGACTATCGTACGAGACCTATGAATCCGTTTGGACATTTCTAAATGATCCATACACCACTCAAAATTGAGTCATCCAATCAAATCCTCAATCGATTTGTATCTTCCGACATGAAATACCGTTCAAGCTATTTCTCAAAATCTAAAGACGATTCTCCTTATTCGCCTAAGCGATAAATCTGAGAATATTTCTATCGGTTGGCATTCTAAGTCTGACTCATATTATTCCTGAATGATATCCCTTTTCTCGTTTGCAACTAGCTTGCCCCAAAGGGTCTTGGCGCGCGATACTCTACACAACTTAGCCGAAAGGCTGTGTGCATAGCTAACCGTTCTGGCAATATTCAATTCCGTACTAACCAGTTGGAAAAACATGTATAGTCATTTCGGGTTCGCACATAAGCCGCTATTCTAGCACGAGTCTATTCCCAAAGGGACTGACACAGGTTGGCACAAAGGCCTATCGCATCACAATTTTATACAAGCAATCACATCATTCAAATACACTTTTTGAAAGTATTTAGACTTATTGTTTGGAACATTCTGTTAGGATATATAGAGAGAGTGTGTACATAAACCATGAACGAGCTTTCAAAACTGAAAAAATCTAAACGAAGTCCAAAGGCGTAAAGCCAAGCTCTGATGCCAATCTGTCATGCCCCGATCTCCCGCAGGCTAATCGGTCGTCCCCGCTAGGTGAGAATCACCGCGCCAGCGCTCCCGCGGGATGATCGCTTCGGCCCATCTGGGCATGATGCTGTACGAGCGTGAGCCGTGCCCGTGCAAGGCCGTGGTTCATTGGCTGGCGGTAAGAGGTCTAGTCCACAGAGTCGTACAGATTGTTCGAGTGCAGCAGAATTTTAAATGCATAGGCGACTGGTAACAAGTTCACTGAGTCGAAAATAGCGGAAGAATTGAATAACATAAGTTGAAGTAAAACAACTCTTTATTGATATAAGTAAGTGTTACAGGCAGCACATAGCCGAGGTTACAAGTCGCTCAAGCCTCTCTCTCTGAAACAGTAAAAGCGTGCAAAATGTCTATATTTGTTGAATGATGTACATACGATGTTCTAATATTATACCTTGTATATGTGCTTCAGTTTCGGACGCAACACTCAAAGGCTCCAGAGTGAACTCCACGCCTTAGCACGCACGAAGGAGGCATCCGCACCGAACGAGGTTCTCCAGCACCCTACAAACAATCTGGTGGATTATCAGTACATGAATGCATTGGTGGGGAGACTACTCGCCCGCTCAACAAATCCAAATACGTAATATAGGTTCCGTGCACCTTCTATTATGTTATCTTTCTAGTTGCCTTAGGATCAGTTTCATGGCAAAGATTGAATAGCCTAACTCGTGTGACAGTACGCCGTGCGATATAAGAGGAAATACAGCGAGACTTACCAACTTACCATTTGTCCTTCCCTGTCCAAGGCAAACCAAGTTAATTCAAGTACGAACATGTATAAACATTAGTAGGTAATAGCATGTGCAACACTATGTTGTAAGCGAGATTACACTTCGGGTGCATGATTTACACTTATTATAGGGCGTTTACAGAAGATATTAGAGTGTTCCATATATACAAGTGTCTTATACCATGATCGTTCAGGTATTTCAGATTATTCATGATACGATACAATGACTCGCACGCGGATTACCGCTAAGTGAGGATGACTTATCTATATGAACAATTGTCGCTGGCATAGCCATAAAGGACGAGTTATAGTCTTGAACAAAGATGGGATTGCAACTAAAGTACATGAGGTACTGCAAGCCATCCCGTCCAGCACGTGAGACTAAACGTTAGTTCCATCCGGATCAGAGTGACCCCAGTGCCCCGGTGACTGTCCGTAGAATAAGATTTGAAGATCCCCCTTGATTCTAAGTTGTCCACGACACGCAAGTCTTGGGTCTTCCAATTTCACACAAACTGACATGATAATCCATGATTCTTTGTTCTGAACCGAGCATTTGCTCCACGAGCTGTGATTCTTGATTTGCTTGACATGATTCTCGTTTAGATCTAAACTTAATATGATTATCATTCAGGTGCAGACTTGACAGGATTCTTGATTCAATGAATAACTTGCCTTGTAGCATTCCCCTGGTGCAGGGACTGCCTTAGCGACCTAACGGTCCCGGATACTTGCAGGTTCATTTGTACAGAAGAGTTATTTGATAGTCTTCTGGTTAACTCAGAAGCATGCACGATACACGATAGTGGTACTTGATTTGTGGCCTAATTTCGTGTGGCAAACATTGAGGCAAGGTAACATTATAAGTTAACATATAAGCAGGCAAGCATTTACACTCATAAGAAAATTTAAGCATTCACGTTGGCTCAGGCCCGAAGGTATGCCGAGGAGTGAAACTGTAAAGGAACTTCTGAGCGACTTTATCTAGGGTCGTGCAGTGTAGCAAGTGAAATAGTGCACTACAGAGTATATAATTTTATCGATCTACTCTAGGCATAGCGGGGTCTAGTTGCACAAGGCAAAGGTAGCATGCGATGGTCTGATTATAAGCAATATTTTATTTCCATGTTCTAACACAAGCAATACAAGTTGGGATTATTCCCTTAGCTAGGTGCGTTGTATTCTTATTAGCATGCATGGGGTGATTGACCTAGCGACTAGCATGAAACATCCATATTTTAAGTGTGCTGGCTAAGCAAAGACAAGTTCACCGTAGCCACCCACCTTAGCGATGATTCGCCTCGGTTGAGCGATACTCTGAGCGAGCCTCTGAAAGCCTAAGCCAGAACTCCTGTAGGGACAAGTCTAGAAATCCTTTGCCTCAAACGAGTATTCTCACTGAAGCAAAATGGGTCGGGATATTGCACTTTTTGCTGTTTGAATCGGCAGTCCGCTTGAGCGGAACGGGGTGTTACATGGAGAGAGGGAGAGAGAGGAGTGAAGGGAATGAGGATATTTGAGAAGGAAGAATGTCACGCCCCAGTCCCAAAATACCGAGGGACCAGACGCGTGATAATGGCCAGCAGCACACACTGATGGACAATCTCAATTTAATGAATCCATCAGGGCATGCTTAAGCTGTAATATAAGAATAAGTAGGTCCAATGATATATAGATCATAGTCTATGCTAATCTCATCCACAACAGATAATCACAGATCAAATGCCAGAATAATGCAAATAGGAATAACTAACAAAATCTCAATAAAAATGTCTCGGAGAACAATCCGAGAACAAGTCTGATACATCCATGCAATAGACTGGAAAATAAAGGAACTGGAAATAGAAATAGATGAGTATCTCAAGGCAATACCCAGGAGAAGTCCTCTAGCACAATCTCGTCCTCAGGTGTCGGTACAGCTCCTGTATCAGCTCCTGTTCCTGCTTTTACTCCTGATAATGCTCCTGTACTGTATAACTCTAGGTGGATCTCCTCTGCTAGTCCTGGGGACAAAGTCCGGATCCAGGTCCTCAGGGGACAGCAAGGTACAGAAAATACAAGCCAAAATAAATGCAGTGCAGCAGAGAATAAAATAAATAGGGTAAGCTATATAACCATCTATGTGAAATACAAGAGAGAACATCAATAGTACTCAGGTTGAAACAACTACAAGCTCTGTGTAGGGGAGCCGGTAGCAGTGATATCATGAGGTGGTCTAGCTCAGCGGGAGACTGAGTAGCCGACATAATATAGTCAACCTGTAGCCTGCGGGTCTCTCCAGCAATAGATGGAACAATAAGGGTGTACTAATTACCAGCTAAGTGATATGCAAGCTGAGAGCAGCACTAGAACTCAGGCTGACGCCGCTACAAGCTCTGTGTCGGGGAGCCGGTAGCAGCAGTAATAATGAGTAATGGGCCAAGCTCGGGCTTCAGAGTCTTGTGCCTCACAATAATAGGGGTGTATATATATGGTCAGCCTGTAGCCTGTGTGTCTCTCCCCACCCAATGTAACCATACGTCTCATGTCCATGATACCTCGTATCCATGTCACGCACAATCGTATCTAATGCATAAGTCATCTAATGTCTAGGATTATAATATCAATGTCAAGTCCTGTATCCTATACAGAATTATCACGAATATCTCGGAAAGATCCTGTCCATGAATAATATCAAGTGTCCTGGGTTATAGTGTACTTGATAAGACAAGTACGAGAATGCAAAGGGGTCACGAATGTCCATCTCTAGATGACAATACACAACACCGCGTACGGTATTGGCACCCGACAGATAATCGGACGCTAAGTACGTCACACGGTCCTAGGTCAAGCATGCACAGCAATATAAATGAATCAAGGGAAAATACAACAAGAAATGTAAAGTTGGCAAGGTATACTTGCCCACTGAAATATAAAAAGTCAAGAAAATAAGTAGCAAAGCTGCAGGGTTTGGCAAGGTACACTTGCCTGGGGTCCTGGCTCCAACTATAGCTCTGGTCTCAGTGTGATCTGCAGGTACTACTCCAATTGCTGAAATAAACATCACCATTAGATTTAGAAAATATCAAATAGCTAGAAACGTCTGTCCTTAAGTCCAATTTGGACACAGGGGCAAAAATAACATTTCCAGGCCAAAACGGGGTCCACATGTGGGCCACTTTGCACCGAAAAGCGTATCAGGGTCAAAGGTCTCCAAATTCGCCAAACTTAGTATCAACAAGTCAGGAACGATAATACGAACCCAACGGAACTTCCAGAATTGGATTCCGATGAGCCGATCACAAAATCGCCCGTCAAGTAGAGCCTGTAGGGCCCACGATACGCGATTTTGTCAACGTTCTCAGAATCAAACCAAACTTGGGTCACAGGACCAGCGTATTGCTACGAGTCCGATGGCATAAGTTTCGTCTCGATCCGACGTGTGTACACAAAGTTACAGTGTATTCCAGAAATAACGGATACGGGGCGGTGTCCGCGGATACGCGTTGGGTCCGGTGTGCACGTACATCCGAATCGACTTCTGCGAAATCCCACACGTCCGTATCAACGACGCGCACATTTCGGTAAAGCACGTGCGACCAAGTCATCCCGTTTGGCGGGGCGCACTCAGTTCCGGGGTGAAACGGGGCGTTGGTTTTCCTGTTTTTGGATCGCGGTGTGCGATCACCACAGGACGCGATGCACCGAGCGGGTTGCACGATCACCGAGAGGGTTATACAGTCTACGCGTAGCAACTGACGGAATTGAAAACGGAGTTGCGAGGTGAAAGAAATCGGTACCTGAACAGGGCTCCGTGAAATCTGAATTCTCGTGTCCGAGCGTCTCCTTCGTGTCCTGGACGTGTCCGAGTCTCTGTGTCCAGACTAGGGTTTCTGTTTGTATTCGATTCAGGGCTGCCGTGTCCGAGTCGGCTGCGAGTCCAGACTAGGGTAGGGCTTGCCGGAGGGGGTGGCTCGAGCGGGAGACTGACGGCGAAGCGGGCGGCGCTCGGCTCGGGGAGACGTCGAGGCGGAGGAGGGTTCGAGGATCTGCTGACCGGCTGCGGGCGGAGGCCTTGGCGGAGGACCTCGGGGTCGGCGGGGCGATGGCGCTGCCCAGATGGCCGGGGGCGGTAGTCGACGAGGCGGAGTCGGGGAAGAGGGGGAGTCGAGGGCTGTGGGCGGCGAGGGGCTCGAGCCGGCGGGGTCGTCTGGGAGCAGGGAGGGAGGAAGAAGATGGACGGAGGAGGAGGTTGGCTGTAGGCGAGGCAGGGGCGGTTCTGCTCGCGGAGGAGCACGACGGAGAGAGGCTGGGGTCGGGGTGACTTCGGCGGGGGCGGAGGCGTACAGGGCGGTGAGGGTTCGTCGCGGGGGAGGCGAGCACAGGCAAAACGTGGGGGCTGAGCTAGGGTTCCGGGGAGGAGCACGACGGGGCTAGGTGGCTGTGGAGGGGATCGGCCAGGGTTAGGGTTAGGGTTAGGGTTAGGTTTAATTAGGATTAGGGATTTGGGGATTAGGAATTTGGGATCTTTTTCTTTTTATTTTTTTCTTTATGGAGAAAACTAGGGAAAAGTATATATTTATACATACAGAAATTTGGGCTTGGGTTTGTCCTAGGATTTGGGCTGGGTCAACGCTCCTCGGGCTTGGCTTCAGCTCTCATGGGGATGTCGGGCGTTGGCACGGGTTAAATTCGGTTTAAATGTACTTCGGGTTTCAGGGCTTTAAACGGGTTTCCGGAGTCCAATAAATCCGCAGAAAATTACCCTGTGTCCGGTTTTTCATTTTACACCATAAAATATTATTTCCATAATATTTTAATATGAATTAACCGAAATTAAAAATTATTAAATTGCCAAAGGCCTAGGTTTAAATTACAGAGAAATCCTGAAAAATTGCAGAAAATCCAAATTAACAAATTCTGAAAATTAGGGGGCTTACAATCTACCCAACTTATAAAAATTTCGTCCTCGAAATTAAAATATGGTAGGGTTCTTTCTATCCAATCTCACTTGATTACAGTCTAAATGATTCCTCTCAAGTGAACATTGCGGTCTCTACCCAACTTAGAATTTACCCATCTATCATCTAAGGCTATACATCTAATAAAGCTATGCCCAACTTATTTAATCATGTTATTGAATCCTTAAGTCTTTAACCAAACATATCACCTATGATATTCTCTTAATCACATATAAAAGGGTCATCAACAATGCGACCGGCCTGTGGGGTATATCTAGTACTGTTTATATATCAAACTTATACCAAGCACGAGGTTTCGTCTTTTTGAAATAATTGAAGACAAAGATCAATAATAAAGAGTTCAAGGGTGAGGTAATAGAATAGAAGTATCAGGATCAAGGCGTTTAACGAATTCAAGGAGATTTGTCAAGACAATTGTGGATTGAAATCCTATTCTGGTAATCCTGTGTTCGCATGCTCGTATTAGTACAGTTATGTAACTGATACGATATGCTCAGATATATCTAGTGGACAAGTATACTAGTCAACTATATATCTCAATCCACATGAAGTAGTGCGAAGAGCGAACCAAAATGCACTAAGGTTGATCAGACCGTAATACATTGATTCTGAATAGACAATTGTATTAGTGTGTCGACCCAATAATACATATGTCATGAACAAGCTCGATAAAAGGATAAGCTTGCAAAACTAGGCTATATTAGCAGCATAAGTCAAGGTAGTATATGAAATATAAGTACGCTAGATGAGGATGGAAGGAGGTACAACTTAATTCAAGTTCACAAGGACAAACAAAACAAAATGAGCAATAACAAAAGACTCTACCATCTCTACAGTTATCAGTTATAAAAATATTCTAGGTTATAAATTACTAGCAGTTCAAAACTACATGGGTTAAGGATGAGGTCACGAACCAATAGGCACGAGATAAAACAAATCGATAAACAGATAACTACGACACATTACGCGCATTAGCTACCCCATGGGTCTGGGCGTCTTCCAAAGTCATTGTTGGAGCTTGTTCACGTTCTTGCAGTTGATTCCTCTGCTGCTGTTGAGCCTGCTGGAAGAGTGTTGTTTGTGGTGCCAAGGGTGGCCTCGGCTGATTCCCTCCTGGGGCTGGTAGTCTGACTCCTTCAACTCTCGTTTACGGTGCTTCCAATGCTGGAGAGGCTGGCGTTGGTGCTGGTGGCATTATCGCTCTTTCTCGACGCTCGGGGCATTCCTTTATTAGATGCTGACTGGATCCGCAAGCTAAGCATAATTTCCTTTTGCGTCTGCACTTGTTCTCTATATGGCCCCGCCTGCGATAATATGGACAGACAGGTATAACTTGTGAAGATGCTTCTGGTGGCGGGTGCATGGGAGACTTCTTTGCAACTTCTTCCTGTGGTGCTCCGGCTGGTGCTGATGTGGCTGGTTGATGAATCATCACTGCTTTCTCTCGATGCTGAGAACAGTCCCTAGCAAAGTGTTGACTGGTTCCGTAAATCAAGCATAATCCTAACTTGCATCTGCATTCTTTTTCAATATGGCCTATCTTGCCACAATAGTAACAAGTAGGAAGGAATGAGGCTCTGGGTGCTGCTCTTGGTGGTCGACTAATCTGTGGTCGCTTTGCAACTCTTTTTTGTTGTGCTTGGTCTGGTGCTGATGCATACGGCCGCTTCTGGCTGGACCCTATCCTTGTGTCGCACTCCATGGGTCTTGCTGTAGTAAGAACATCCTCGTCTAAGGTACTTGCAGCGGGGCTGATTAACTTCCGTAACTCTGAGCTGAATCTATCGATGAACTTCTCCGCTTGGATCTGTTGAGCTTCTTTCTGAACCTTCTGATGGGCTTGCATCATCGCGTAGAACATTCGAAACATTTGTTGTTCGTTCATAGCCTGCCCTTATGGAACGGTAGGCGTCGGTGGAGCCAACTACGTCGATGGTGGAACGTCATCTTCCTGGATTCTCGAGGCATGCTGACTTGCTTGCTGTGATGATGGTCCTTCACTAACTGGTGTCACTTTATCTTCGTGGGTAACCACATCACCTTGTGGTGTTCCTGGATGAGTCTCGTCGCTTGCTTGTGAATCCATTGCTTTGCATCAAAATAAACTATAAGGGTGCTCAGGAATCAAGGCAGGATATGAGTCAAGAAATTAATTTGAATCCGATATAGATATCAAGAACGTTTCAAGCAAGCGGATGAGATCCTAGAAACTTATTCTATTCTTATTGCAGGCTTGCTCGGTCCCTAAGTTGAAACCGAACAATTTAGTCGCTGACCTTCATGGGCCACCACAAAAACTATGTCACGCCCCAGTCCCAAAATACCGAGGGACCAGACGCGTGATAATGGCCAGCAACACACACCGATGGACAATCTCAATTTAATGAATCCATCGGGGCATGCTTAAGATGTAATATAAGAATAAGTAGGTCCAATGATATATAAATCACAGTCTATGCTAATCTCATCCACAACAGATAATTACAGATCAAATGCCAGAATAATGCAAATAGGAATAACTAACAAATCTCAATAAAAATGTCTCGGAGAATAATCCGAGAACAAGTCTGATACATCCATGCAATAGACTGGAAAATAAAGGAACTGGAAATAGAAATAGATGAGTATCTCAAGACAATACCCAGGAGAAGTCCTCTAGCACAATCTCGTCCTCAAGTGTCGGTACAGCTCCTGTATCAGCTCCTGTTCCTGCTTCTGCTCCTGATAATGCTCCGGTACTGTATAACTCTAGGTGGATCTCCTCTGCTAGTCCTGGGGACAAAGTCCGGATCCAGGTCCTCAGGGGATAGCAAGGTACAGAAAATACAAGCCAAAATAAATGCAGTGCAGCAGAGAATGAAATAAATAGGGTAAGCTATATAACCATCTATGTGAAATGCAAGAGAGAACATCAATAGTACTCAAGTTGAAACAACTACAAGCTCTGTGTAGGGGAGCCGGGTAGCAGTGATATCATGAGGTGGTCTAGCTCAGCGGGAGACTGAGTAGCCGACATAATATAGTCAACCTGTAGCCTGCGGGTCTCTCCAGCAATAGATGAAACAATAAGGGTGTACTAATTACCAGCTAAGTGATATGCAAGCTGAGAGCAGCACTAGAACTCAGGCTGACGCCGCTACAAGCTCTGTGTCGGGGAGCCGGTAGCAGTAGTAATAATGAGTAATGGGCCAAGCTCGGGCTTCAGAGTCTTGTGCCTCACAATAATAGGGGTGTATATATATGGTCAGCCTGTAGCCTGTGTGTCTCTCCCCACCCAATGTAACCATACGTCTCATGTCCACGATGTCTCGTGTCCATGTCACGCACAATCGTATCTAATGCACAAGTCATCTAATGTCTAGGATTATAATATCAATGTCAAGTCCTGTATCCTATACAGAATCACCACGAATATCTCGGGAAGATCCTGTCCATGAATAGTGTCAAGTGTCCTGGGTTATAGTGTACTTGATAAGACAAGTACGAGAATGCAAAGGGGTCACGAATGTCCATCTCTAGATGACAATACACAACACCGCGTACGGTGTTGGCACCCGACTGATAATCGGACGCTAAGTACGTCACACGGTCCTAGGTCAAGCATGCACAGCAATATAAATGAATCAAGGGAAAATGCAACAAGAAATGTAAAGTTGGCAAGGTATACTTGCCCACTGATATATAAAAAGTCAAGAAAATAAGTAGCAAAGCTGCAGGATTTGGCAAGGTACACTTGCCTGGGGTCCTGGCTCCAACTATAGTTCTGGTCTCAGTGTGATCTGCAGATACTACTCCGATTGCTGAAATAAACATCACCATTAGATTCAGAAAATATCAAATATCTAGAAATGCCTGTCCTTAAGTCCAATTTGGACACAGGGGCAAAAATAATATTTCTAGGCCAAAACGGGGTCTACATGTGGGCCACTTTGCACCGAAAAGCGTATCAGGGTCAAAGGTCTCCAAATTCGCCAAACTTAGTGTCAACAAGTCAGGAACGATGATACGAACCCAACGGAACTTCCAGAATTGGATTCCGATGAGCCGATCACAAAATCGCCCGTCAAGTGGAGCCTATGGGGCCCACGATACGCGATTTTGTCAACGTTCTCAGAATCGAACCAAACTTGGGTCACAGGACCAGCGTATTGCTTTGAGTCCGATGGCGTAAGTTTTGTCTCGATCCGACGTGTGTACACAAAGTTACATCGTATTCCAAAAATAACGGATACGGGACGGTGTCCGCGGATACGCGTTGGTTTTGGTGTGCACGCACATCCGAATCTACTTTTGCGAAATCTTACACGTCCGTATCAACGACGCGCATATTTCGGTAAAGACCGCGTGCGACCAAGTCGTCCCGTTTGGCGGGGCGCACTCAGTTCCGGGGTGAAACGGGGCGTTGGTTTTCCTGTTTTTGGATCGCGGTGTGCGATCACCACAGGATGCGATGCACCGAGCGGGTTGCACGGTCACCGAAAGGGTTATACAGTCTACGCGTAGCAACTGACGGAATTGAAAATGGAGTTGCGAGGTGAAAGAAATCGGTACCTGAACAGGGCTCCGTGAAATCTGAATTCTCGTGTCCGAGCGTCTCCTTCGTGTCCTGGACGTGTCCGAGTCTCTGTGTCCAGACTAGGGTTTCTGTTTGTGTCCGATTCATGGCTGCCATGTCCGAGTCGGCTGCGAGTCCAGACTAGGGTAGGGCTTGCCGGAGGGGGTGGCTCGAGCGGGAGACTGACGGCGAAGCGGGCGGCGCTCGGCTCGGGGAGACGTCGAGGCGGAGGAGGGTTCGAGGAGCTGCTGACCGGCTGCGGGCGGAGGCCTTGGTGGAGGAGCTCGGGGTCGGCGGGGCGAAGGCTCTGCCCAGATGGCCGGGGGCGGTAGTCGACGAGGCAGAGTCGGGGAAGAGGGGGAGTCGAGGGCTATGGGCGGCGAGGGGCTCGAGCCGGCGGGGTCGTTTGGGAGCAGGGAGGGAGGAAGAAGATGGACGGAGGAGGAGGTTGGCTGTAGGCGAGGCAGGGGCAGTTCTGCTCACGGAGGAGCACAACGGAGAGAGGCTGGGGTCGGGGTGACTTCGGCGGGGGCGGAGGCGTACAGGGCGGTGAGGGTTCGTCGCGGGGGAGGCGAGCACAGGCAAAACGTGGGGGCTGAGCTAGGGTTCCGGGGAGGAGCACGGCGGGGCTAGGTGGCTGTGGAGGGGAGCGGCCAGGGTTAGGGTTAGGGTTAGGGTTAGGTTTAATTAGGATTAGGGATTTGGGGATTAGGAATTTGGGATCTTTTTCTTTTTATTTTTTTCTTTATGGAGAAAACTAGGGAAAAGTATATATTTATACATACAAAAATTTGGGCTTGGGTTTGTCCTAGGATTTGGGCTGGGTCAACGCTCCTCGGGCTTGGCTTCGGCTCTCATGGGGATGTCGGGCGTTGGCACGGGTTAAATTCGGTTTAAATGTACTTCGGGTTTCAGGGCTTTAAACGGGTTTCCGGAGTCCAATAAATCCGCAGAAAATTATCCTGTATCCGGTTTTCCATTTTACACCATAAAATATTATTTCCATAATATTTTAATATGAATTAACTGAAATTAAAAATTATTAAATTGCCAAAGGCCTAGGTTTAAATTACAGAGAAATCCCGAAAAATTGCAGAAAATCCAAATTAACAAATTCTGAAAATTAGGGGGCTTACAAAGAAGGGGCTTCTCTGGTGCACCTCTTTCTTTCTTTCTTCTTTTTTTTGGACATCATGATTAAAGTAGGTAGGTGAAATTACTACTTTGGCCTAAGCAATTCATGTAAGTCTCCTTAAGATGACACATAGTCATCTTATGTGTCTAGGTTGGAATGCAAAAGAAATTTTACTTGGATGTTGGTTGCATAATTCAATTTACAAGGGATATAATTTGCTTTAAGTATTAATATGCAAAGAATATCTAATAAGTGTCAGCCCCGATTCTGTGGAATCGATAGTCGTCCCCCGGGCGTGACGTCGTGCGTGCCTAGGTTGCGCACCGCACAAGGATAAGATATTTTTGTATAACGAGCACATATTCAGAGTACGCAGATAATTGAAACACAAAGTTGAAACTTGGAAAATTTCTATTTATTGATAATGAACATCTTTTACAAACTCTTGAACGAGTCGGATAATTGCCGCATGGGCTTACAAAAGTGGACTCAAAATAAGATAGTTGTCCTGTACATTACATCCTTGTACTAAAACTTCAAAATGTTAAAGACCTCCAGGCGGGACAATCGCTTTTCCTCGGAGCTGCATAAGTTATGAGTGCGAGCTCCTGGATCTTCTGAATGCTTCTACTAAGGCACGATCGGAATATGCCGGATGATGGACTATAACGGGAAGTAGCTTTAGCTCCTCGTAGGATCTCCTTGGTGCAGGGAACCTGTTTCAACGAGGGTCAGTACATCAAAATACACTGGTGAAGGAAAGCTAACCCAACTATACCAATCAATACGTTGTTTATATGAAGCATACAAGTTATTTGTTGTCTTTCTATCTTGCCTTAGTTTATTTTACAAGCAAGCAAGGATATGGGAATTTACTAAAATAAACTTGCCATCGTTCAGTGACTTTTACCTGTCCGTCTGAACCACCTACACAATACTTACGATGTCCTTCCCTGCCACGAAGACACAAGTTAGCTTGCACAGGTTTAAATATAAGAGGGGATCACTGGCATGATGCCATAATGGACGGGTTATAGTCTCAAGACGAGAATGATATACAACGTAGGTGGCTAGCCCCGATACATAATATTTTGCCCATAACAGATGATTATATAGATCGTTCTGTCCGGATCGGATCGATCCCAGTGCCCCGGCGACCATCCGCGGAAACTAAAAACCTTGTGCACAAGTTGTCCGTGATCAAACGATATCCATACTAAGTTATCAATCAGTACAGTTTAAGGTAATACAGGCACAAAATGAGTTACATGGAATGAACTATTTTGTATAGTCTCCCTGATCAGTTTATTGCATAGCAATGTGTATTCTATACATAGTACAATTTATAGAAGAAATATACATTCTAACTACAAATTTGAAGCATAGAAAGAACATTCTAAATAAATTAGCATGTAACAAGGTAACCGTTCACAAGTTGATTGACAAGCATAAAGTAGTCCAAGTCTATTCTTTTTTATCTTGACATATTTTAGTTATTTTGGTATCGTTTGATCGGAACAAGCAAGAATGCAAGATTTTTGATGTGAAGACTTGGAAAAAGGGTCAACTGAATCAAATATAGCCACTCACAAGTAGTTTAAAAAAAGAAAAGGAAAGAGGTGCTTCAAGACTCCGCTCGCACGTCGTCTACTGTATGATCACCTGCATTACCACGAACAGCTAATTAATACCTCTTCTACTCTTTCCAAGCTCGAAATTGAAGTGCAATTTAATGAACAAAAAAAATAAAATCCATCAAAACTGTTCAAGAAAACGGAAACAAATCCAAAAACTAATTCAAAGCACGAAAGCAAACAAGGCGATAACGAAAACTAGGCAAGAAGACTTGTAGCGGAGATGTCCCTCTTGACTCTGCCGCTAAGTCCATCCTCAGGGCACGATCTACTGAATATGGGAATCGATTTCGAAGAAGCAAATCCATAACGAGGATAAGATCTTGTTTCAATCTATCCTGATCGAATGATACCGATTATATTTCTTAGCCGCGCTCCCCGAATAGGGGGAACAAGGTACCACATCCTAACCAACTAATTGGAAGTTTCGTCCAACAAACTTAGGAATATAACCTACCACTATAAAACAATGAAGGAAACTTTTCCTTCATCTCAGACTCAAGCTCCCAAGTAGATTCTTCGACCGAATAATTTCTCCAAATCATGCGCACGAGAGGAACCGAACGACTTCAAAGCAGCTTCTCTTTATAATCAAAGATCCGCACATGGTGTTCAACATAAGTCAAGTCTGCCTTTAGGTCCAGTTGATCAAGATCCACACATAACTCGGGTCATACATGTCATACCCCGGCCCCGAGGGCCTCCCGACCACCGTTCCCCCGCGGCGGACCGGACGCGAATCACCATGCCTCGGCGCACCGGACGCGAATCACCGTGCCTCGGCGCTCTAACGGGGTGCGTATGGCCGTTTGATACCTGGATGTGATGCCGTGCGAGACTGGGGTTGCGCTCGCACAAGGCAATATCGTTAAAGTTTGGCTATCATCGCATCAATCGAGTAGGCAGCGGAGGGACATTGTTGTAATACAATTATGCATTTAGCCAACTGAGTATTTAGGGGCAAATCAAGGGACTGGGTTCTCTGTTTACAAAGGCGTCGCTCCATGCATTATGCCCCTCTATACGAAAGCATGCTCGAGGAAATCGAAACCAGAATTTTTGGGTCTTGGGGACGAGGCACGCCTATCGCTCCCTCGGACGATCCAGTACCTGCAAGCAAGTAAAATATTGGTGGGTCAGCACTTTTATAAGTACTGGTGAGAATAAACAACTAAACAGAAGCAAGCATTCACTAAAACTAACACTAAGTAATCATGTTATAAAATATTATATTACTAGTGATCTTTCTAGTTTTACCTATGTTCGTTACTTGCAGCAGAAGAACGGAGTCATATTACATTATTTTGGAAATATCTTTAAAAATAGAGTTTCATATTCGATATAAGCAAGCAAGAAAGATAAGCCGTTCGCTCTGTTTCAGGGTGTGCGCAGCGTGTCTCATGAGGTATACTCAAAGACTCTAGGGAAAAATACATATTTAGACACAAATTCATATCTAGGGGCGGTCCTCTATCCAAGCCAACACAATGAACTATCTTATATGCAGTGCGGTCCCCGAGTATCTTAGGATCAGCAGCGGTTGATTCAGCTAACCAATGACTCCTTTATCTGATGCTATTGGCAACCGTGACACATGGTTGCTTTTCACTATCTCTGTAGCAGTCGTAACGCATGCTTGCTTTCCACCAATAGCCATTGTCCGACTGATGCAAATGCATAAAACACTATCAAATAAACTCTAGGATGCGGACGAGACGAACCATCAGACCATATATCTTTGTTGCGGGGCAAGCCACCTTATCTTTGAACACATTCAGGCACACGATATGGTTCTCTTGGAGCATAGGCGATAGTGGAACATGTTCATGAAAACACTTAGTCTTAGACAGGCATTTCAGGGTCTCTTAGTTAAGCAGACAAGTTCGTTTCAAAGACAAGCTAGGTGAGTTCGTTTATTAGCATGTAAGGCAGGTTCTATCATTCTCTTATGAAAATAAGCATTCAAAAACTCAGATTCATTATTAAGGCATGCAAGAATCAGAGAACGAAGTTCTACCCACTCACTTTGATACATAATGCCGACGCGGAGTGGGGCATTACAATACACGTACTTCCTAAGCTGTAAAACATGGAAGATATCGTGCACTTTAGATAGTGACGATGGCAGGGCAATCTGATATGCGACTAGGGTGACTCGCTTTAGTATCTCGAACGGACCGACAAATCTTGGACTTAGCTTTCCCTGTGCTCCAAATCTGGTAACTCCTCGTATGTGCGAGATTTTGAGGAATACTCGATCACCTTCTAAGAACTCAAGTGGTTGTTGATGCGTGTCTGAGTAGCTTTTCTGGCGACTATGTGCTACCTTTAGCTGTTCACGGATCAAGCGGATCTTTTGGACGGTTTGCTCCACGAGTTCCGGGCCAAGAATTTGCCGTTCACCAACTTTATCCTAATAGATTGGGGATCTGCACTTCCGCCCATACAAAATCTCATATGGCGCCATCTGAATGCTGGATTGATAGCTATTATTGTATGCAAATTTGGCTAACGGTAGATGCATGTCCCAACTAGTCTTCAAGTCTAAGGCGCATAGTCTTAGCATGTCTTCGAGGATTTGGTTGACCCGTTCTGTTTGGCCGTCTGTCTGAGAATGGTAGGCGGAGCTGAACTTTAACTTTGTCCCCATTACTGACTGAAGACTTTTCCAGAAGCGCGATAAGAATCATCCATCTCGATCGGAGACAATGGATACGGGCACGCCGTGGAGTCGAATGATCTCGTTGAGGTAGATCTGGGCTAGATGGTCGGTACTCTAAGTACTTTTGATAGACAAAAAGTAAGCTAACTTGGTGAGTCGATCGACGATGACCCAGATGGCATCATTCCTCCGTTACGTCTTTGGCAAACCAACAATAAAATCCATCATTATATGTTCCCATTTCTACTCTGGTATAGCAAGATTTTGCATCACTCCGCCCGGCTTATGGTGCTTGGCCTTTACCCTCTGACAAGCCATGTATTACGACACGAACAGCGCCATATCTCTTTTCATACCGTGCCACCAAAATATCGTACGGAGATCTCGATACATCTTTTTGCTGCATAGTAGGCTTCGGTGAGTACCTCTTTTTTGAGGTTTACATGGAATGCACAATCTTTCCTTTACTCGTATTATTTCGTCCGGGCTTACCGTAAAGTCGGTTGCCTTCCCTGCTGAGATAAGACTTTGTATCTTTTGTAGGAATAGGTCATCCTTCTGAGCGGACTTAACTTTTTTTAACAAGTCAGGTTCAAGGCGCAGCTGAGCCACTTATGCCCCTTTTTGTATCTGATTTTAAGTGTAATGCCCAAACCTTTAAGATCCTGATGCAGCTTGTCATCTATAGCCAAGCTCCCAACAAATACTTGACTCAGCACATCAGCTACAATATTACTCTTGTCCGGTGTGTATCTAATCATCAAGTCAAAATCGCTAAGGAGTTTAAGCCAACGTCGTTGACGTAGATTCAAATCCTTTTGGGTATAGAGATATTTTAGACTTTTATGATCTGTATAGATCTCATACGACACACCATAACTTTTGCGTGAACACCACCGCTGCGAGCTCCAGATCGTGCGTTGGATAATTCTTCTCGTGAGGCTTCAACTGCCTCAACGCAAAGGCTATTACCTTGTCCCTCTACATAAGGACACATCCTAAGCCCTTTCCTAAGGCGTTGCTATATATCTTAAAGTCATCGGGTCTGTCTGGAAGGGTAAGAATTGGTGCTAAGACAAGTCACTGCTTTAACTCCATAAATGAAGCTTTACAATCATTCGTCCACTCGAACGTTACTCCTTTCCGAGTGAGCTGGGTCAGAGGCACGATAATTCATGCAAAATCCTTTATAAATCTTCTGTAGTAGCCTGCTAGACCAAGAAAACTCCGAATGTCGCTAGCTGACTCAGGCCTCCTCTACTTTACGATGACTTCTAATTTCTTTGGGTCAACTGGGATGCCCTCTGCAGAAATAATGTGCCCAAGAAAGGATATGTTGTCCAACCAGAACTCGTATTTACTTAGCTTTCTGTACAACTTATTGTCTCAAAGAGTTTGAAGCACCATCCGCAGGTGTCCTGTATGTTCATCCTTATTTTTCGAGTATACTAAGATGTCGTCTATAAAAACCACCATGAACTTGTCGAGGAATGGTCAGAACACAGGGTTCATCAAATCCATAAAAGCGGCATGAGCATTCATCAGTCCAAACGACATAACAGAAAACTTATAATGGCCATAGCGGGTTCGGAAAGCTGACTTTGGCATTTCCTCAGGCTTAATCTTCAATTGGTGGTAGCCCGAACGAAGATCAATTTTTGAGAACACCAATGCTCCTTGCAACTGATCAAAGAGGTCGTCTATCCTGGGCAGGGGGTACTTATTTTTGACAGTGACCTTATTCAGCTCCCAATAATCGATGCAGAGTCGTAACGTTCTATCCTTTTTCTTTACGAAGAGTACATGCGTGCCCTAATGAGACACGCTCGGACGAATGTACCCACGATCTAGCAGTTCTTGAAGTTGGCACTTTAACTCCTTTAGTTCAGCAGGGGCCATTCTGTACGGAGCCTTGGAAATTGGTTGAGTATTTGGGAATGTGTCGATGGTGAATTTGATCTCTCGATCAGGTGGCATGCCGGGTAGTTCACTCGAAAACATATCAGGGAACTCCTCCACAATGGAAGAAGACTCAACGTTTGCGTAATATAGCTGCGTATTCCAAATCGACGGTAAATATCCCTCGCAACCAGAGTATAACATCCGTCGAGCAGATATTGCCGAAATTACCATGCAGTCCCTGAACTCATTTGTTGTTGGACTATTCGTGTAACAGAATTCAACTTCTCTAGGTAGGCAGAAGATGACTTATTTCTTTGCACATTCGATAGTTGTCGAGCAAGCGTCGAGCCAATCTATCTCCAAAATGATGTCATAATCCTGAACATCTAGGACTAACACATCGAGCGAGAGTTTCCTTCCTCCAATACAGATGTAACCGCCTTGACATACTGAATGGACAGGTATTTTCGTGCCCGACGGGGTGCTAACACTAAGGTCTAAATATAATGGTGTCATTTCTATATTGTTTTCCATGACAAAATTCATGGATATAAAGCTATGCATTGTACCAGAATCAAATAGCATACGTGCATGTATGTTATTAAAAAGTAATATACCTGACACAACAATGTCCGATGCCAGGGCTTCTTCCCATATCATAGTGTACACCCGGCCTTGAGCTTGATGACGCTCGACTCAGTTGGCTTTGGGTGCTATGGCAGAATTTGGATGTTAAGAGCGAAGCTTGGAGGGAAGCAAACAGTCTTTCGATACGTGGACTGGGCTACTACAGTTGAAGCATAACCTATTTTTGAGGTGACATTCGTCTGCCGTGTGCCATGGATTATTACAATGCGTACAATGTGGCCCTGCATTTTCTTTCCATCGATCACCATTATTTGGACGCTTTGGAGCGTTGTTTCCTTTCTCGTTGCTATGGCGCTTGTGATTAGAGGTATGCACAGTACCGACAACAAATGGAGGATACTGCGGTTCGAAGGAAAGGACATGGTTAAGAACTTTCCGCATTGTCTGATACTGAGGAATGACCACGTGCGCATGGATGATAGGTCGCAGGCTGCCTTTAAATCTTCTGGCATGACTCACCGCATCAGGTAAATATGAGCTTGCAAATTTGGCGAGCCGGTTGAATTCGGCGGAGTACTGCTTTACGGTCATGTTGCCTTGCCGAAGCTGTACGAACTCATTCTTTTTATGCCGACGTACGGGAGGGGGTATGAACTCCTCTTTGAACGCGCTATGGAAGGTAGCCCACGTGATCGTCTCCTCTTTATCGTCAATTGGAAGAGATCTTCGATGGACATCCCACCAACCGTGCATGTTCAAGCGAAGCTGTAGTTGGGCACACGCAATACACTTCTCTTCGGGTACCTCTAGAAGTTTGAAGTGATCCTCAAGTTCTGCTAGCCAATCTAGAGCCACGATTGGATCTTTAGTCCCCTTAAACGACGTGTTGCAAACCTTTTTGAAGTCGGCAAAGTCGAAGGTAGTCATATCCTTCTTCTTTGGAGTTTGTGGCATTTTGACTTCAAGCGCGGGTTGCTCCACCCGTGTCGCTGTTGTTGCCGCATAATGGTTGGAGGCTAAGGTATGCATAATCTGTTGTAGGTTATCTACCTGCTTTTATTGGACTGTAAATCGGGCTTCTAGATTATCTTCAAACTTGCTCTGCCTCTCTTCCGCTCGCTTCTCGGCTCGTTCATGTCGAGCCTCATCCCTCTGTTGGCTAGCCTCAAGCATCCGCATTATTTGCTGAATCGGATCGACATGGGACATGGCTCGTTGACTTTGAGAACTTTTCGAAGTGCCGAAACTACTTTCTTGGGCTCGAGTCTCACCCGGTGCTAGCGATGATGCTTGCGCTTGAGTCATTCCTTCAAAAGAAGGTAACTTATATCAGGATCATAATGTATTATGGACTCATTGTATGGACAATATCTTATTTTGGCCTAACGAGTTCAAGAGTTTGCATAGGAATTAGATCGTTAAAGGAACTTTTTCGACACGAGGGTTAAAGGAACTTGAAGCTGTGCTCTGATACCAATATGCCATCCTCCGATTCTGTGGAATCGATAGTCGTCCCCCTGACGTGACGCCGTGCGTGCCTAGGTTGCTCACCGTACAAGGCTAAGGTATTTTTGCATAACGAGCACATATTCAGAGTACGCAGATAATTGAAACACAAAGTTGAAACATGAAAAAGTTTCTTTATTGATAATGAACATCTTTTCCAAACTCTTGAATAAGTCGGATAGTTGTCGCACGAGCTTACAAAAGTGGACTCAAAATGAGATAGTTGTCCTGTATATTACATCATTGTACTAAAACTTCAAATTGTTAAAGACCTCCAAGCAGGACAATCGCTTTTCCTCGGAGCTGCATGAGGGTTGAGTGCAAGCTCATGGATCTTCTGAATGCTTCTACTAAGGCATGATCGGAACATGCCGGTTGATGGACTAGAATGGGAAGTAGCTTTAGCTCCTCGCAGGATCTCCTTGGTGCGGGAAACCTGTTTCAACGAGGGTCAGTACATCAAAATACACTAGTGAAGGTGAGCTAACCCAACTATACCAATCAACACGTTGTTTATATGAAGCATACAAGTTATTTATGGTCTTTCTATCTTGCCTTAGTTTATTTTACAAGCAAGCAAGGATATGGAAATTTACTGAAATAAATTGCCACCGTTTGGTGACTTTTACCGGTCCTTCTGAACCACCTGCACAATACTTACCATGTCCTTCCCTGCCACGAAGATACAAGTTAACTTGCACAAGTTTAAATATATGAGGGGATCACTGGCATGATGCCATAATGGATGGGTTATAGTCTCAAGACAAGAATGATATGCAACGTAGGTGGCGAGCCCCGCTACATAATATTCCGTCCATAACAGATGACTATACAGATCGTTCCGTCCGGATCGGATCGGTCCTAGTACCCCGACGGCCGTCCGCGAAAACCAGAAACCTTGTGCACAAGTTGTCCGTGATAAAATAACGTCCATACTAAGTTATCAATCAGTACAGTTTAAGGAATACAGGCACAAGATGAGTTGCATGGCATGAACTATTTTACATAGTCTCCCTAATCAGTTTATTGCATAGCAAGGTGTGTTCTATACATAGCATAATTTATAGAAGAAGTATACATTCTAACTATAAATTTGAAGCATAGAAATAACATTCTAAACGAATTAGCATACAACAAGGTAACCGTTCACAAGTTGATTGACAAACGTAAAGTAGTCCAAGTCTATTCCTTTTTATCTTGACATCTTTTAGTTATTTTGGTATCGTTTGATCGAAACAAGCAAGAATACAAGATTATTGATGTGAAGACTTGGAAGAAGGGTCAACTGAATCGAATATAGCCACTCACAATTAGTTTGAAGAAAGTAAAGGAAAGAGGTGCTTCAAGACTACGCTCGCACGTCGTCTACTGTATGATCACCTGCATTGCCACGAACAGCTGATCAATATCTCTTCTACTCTTTCCAAGCTCAGAATTAAAGTGCAGTTCATCTAACAAAAATAATAAAATCCATCGAAACCACTCAAGAAAACGCAAACAAATCCAAAAACTAACTCAAAGCACGAAAGCAAACAAGGCGACAACGAAAAATAGGCAAGAAAACTTGTAATTGAGATATCCCTCTTGACTTTGCCGCTAAGTCCATCCTCGGGACACGGTCTACTGAATGTGGGAATCGATTCCAAAGAAGCAAATCCATAACGAGGATAAGATCTTATTTCAATCTATCCCGATCGAACGATACCGATTATATTTCTTAGCCGCGCTCCCCGAATAGGGGGAACGAGGCACCACAATAAGATCAAATTTTATTAAAATTTAAAATTAATTAGATAATAAGCATAATAATAGTAATAATTATTTAATTATATGTTATTATGTAAATCATCATTATTAAAAAAGTATAATTTAAAAATTACAACACTACCTCATGGGAACACAATTATTACACTTTTGCAGTGTTCTAAATTGACATTGATGCTGGTTGGTAAGACTTTATTCTTTTTAGCCTTTATTTTCCTTTGTTGTTTCTTTGTTCCGTGCACACGTTTCTCTGATGCATGCATATGATGAACCACTGACCAGCCCTGTATTTTGTAACTTATGGTTTAGGTTTTCATAATGACGTCATTTTCACCCAATGCTACTGTCTGTGATGCACTCGCGACACGTATAGTCCGACTCTAACAGGTAATATGCAAATATATCAAATATATATATATGAATCCATCACGAAAAAAATAACAATAATCGTGTACACGTCGACTATATGCCATGCAATACAAATTCGTGTATCATGTCTATGTGACAATATGTATATTCATGACAATATTCTAGTAATAAGCAGGAGAAGCATGAAATAGAGTATCCAAAGTGAATGACAAACGAAAAGTAAAGCATGTAAATATTGTAATCAATATGCAAGGTATACTTGCCTGGTGTTCGTCCAAAACTGAGTTGAGACTGCAAGTGCAAAGTTCGGTCCAAGGCTAAGCTTATGCTAGTATGACTATGATCCCCAAGAAATCTATCAAGCCCAAGACAAGCAACCAATAATCACACAACCAATCATGTATCTAAATAAAATCCTTATTGGTGTATTCATAGGGACTACTATTATATGATACTTATAATCTGACATCATTATATCTTGTAAGAAAACCTAATATTTTATTAATAAAAATATAAAGAGAGAAGAGTTATCACACCCATTTCCTGATTTGGTATTTCTTGAATTTAATTTTCATGATATTGTATTTTTGTTATATTTGAATGTGGTTTATGTTATTTATATTTATTCATGTTGTCTAGAGAGACTATCCGAGACCCGTAGAATACCCATTGGCATTGCCATAGACCCGGTTTAGGACCCTCATGTAGAATGGACACTTGGTTCGATTTATTTTGGCTGAACCCTATTTGCGAGAAAAAGTTTATACGAAACTTTTGTGTTATAAACTATTGAAAAGAAAGAAAAGTACAAAAAGATCCTAAACAGGAATCTAAGTATAATTAATTCTAGGAAAGTATAGCTGTAAAGATCTGATCTGCGAATGATCACTTTACTTCTTGTACCACTCGATGATGAAGAAATGCACACGCCGACAAAGAACTATACACGACGACGAAGAAATATAGGAAATGTTGTAAACAACTTGGAGAGTTGAACAATAAGAAAGCTTTGGCAACAACGACACGGGAAGCTTCTATTTTTCTCACTCTGTTCTTGAATTTCAAAAACTTAAAAATTCGAGCCCCTTTCTCTCTATCTTTCTACGTGTGCTCCTCTCTGTCTAGGTACAGGTAGCTGTCGCTAATGGTTGTACAAAACCTGTATTTATAGAGTTTATGAATATTTATAAGAGTGTGCGCACACTTTAGACAGTCAATATTGTTTTACCATTGTGCGCGCACTTTTGGTGGACTAACACCCCACGTTCTGAATGAGTGGGTGCATAACTTACTGCCTGCTTGACACGTAGCTTCCTATACGAGAAAGGCATAGGCTGTAGGGACAGTAATTTGTACACGTTTCACAAGAAGTATAATATGTAAGGCACACACTCATAACTGCTCACTGTCGGTTAGGATAATATGTGCCCTTTAGAAGTCGTCTGAAGACTGGTACATTTGTGGTAAGATTGGCACTACAGCGCATTTTTAAGCAGTTGGCACGATGGCGCATTTTTAAAGGTATTGGCACATCGGCGCACTTATGAAGAAGTTGGCACAATGACACACTTTTAAAAAAGTTGGCACTACGACGTACTTTTGAAGAAGTTGGCACTACAACGTATTTTTGGAGAAGTTGGCACAATGACGCACTTTTAAAGAAGTTGGCACAATGACGCACTTGTAAAGAAGTTGGCACAATGGTGCACTTTTGAAGAAGTTGGCACAGTGTTACACTTTTAAAAAAATTGGCACAACGACGCACTTTTGAAAAAGTTTGCACAGCGGCTGGGGCGCTAAACAAAAACCTAGGTCTTCGTGCCGCAGCACAACTGTAATGATGACTTCTGACTCTTCGATTTCTGTATCTGTCTGCTGTCATTCTTCTTCATTAAATGCTGAGAGAGGGAAGATCATTTGTGCGTCAGCTTTCGTAACTGTAAGAAAGTGTGCCACTTTTATGTTCTCTGAATAGTGCGCCATCCTCTGAAATTAATGAAAAATGCGCCAAAGTGTTAAGTATTAAGAAAGTTTGCGTCTTTCTTCTGAAACAAGTAGAAAGTATGTCATTCTTCCACGGTTGAGTTTATTTATAAAAAAATGTGCCATCTATCTGAGGCACACTTTTTATGCTTCTACAAGACCCCCTTCAAAGTGTTTGAATTCGTTCAGATGAACTCAAAATACTTTGAATTAGAAGCATAAAAGTTTTGAGATGTTTGTGCGTGCACTCTGGACAGAATCCTAACGGATTTGCTGACATGGTTGACATGCACATATCTTTGGCTTATTTTTTTGGTTTTGACGCGGTCTTTGAGAAGACGCAGGTAGCTTTTCAGGAGCAATTTTCGACAACTATGCTGACTTTGGCATGTCTTCTCTTATAAATAGGAGTAAAACTTTACCAACATTCCCAGACTTATCTCTTTCTTGCTGTGAGGCTTGAGCATAGCCACTGTTAAGTGTAAGCCTACGAATATGACCGTAGCAGTATGTCTCCATCGGCTTTAATGTCCACCGAGAAGACGCAAGAGGAGACGCTTCTCAACGATGGGTGAGAGGCTCGTTTGGAGATCGTTGCTGCCGAGCTCTTTGTATGATGGAGAATGGAAGGATATCATAGGCTTCATAGTTTGTGTTGAACTAACGAATTACCCAGAAGACTGTTCATTGTCTTCAAACCCATCTCGCTGGAATTACTCTCATAATATGGCCTATGTGCTGATTACAGGGTTGGGATTGGAATTCCAACCAGGACTTCTAGCGGTGGCGCTGTATGGCGATAGCGAAACAGCTTCTATTTGGCTCACCATGTCCTCCACCGAGTCAAATAAAAATGGGGCCGTGCTAATTTAAATAGGCCCAGTCCTGTATAGCATCCTCGCCCATAACATGGATTTTTTTCCATGTACTATGGTTTGCACTGAGGAGCCCATTTCTTCTGTGCGTTAATTCATCAGCATCGAGAGCAGACGGGACGCATAGATGGGGATGGCTCTGTGATATATCTCCATCATATGAAAATCTTGGTGTAGTAGATTTTTATATGTATAATCATGATTTTTAGAATGAAAATCTTGGAGTAATAGATCTCCATCATATGTAATCATTATTAAGCTTCAATAAAATTTCAGCTTTGACTTTATTATGTTGTATGTATATTGTTGACTGAAGACTTTGGTCGACGTGTACCAGAAAAGATTGGACATATTGCCTTTTCCTTGTCATCCCACTGATACACGCGTAAATATGCGTTTAGACGAAACTGGATTTTGTGTGCATTGTGCGGTTTGTCATGCGTATTTTTGTAACTTGTCTGGTCATGCGCACTATGCAATATTTTTTGTCAATCAGACAAATGCGTGCACATAAGAATCCTCGGACCAACATACAGAACTGTTTTATGTTTTGCATTCTGCTCTTCGCTTGGGGAACCAACCATTCCACCATTTTTGATTTATGCATGGGGACCTGAACCGTCGTCTTCCTTCCCGAATAGTAGGGTTCTGAATTATTACCCTTATTGTCAATGAATCGTATAGAGAAATTCGAACCGTCGCCCTATTTCTTATAAATAAGAGTCGGCTACTAAATTCAATATTCTTTATTCGAATCTGCTGATGGCTTCCCAGAACGAGTCTCTGAAGGAGGAAAAAAATTCTAATGAATTGACTATTCTCCTACCCACTACGTATAACTCTAGTTGTGCCTCTACTACTCCCACACCGCCTCCGGATGGCCTTTCCCCACTCTAGAATGAGATCATTAATTCCCTTATTCCTTTTATTGAATCAGAAAAACAAGAAGAACCAACTGAAACAGATGTCCTACGTCGACTGTTTGCATCATCATACGTTTGTATTCTGCATGCTCTTTTGATGTTTATGAACAACTCAAAAGATTCTGACCCATCCTCTTCTTAAGCATTTGTATTATCCTTTCCTTATTTTCTATCAATAAAAAAATTTTGTTTTACCTTAGTAATACTTTCAAATTGAGGCCCATTGAATATATATCTGCTAGAGGTATTATGGACATGGCAGAATAACTCTGTGGGAGAATTTGGTAGATTTATCCCTCAAGGTATACTCATGCTGAGTACAAATGATAAATTTTTACATGATACAATACTATCAGAGGTGATATTAACATGATAGCTCACTAGCTTATTTTACTAGGGAAGAGAAGAAAGAGTAGTTCAGGGGCAAACTATTATCTTTTCTTTAGGGGATAATAAATAGGATATGATTCAGAGGTGATATGGACATGAATCATATTACACCTATTAACTGGTGAATAAATATATGAGATTATTTCCAAATCAACTGGGGATCAAGAATAGGATATCCTTAAAACAATTGGGCTTTAAGAATAAAATATTTTTGTTGGAGAGAATCGTTTAGATGATCTCAATGAGAGTGTTCCGTTGGATTTGAGTATTATCCCGCTGGGGAACTTTGAGAATCCATTACCCATGTCTTATTCAAAAATGAATATAGGTAACAGTTTGAGAGGCCGTGTAGGCTATGAGTTGCTAGGGATTAAACAAAATATATTCGCTGTACATCTTATTTTAGTCTGCTGGAGATGGAGAAGAACATGTCGTGCTTAGACATAATACTTCTTGAGAAATTTGTCATTGATAGGCATCATTATTAAATCTCCATTAGACTTAGCAAGCTCGTAGGCTCCGTTGGAGAATACTGTCTTCACCACATAAGGACCTTCCCATTTAGCTTAGAATTTATCTTTGCTCTTATAGGTGGTGATCATAGTTCTCCTTACTGAAAGGACCAATTCACCGACCTGGAATATTCTTTCCTTGACCTTTCGATTAATAGCTTTGGAAATGCGTGCTTGGTATAGTTCAATAAAATGTTAACCGTGCAGGCACTTTTTATCCAATGCTTCTAATTCTTGCAGTTGTAATCGATCATTAATCTCTACTGTTAGCTCATTAGAAATATCTATTCTGAGAGAAGGTATCTGAATTTTGAGTGAAAGGACCACATCAAACCCATAGACCAAAGAGAATGGTGTACAACCAGTTGGAATTTAAACTGTCGTACGATAAGCCCATAAACACTCTCCGAGTTTCTTATTCCAATTGCGTTTGTTGGATGAGACAAACTTTTTAAGGAGTTTGATTATGATTTTGTTGAAGGCTTCTGCTAAGCCGTTGGCTGCTGGATTGTAGGCCGTAGATGCTATATTTTAGATTAGATTCTTGTCACAGATTTGATAAAATGCTTGACTGGCAAATTATGCCCCAATATTATATATTATCCTTCGGGGAATACCGAAATGATAGATAACATATTGTTTGACAAAGTTAATTATGTTGGACATCTTAACTTCGATGAGCGGGACTGCTTCTGCCTATTTGGAGACGTAATTGGTTATTGCAAGTATAAACTAATATCTCTAGAAGAAGATGGGCTGATCGGACCAATAATATCCATTCTCCAAGCTTCAAAAGGCCAGGAGGTAGCTGTAGGATGTAAGAACTCTGCTGGCTGGTGGATAAAATCAGCATGGATTTGGTATGACTTACATTTACGGACGTAATCTATGGCATTTTCCATCATGGTGGGCCAATAATAAACCATTCTCCTGAGGCGGTCTTATAATTTAGGATCTGGATGATGTGCTCCACAGATGCCATCATGAGCTTCCCGGAGTGATTGTCTCACTTTAGGGTTGGAAAGAAAATATAGCACCAATCCTTCATAAGAATGACGATATAATATCTTAGACGAGACGTCTTTTAATAGAAGTTGCTTCTTTTGGATCTTCTGGAAGAATCCCGTAAATAGCGTAGTCTATAAAATGGTCTCTCCAATCTTTATCTATGAAGATTGAAGTTATGACATAACTTTATTCAATGTTTAAGCTATTTTTGTACAGAATAACTCTCGTCCTATTATCATAATTGAGTGTCGTCTCTTTAGGAGAATGACCAATGATGCTGCTAGGCCGGCCAAAGCATCAGCTTCTATATTCTATAACCGAGGCACATGCTCAATGAAGAATCCTTTGAGAGTAAAAGCCACTTCGATTGCCGCTTGATGATAAGGGATGAGGTCTTCATGCCGAACCTTATACTCTCCCCTGATCTGATTGACTATTAGTTTAGAATCTCCGTAGGATTCAAGATATTCTATGTCCAATTCTTTAGCTAATTGAAGACCGATGAGTAGAGCATTATATTCTGTCATATTATTAGAAAATGGTTCACTGAAAGGATATGCTCGATGAATGAGTAGTTTGTTAGGAGCTACTAGGATTACGCCAACTCTAGCTACTATGTTGCCTTTGGGTCATATTCTTGATGCACCGTCAAAGAATAGTTGCCAGGTGTATCTGTCATTGCCATATTAGACTCTAAGACTTCATCCGGGATATTATCGTATAGTTTAGAAGTTTTCGGTACAGGATGAGTTGCCAGAAAATTAGCTAGCGCTTGACCCTTCACTATTTTTTTGAAATATATACCATGTCATAAGGCGATAGCATCATTTCCCATGTATCTATCCGAGAATTGAGTGTGCTTGGCTTGGTCATCAATAATCGGAGGAGATTTACTCTGGATATGACATGAATGTTTTGACCAGACACGTAATGTTGTGTCTTCTGAATAACAAACATCAAGGTGAGGTATTCTTTTTCCACTAGATTGTATCAATGTTCAACACCGACCATCATGTTACTGAGATAATAGATTGCCTATTATGGCCTTCGTTACTCTTCTGTGTAAGAAGAGCTCCTAGGGAGTGATCCATTGCTCGAATATACAGCAAAAAGGGTTTTTCTACAATCGGAGACACCAGAACAGACATATTTGTTAAATATCGTTTGATATCGTCGAATGACATACTTCATTCTAGACAAAGGATACGCCTTTTTTCATTAACAAAGTGAAGGGTAGGCATCATCCTGTGAGATTGGAGATTAATCTTCTAATATATATCAGACGGCTTTGGAGACTATAAAGTTCTTTGAGGTTATATGGAGGCTGCATTTCAAAGATAGCTTTGATTTTATCAGGGTCAATGTGAATACCTTTGGAAGTTATAACAAATCCAAAGAACTTGTCACTAGAGACTCCCAAAAAGGATTTAGTTGGATTCATCTTCAATTGTTAGTAGCACATTAATTCGAAGACAGTCTTCAAATCTTGAAGGTGATCATCTTTGTAGCAACTCTTGACAGCGATGTCATCAATATAGCACTCTACCATTTTCGTAAATACTTATGAAAAATTGTACTCATGGCTCATTGATACGTTGCACCCATATTCTTCAAGTCGAAGGACATGACTGTATAACAGTAAACTCCCAATGGTGTACGAAAATAGGTATATTTTTTGTCATCAAGCGACATCATGATTTGATTGTAGCATGAGAGACATATGTTCAAAGCCACATATATTATCGATCATGACATTTGTGATGGGAAGAGAAAATTTATCTTTTGGACAAGCCAAGTTCAGATCTCGATAATCTATGCACTACACCGATCCAACATCCGTTCGAACTATCAATTCTACGGTAGCCCTGCTGACCATGACTTAATCGTTTACTCAAAGTCTAACAGAAAACTCAGCCCATACACGAACCATTTTACTCTTTCTATTAACCCCGTTCGTTGTATCTCGTGCAATATTTATTTTCGATATTCCAAGCCATTACTCAAATTCGTTAAATACATTTGCTATCCTTCTGATGTTCTTCTATCACAATATGCCAACATATCTGATATTGTTCAACAAATTGACTTGATGTATGTAATACAACAACGTCGTACGATATTACTCAACGTCATAATCGATAAAAAATACATGCATCAAAGACACACACTACCAGAAATCTTATATAGACTTATTGTATGGAACATCTAGTATATCATAGAGTAGTGTCAAGAGTCGATCGATCGAGGCAGCAATTTAGAACTATGATGAAATGAATGATTGTCCAAGGAAGTAAAATCGGGCACTCTGATACCACTTGTCACATCCCGACTCCGTAGTGTCGATAATCGTCCCCCGAGCGTAATGCCGCATGAGTCTATGTTGCACTCGCACAAGGTAAGAAGATAAAACATAATGGTTATCATCAAAATGACCATATTGCAGCAGAAGAAATATAAAGTCACAAGAAAACACAATCAAACATTATACGAAAAGAAGCTCTTTATTGAATATTTACAGCAGTTACAAAGGCTCTCAATTACCCCAATAAATATGCCAAGTTGGTTTATAACACTCATTGATATCTCTTGCTCATCAAAGGATCTCGTCGTCCCATACATCATGTCTTCTTATATCATCTGCCGAACATATGCACGTTGTCAAACCTGAGCTTCCAATGCCTTTGGTACGTCCGAGCGATCTTTCGTACCTAGGGGTGGAGGGGATCAGTATGCATCTTGTACTGGTGAGCAGGTTAACCCACTCGCCTAAACTGACACTAAGTAATCATATGAAGTATATAGATTATATGATGACCTTTCTATTTATAACTAGATAAATTTTAGTTCATGAGCATGGCATATATCGAAAGCAGGAAAGCATGTTATGCATGTAAGCATGTTATACTCGTTTGCATAGGTAACTAAGCATGCTAGCAGTTTATACTCGAATTGCATGAGTAAAATATGAAACTTATCAAACTGCATCACTTATTCATGGCTCTTACTATAGCCGAAACGCATACTCTAGCTCGAGTCAAGTTGGACACTAGCTACCTGCACAAACATATGTTATCATACCGACTCTTATCTATATAAAGGTCACTAGTCGAGCCATAATAGACTGCTATATAACAAATATGTGTCATCCTTCCAGTATATTTGGTTGTAACATCTCAACGTAGGTCCCACACATGTCTCATATTGAAACATGATTCAAAGTAAGCGATGAGTCATCCATCCAAAAGTTGCAATACCTCAGCTGTTTGTCTCTTTATACCATGTATAAAAGCACTTCCAAATTCCTCTTAGGCCGAACGGTCCCGGTGCCCTGGTGCCTATCCCGTTCGAGGAATCTCCAAACTTGTGCACATATTGTCCATGACCATACAATGTGTAAAGAGCTAACTAAAAGATGCAATCATAGCACTAAAATGTAAGGATATACGTATCTACTCACCATAATATACCGATCTTAATGATATCTTAAGGCACCGTGTCGCTTCTTATCACAGTGTTCCGTAGTGCCATATTCCTTTCTGATAGTTCTATGGTACCATGCCCCTTTCTTCTGTCACAGTTGTATGGTTTTGAACCATAACTACATACTTCTCTTAACGAAGCGTTCTGCCTGATACACATGTATGGATGTACGCCTCGCTTGACAAAGTGTTCCCGTTCGATGCTCGTACACTTGATGCATATTATAATTTTTAGCCTATTGACCATCTTAGTTTTAATTTCTGGTAGAATCTTGTTTCGTCCCTTTTTGGTAACTCAGTGACGAAAACGGTACCGGAGTTGTGACCGTGAGATTTAGTCAATATTGTGATATGAGGCTTACTACTAGATTTGACTCTCTATTAGACTTGGTTCCGATAATTTTTGAGATTTGATTTAGATTTCGAAAATCAGACTTGACTTGACTTTAACAATGTTTATCCTTGGAAACCGATATACCGACGGTATACTACAGTATACCAATGGTATACCGATTTCGACCGACTTGATTTTTAGATATTTTTTATGAACCCTATCGGCATACCGATGTTATACTATAGTATATATGGTATACCGATCCTGTCAATATTTTTTGACTGACTTCAGGATATTTGTCTTGGCCAGCATACCTACGACGTACTGGCCTATGCCGACGGTATACCGATTTGTGGAACTTTGTTTTCCAATAACTTTCTTGCCTACTTGGAATGATATATCGATGATATACTACAGTATACCGACGGTATACCAATTTGTTGGAATCCAGAACTTGCTGTATTTTTTATCATTTCTATCTCTGGACCGGTGTACCCACGGTGTACTGGACTATACCGACAGTATACCGATCATGTACTTTCTTTAGAAATTCTTGGTTTTCGTGTTTCCATTATGATACTTCTGGATTTTGCTTGGACACGTGATGACTTGACCAGATTTGGACATGAACTTACATGGCTTCAGATGACTTGACTTGACTTGGCTTTACTCAATTTTATCCGGCTTTACCCAGCTACAAGTGATGACATGATTGACTGGACTTGACTTGACATGGCTTCATCGGACATGGCTTGACTTGGTTTTATTTGGCTTTATCTAGATTGACATGGCTTCACATAGTTGTATATGGCTTCACTTGGCTTCATCTGGATTGACATGGCTTCACATGGTTGTACATGGTTTTACTTGGCTTCACCTGGATTGACATGGCTCTCTTTGTGGTACTTCTATTTGGGGTTTGATCCCACTGGTTTTGTATGGCCAGATCCACTGGCAGCACCGTAGGATCTTTCGTATTTTTCTGAGGATGGTGACCACCAGGAGCACCAGACCACTTGAGTAGGTTTTCTTTCTTACCCACTCTAAAGTACATTCTACTTCTGTTGGCATTTAGCCACCGAGCACGTGTTTAGCTCATGTTTTGGTTTAATCAGTTAGCCTGCGGGCAATAACATGATTGATATATCCTAGGATTGATCATGTATGACTTAGATTATGGCTAGTTTATTCATTTTGTATTCACTAACTTCATGATCATCTATATATTATAGTTTGAGACACTTTTCTATTATATTTCAGCTGATCTTAGATCTTGTTATTATTTCTGTTGTTCTTGTGATTAAGACCTTAGGGTTTATTGGACCTAGGCCTGACTGTTGGTTTGTAGTAGTGACCCCTTGTAATGCCCCACAATCGTACGGTACATTACGCTGAGTCGGATTGAATGAGGCAATAGCTGGTTATATTTCGATTTATTGAATTTGGGAACAAGTATTAATTTGAGTTGGTTTCATATGCAGATTGCAAGTAGAGTTCAATGGATCAGGTATTTGTTTAGAGCAGTACTGGGATAGCAGGATTGGAGCGATAATGCCCTCTTCCTTAGAACGATCAGTCGGACGATTTAGAGAAGACGGATGACTCGCACAGTCATACCAATTGAGTAGATCGTGCTTTGCATCGGACCACGGGTTTAAAGGATCGACCGTATTGGCAAAGGCATAGAGCTAGCGGAATCAGACATGGTGAGTAGGCTCTGTTCCTTCTTCTCTACTCCTTTATGCCTAATAATATGGAACACACATAATAATATCTTGGACACTTGGACTGGAATATCGGAATCACCATACTGTGGCGTGCATAGAGTATGCATCGTTTTGTTGGATATGATTTGTAGCTTGAGTTGGTTTTACGTTTGAGCAGTTGGAGCTTGAGTGGATCATCTTGGTTAGAACATCGAGGTACTTTGGGCGGGAGAGTGAGCGTGCATCCGTACACAAGTATAAGTTGGGTGCTTTGTCAAGTAAAGCATGCAATTATGGTTCAAAATCAGACAACTACATTAGTGAGGGCATTGTTCCATTGTTGGGGCATTGTGCCACAAAGTTTTCTGAGCGAGGGGTGTTGTACCAATTGGAGCATTGTGTCAAAGCGGCATAGTGCCGATGGAGATAACTTGAGATGGTGCCTTGGGATATAAGTTGGAGAATAGTTATGGATAATTGGATGGATTAAGGCGAGTATCATTTGGTGGGGCGAGAAGGCTCGATTCTCTCGTCATACCTACTTGGAGTTTGTATCGGTCACGGACAACATGTTGCGCACAGGGTTTGGTTTTCTCGAACGGGATAGGCTCCGGGGTACCGGGACTGTTCGGCCATGGAGCAGATTAATGGTAGCGCACCTTGGACGCAGTGTCGGCAGTTGATACGACCAGGCGGGCTAGCTACTCAGCGCTGGATCGGGTAGAACTGCAGTTGATTAGTTTTTTATGGCTTGGCCAGTGACATTATATAGATAAGAGTTGGTTTGCTTTATTTTGGTTTGGTTTATGCTTTTCGTGTAGGTAGCGGTCACCTTGCCTTAGGCAAAAGTGTGCATATCGATGATTGGATTAGTAAGACTTGGATTTTGGTATGGTTTGAGGATGGATATTGAGATTTGGATTGTGATTCGATAGGTTCACGCATTGCTGGGTTTGAGTAGGATGATTTGCATGCTAGTTTTCTTTTAAGTTGGATATATCTGCTTGTATATTTGCTTGAGTTGAATGCTTGTATGCTTAACCTGCTTTATAATTTTTTTAACGTGTCATACCTCTTCCATGAAATGAATCTATGATTCAAGTAGAAATATCACCATATAATTGTTTGCATTCACTATCTACTTAGTATCGGTTTAGACGAGTGGATTATCCCGCTCACCAGTACAACTGTGTACTGATCCACGTTTGTGGACATTATTTCAGGTACGCAGGTGTAGTAGCGCTGTTTGGATATACGGGACATGATATATGGAACGGTAAGTACCTTTGTGGGCAAGAGAAAGAGCAAGAGTTTTGCATCTCCTTTGATGCAATCTCCTTCGTGGCATTTTTATTTGGACCCTATCGAGAGCTTTACTGCGTATACTCTGATGTGTGCTTGGTACACAATACTTGACTTTCACTGCAACTTGGTCATTTCGATGATAACTTTGATGTTTGATATCATCGCCTTGTGCGAGCGCAACTCCAGGCTTGCACGGTATCACGTCCCGATGAGAATGATTGTCCTACATGAGCATAGCAACGTGGTAATTCACGTTCAGCGGGGATGATCGACCTTGCAGGAGATTAAGGCATGACATATTGGTATCATAGTGACCATTTCATTTTCTCGGACTTTGTCCTTCGCTTTATCACAAACTCTAAATAGCTTTTGCGTGTCGTTTATCTCTTGGCTCTACTTGGTGCCGTATTGGATATTTCATGCAATAAGTCTATATATTTGTTGGTTGTGGATACATGTTTTTCTTCTTTGCGTTGGCTTTCGTTGCTTTTTTGTAGATCGTGTAACATCATTTGGCGTTGTTGCATTCGTGCAACAAGTTGTGTGGCATTGTTGTATTTGTGCAGCAAGTTGAGAGTATTGGCCCAATGTTTATGTTCTGTTTTTGAATATGGCTAATCGATCAAGTTTAGCATTATGGTAATCGATCAATCACTATAGTATCTTCTTCTTAAACTCAGTATTATCCAGATATATAATATTTGCTTCTGTATATTTTCTTGTTCGTATATATACTTCAAAAAGCTATAAGCAAGATCAACAATGTACATATGATATATGACAATGAGCCAAAGACGTCATTATACCAGAAGATTTCGTCCAACCGCCTAAGACTTATCTGGAGCCTCGCACCCAGGGGTTCCGCTGTCTGGTCAGCGGACGAGGGTCGAGGGGGCAGTGCCCCTCCTGGGGGTTCGGGGGCGAAGCCCCTGAAATGTATTCATATTCCCAGATCTGGTTATCTTTGGACAACTGCCGTCAAGAGAAAAAGGGAAGAAATAAAAAATATAGACTTTAAAAAGTAAAGGGAAAAAGCCCCTAAAATTTAATAGGGTCTCCACTTGCGGAACTTTGCACGAAGTATGGAAACTTCTTGATGTCACTCATAAAGGAACCTCCCAAGTGAAGGAATAAAAAATAAGTCGTCTAACACAAGAGTATGAAGCATTCAAGATGAAGCAAGATGAGACAATCACTCAAATGTTTACGAGATTCCTCGACATCGTCAACCCTCTATCATCTCTTGGCAAGGAGTATAGTAATCATGAAAAGATTCACAAAGTACTCAGGGGACTCACCAAAAACTGGAATCCCAAGGCCACTACAATCATAGAAGTGAATGATCTCACCACGATGAACCTCGAGACACTCATAGGTAAGCTAATGACTCACGAGCCGGATCTCAAGGAATTTGAATAACCTACTCTAAAGGAGAAGATAATTACTCTCACAGCGCATCACAAGAAGGTCACAAATTATGACTCCGACGATGATGAATCTGAAGATGACGAAGTTGACCTAATCACTCGAAACTTCAGAAAATTTCTAAAGCTTGAGAGATCAAAGAAGAAGGAGCTTAATGACAACAGTGATGAAGAGCCTATATGCTCCAAAGCAAAAAGACAGAATCTATATGAACGATCAAATAAAGGAGAATCTTTGTCACACAAATATTCAAATACAAGCATCTGGTGTGAAAGTGAAGCTAGTGATTCGGAAGAAGAAAGCCCTCGACATGTGTTTCGGATAAAAATAAACGAAAGGATAGTAAAGAAACGACGGGTTCTTTATTACGAAAGAAAACCCTTTTCTTCTTTGGTTTACAAACAAGCTTGTACAATGTTAATCCTATACGAGGATGTGGGAGTACAATTTATTTAATCTGGATAAATATTACTATGGGTGTCTGATCTACAGTCGATCACTTTAGCCTTTGGACCACACGATGATAAAGAAGTGCCGTAGAAGACGGAAAACAGCTTCGAAGGTTGCAAAAGAGGATGGATGCACGATGCCATAGTCGTCGATCACTACTCTTTGCCTGAGCTCCGGATTCTTCTCTCTCAAAGGACCTTTTTACTCTCTTTTTCTCTTCGATTTATCGACCTTGGATCTGATATTGGATTTCTTGACCAATTTTCTGACCTTGTTCTCTATTGATAGAGGTCTCTATTTATAGAGTTTTAGTGACAGTGACCACTCAGTCGGTATAGAAATCGAGTAGTGGAAAGTACAACACCCTTTTACACGACGGTTTAAAATAACCAATGCCTGCGTATAGATAACCTTTTGAATGAGCGTGTGACGCATGTCCAACTAAGGGACAACGCGTATAACTGCTGCGAAGATCATGATGTAGAAGCCACGTAGGTAGGTATCCCTCGTGTAGATGAGGTTGGCGTAGAAGCCAATGTCTGTCACCAAAGCGTAGAAGCCAAGTAGGCATAGAAGCCAGGTAGGCGTAGAAGCCTGATGGCATAGAAGCCGAGTAGGCATAGAAGCCGAGTAGGCACAGAAGGCCGAATGGGCATAGAAGCCGAGCAGGCATAGAAGCTGAATGGGCGTAGAAGCCGCTGCGTAACGTGCCAGAGTGATGATGTGGACGTCTTAGCCGGAATTACGGCTCTTGGAGATATAATCAAATCTCTTGCATTAAATGCAGAGATCTGCCCCTCTCTTGTGCATTAAATACAGATGCTTATCTTTAAGATTTACCATTATTCTGCGCATTAAATGCAGATACGCGCCTCGAATCCTGTACGAAGAGTAACTGCTGACGCGGCAGTCTGTTTGTCTTCTGCGGAGCGTAAGGAGCTCAGTCTGCCTGTGTAAAACTAGGCAACGTATTTCCTTGTATGCGTAGGAGTAGTTTACGCAAAGGGGATGTCACTAAATGACTATTTGGTAATATTTAATCAAATCTCCTGCATTAAATGCGGCGATCCGCCATCATCCTACGCATTAAATGCAGAGGCGTATTTTGAAGGTCTGCCACCCTTCTGTGCACCAAACGCAGAGACGTGCCTCGGACATTCTGTCAGTATTCGGCGCATTAAATGCAGAGACGTACCTCGAGAGCTGTCACCGCCCTGCGCATTAAATGCAGAGACGTGCCTCGAGTCCCGTACGGAGTGCAGCTTTTGACGTAGCAGGCAGTTTGTCTTCTGCGGAGCGTAAACAGCTCTCATCTGCCCGTGTAAAACTAGGCAGTGTATTCCTTCGTATGCTTAAAAGCGGTTTACGCAAAGGAAATGGTGGTAAATGACAGCCTGGGTTGCAGTGTCGCACCATCATTATAGCCGTCGCCTGGGTAGTCGAGCAGTATTCCTTTGTCAGAAGTCCAGACGACAGGTTCATTGCAGGATCTGACAGGTTCATTTCGAAGAATACGAAGCGTTTCTCGTACGCTTTAATGCTGCATTGAAAGTGGATGAGTTTTACGCCATATAGGCGATGAAGCACCCTGTTTACGCTGAAGCAGCCTGGACATACTGCATTACGCGGATGGTCCTTGAGCCTATATTTCACGCTGTGCTCAGCAAAAAAGCTCTGTTGCACGTTTGATGGCTCTGAGGTCCTCTATTTATGCTGCTCCGCATCAATATGCTGCATATAGCTATCCAGCGTATTTTTCATGCTTCTACAAGACCCCCTTCAAAGCTTTTAAATTCCTCATAATTTGAAATGCTTTGAATGAAGCATGAACCGTTCCTCGTAACTCGAAACATTTCTGAATGGAGCCTGAAATGGTCAAGGCTGACACATTCTTTCAAGGCTGACTTTATGGCAGAGTTATTGGGGATCGGTGTGATCTCTCTTGCCTATAAAAAGGCTAAGGAGTTACCCTGTTCTTCCCACATTTCCTTCACCACCCAGAGATGATCGCCGGAGTTCGTCGGGTCGACCTAAGGAAGAAGAAGACCATGTTCTTCCAGCATGTAAGGAGCCGAAAAAGACGACGTCTTCGAGCAAATGTCCTCTGCAACGATGGATCATGGAAGGATATCATAGCCTCATTTGCTCGGGATAATTAGCAACTTTGTATGGCGGTTCTTCCGGAGAGAGGAAGGGTCATATTTCGCCATACTGCTTGCAAGTGGCACCTTCTCCCGTTACATCCGGGGACGAGAGTAGACAGACTAGCTCTGTCCAGGATTGAGTTGGGTAAAATATCTTAACTCAATCTGTCACGGCGTTGGATGTAAGAAAGCAGATTTACTTATGCTTTTCTTCTGTTGGAGGATGGGTCTATGCCAGTTTTGTATCCTCCCGCCGTTGACCAATATGTCAGTCAGTTTGTGGCAATCGACTGACTGCTGGAGAAGATGGACGAAGGATTCTGCCCATGTGAGAACCTGGCAGAACAGATTCTGGGTGCGATCTTCAGCCGACGATGGGGAAGTCCTTTGTAGACGGGATTTCCCTCATATGTAATCATGAAAAAAGAAGAAAAACCCTTGTAGATTGGATTTCCCTTATATGTAATCATGATTTTAATCTTTAATAAAGTCGCCTTTCTTCTCTGCATATGATCATCTTGCCATACTTTTTTTTGCTGTGAAGTCTGAATTTGTGTAGCTTCGACACATCTAATTCTTTACGCTGACTCTATTTAGAAAGAGTGCTAGGTCCTGTCCTGTCTTTTACGCATAGCTAGGGATGCGCAAAAAGCCGCTTAGCATTCGAGTGTTTCGAACTATCCTGCTGTTTAGGAATGAGGAACCACGTAGAATTCTGAGCTGTTACTTCTGATAAACAGAATTCCTGTTCAGACATCATCTTCAAGAATGATTTGTCGAAAATCCCTTGGAATAGGGCGAGAAATGGCTGTCTAACTGAGTCACAATCTTGAATTTTGTAGATGAAATATTCAGACTGGAGTCTGGATGAACTTCCAATCGACCCAAGGAGAAGAGTATTCGATGTTGAACTCCGTATGCTTCGGGTACTTGGGATATTTTGTGGTCAAGAAGGAGTATCTTCTGTGTGAACTCCTATAATTGACCGCCTTGAGGATCGTTCAGATGTACGCGTACTCTGGCCGGCGTATCTTTCAGATGTGCGGGAAGTCGTAGAGCGTGAAATCATAAGTTTGCAGCCTCTGAGCGTAAACTAAACACCACCGAGCGTGAAATCATAGACTTGTAGTTCCTAAGTGTGAAGTCGTAGGTTTGTAGCCTCTCGAGCATAAAGCTACCGAGCACAAAGGCATCCGGGCATAAAACCGTAGACTTGTGGCCTGCGAACATAAAATCGTAGATTTGTAGCTGTCGAGCGTAGAAAGCTCCTTAGCGTAGAACTGTAGATTTGTAGCCTGTGAAAAGGAAATATTTCGAGCGTGAAATCGTGGATCTGTTGCCTCTGAGCGTAAACTAAACGCCACCGAGCGTGAGATCATAGATTTGTAGCTGCTGAGCGTGAAGTCGTAGGTTTGTAGCCTCTCGAGCATAAAAGCTACCAAGCACAAAGGCATCCGGGCGTAAAACCATAGACTTATAGCCTGTGAGCGTAAAATCGTAGATCTGTAGCTGTCGAGCGTAGAAAGCTCCTTAGCGTAAAAACCACGAATCTGCTTTACGCGAAAACTTTTCGAATTCGCTGACTGTTCGCCTTCTCTTAGTAATAGGCTGACGTAGTACCCAATCATAACTGAATATTAATTTGGAGATTTGGTTCGGGATCCGAGGAGTCCATCCGAACTCTATATATACCCCAAGTTTCTGAGAGAAAAACTTTTCACCCATCTTCTGCGAGAGAAAGCTTTCGACTGTTCGAGTTCTTCTTCATTTCCTTTTCGAGTCTTCAAAGTTTCCAGTAATGGCCTCGAAGCAAACTTCCTCCACTAAGGGAAAGAAGGTTGACTCTTCTTCTCGTTCCTCTGCTCAAGCGAGAGCGTCTTTGGTCAGGCAAGGCGAACTTCATTCTGAGCGAAGCGTCCCACCGACGAGCAGTGCACCTGGACTTAAAGGTAGAGCTTTTGGGACGAAAAAGAACGACTGAAAATCCTTCGCACATATTGTACGTGGCCGCACTAGGTCGTCTTCTGTGCTGATAGCCTTTTTGAGGAAGATGATGCACAGAGATGTTTTATCTTTTACGCCCATATTTCTAATGTGTCAGCGTAAAAACTCCATATTTTCGCAGTTTGAGCGTAAAAGCTTTGACTGCCGAAAACTTGGTGTATACTATAAAATTTGAGCTCTACGCTTTGTGGATGAAAATTTTGGCGTAGCAACTCGAATTTTGGCAGTCTGGTGTAAAGCACAGACTGTATACCGCCAACTTGAATTTTACGCTTCTGGATGAAAATTTCGGCATAAATGATCAAGTTTGTATAGTCTCGGCGTATAGCACAGACTGTTGCCTTTTGGCATATGCTGCAAGATCTGTAATGCCTAGTTACAGGAACTGATGTGTTTTCCTAGTACTTTTGCAGTTAACTTGCATGAGTCTCCACTAGCTGAAGTGATGGGTTCTGCCGCCGGGATGCTGCACTCCAACTATCTGAAGGATCTGTCACACGTGACATTTCCTATCTCCGGGCCCCAGTATCCCGAAGGAAGAAAAATTTTGATATCGGCTCAGGGCGAGCGAACGCTGCTGAACTTGATCAACGGAGAGCCCCTGACGTACATAGACGGGGACCAGTACCTAAAGCCGACTTTCCTCTTCGGGGACATGATTGACAAGCAGTCCCAGACGAAGCCCAAGAGAGAACTCTGGGTTTTTCCTGCCGAGGGTTTGGTTTTGTATCTGCCCAAGATGCCGAGAGACTATCCCATCTCGGCTTTCTTCCATGCTACGCATCCTAGGAGGATATCGTGGACGCTGACTCCCGACCTTCACGGCAAGCCGGGGAAGATCTTTCATCTGAAAGGAGCTGATCAGGGGTCATTTGTCAGCCACCCTTCCGGCTCTATGACGATGTTCAGGGGACTGTACCCGGGCAGTGTCCTGAGTGAAGACAGCTGAGTGATCCAGCCGGTCCAATTACCGACTTTCTGTAATGATTTCATGGGGTACGGGGGGGTATACCCTAAGGTGAAACCTCGGTACGGCGGGTGGATCACCCCTACAAATCTTCGATGGGCTCGTTTAGTTGATTGGGCCCTAAAGCATTTTCAGACCAAGTTGGAGAGTATTGGTCTGTTTGCAGCTGTGAGTGCCACCAGTGTTGGGTTACCTTCTAACCCCAACCTATTTCTGGCACTGATGGAGCGATATATTTCGCTCACCGGGACTTTCGCCACTCCACTGGGGGAGTTGGGATTGGCCCTCCATGAGATGGCAGAGATCTCGAGACTGCTGATGGGAGATACTCCGTATGAAGAGTATGTTCCTACGAATCGGGAGCTGGGGGATTCAGACCCTCGGGTAGTGGAAGTGTACCATGAGCTGATGTGCCACTACCTCGCTTGCACCGCCTTCTATGGTGAGCCCTCAGATTTGGCTCACATCAACAAATGGACGTCTTATCTCTTCTTTCACCGGTCTAGGACTGCTAAGCCGGAGAAGGTATTGGAGGGCAAGGATCTGGTTGTGAATTCTCTGAGCGTGCTTAATGCTCAGGTAGTCGACGATCTTATGGTAGACGCTGGTGCTCCGGACCGGCTCCTCGACGAAGGGACGGGAAAGTATCCTGTAGGAACTAAGGCCTATAGTTATTTGAGGCATTGCCGCAGGCCTCTGTCCAGGGAAGCTCAACTGGCTGGCTTCCTCTCCATATGGCTGCGCCGACTGGTGGTACCCGACATCGCATCTGTGGACCGTATTCACCGCAACACGCTATGGCCTGCAATGCGTCTGGTGTTCGGGGCAAGACTGGGCTTGCTTCCTGCCATGGTATGCCGTATACAAGCTGGCCTGAGGGCCATGACTGACGGGCTGCTCGTTGATGAAACTCGGCGTGATAGCTTTCCCAGGGTAGAATTACCATACCTGTACCTGATGGGATGGTTAATTCTCCATAACCCCAGGGTTATATCTACCGGGTCTGGCAGTAGCTCGGGGGCTAGCTTCTTGTTGAACTACCGAAAGTCTTCTTGGAATGTGAACACCGTTATAGACTGTCAGCGGGTGCTGGGCTTCAGTCATAGCTGGAAGCTCTTCTGCACTGTCCCCTCTGTACATCGTAATCAATCGGGGATTAGGCTTGAGGATTCAGGTAGAGAGAAGACCAATCTCTCCCCTGAAGCTTTTAATTGGTTGGTCTGCATTAGACCTTCCCATTTACTGTACAGAAGTGAAGATCATTGCTTCTTGGAGCCCTACCTGCCTAGTCGGTTTGCCAGGCAGTTTGGGTATGATCAGTTGCACGTGGGCAACGCCGTCACTAGCTTCCGGTCCAGGGGTGGACTCATCGATGGAGCGAGAGGCTGGCGATAGTTCCTCATGGGTTGCACTGGAGCAATTTTTACTGTGCCGGTCATTACACTCTCTACGGAGCTGCGCATCCTGCACTTGTATGCCCAGTTCTATGTGGCAACGAACACCTTCTATCGTGATTTTGATATGCATATAAGTTTTAGGGTGCCCTCTTCCAAGTCTGGGGGAAGAGTTGAAGTCCCCTCGGTTTCTTCCTACGAGGGTGAGGAGTCCGTCAATCCGGATGAGCCTCTGTTGGCGGTATCGATGGGTGAAGTACCTCTGCCTGCAGGGCCTTTGGTGATTTCTGGGAAGCGAAGGACTCCTGCTCCGAAGGAGACTTCCCCTCGCAGGAGGAAGAAGAAGATGGTTGATCGTCCTCTCCGGATTCCTGGTATTGAGGCTCCTGGAAGTGAGCCTTCATCTCCCCGTGTTGGGGATGATTCTTTGATTGGAGGTTCCTCGCTTTTTAGAGAGGGACCTTCTACAGTTTTGGCTGGTGGTGTCGGAGAATCTCAGCTGGAGGCCGCTGTCGCTGCTACTGCTTCAGGTAGTGGAACGAGGTCGCCTCCGGGGTTGAGTATAATAAGGTTCCGTATACCTTTAGCTGGATCGGCATCGGGAGGGACCCCTGCCGTGCCTGTGAGCGCACCTAGCGAGATTCCAGCCGTTGAGCCTCGGTTGGAATTTGACGAGGACCTGGAAGACTATTTGCCAGTGTCAGTTAGCAGACCCCCTTCTCCAAGTATGACAGCTTGCCTAGCATCATTAAGAAATGATTTAGCTATACAGGCTGCAGATGCGACATATATGCCGTCGGCCATGGGTAAATATCGTCTTCACGCCTCTTTTTTTAGGAAAATTAATATTATGTTGATATTAACTTCCTTTTGTCTTCTTTTCAGGGGAAGACCTTTTCGGGGAGGGCAGTGTAGATGCGCCCTTTGGCTCTGTGTCAGGTCCTGGTGGCGATACGGAGGTGGCTGATTTTGAAGAGGAAATATCTTCGAGCGGTGCCAGCTCGCCTGTCGAAGAGATTCTGACATCTCAAGAGGAGGACGAGCCTGTCATTGCGACAATGCCTCTTTTGAGTACGCCGGTCACTTCGTCCGGTGTTGGAGCTTTTTCTTTTGTCGTACCTCTTGTTGAGGTGACAGCCGTGGCAACATCGTCTGCGGTTGTTCTTGGAGGGGAACTCGCCACTATCGCGGGCACTCCCAGCGTCCATTCGGATCTAGTTGCGCTGACCGAACAGTACATTGGCATCTTCTATACTACTTTGAAAATATTAATATCAATGGTGTTGGCGAAGAATTTGGGCTTTGCATCGCTGAAGAGGTCCTCTCGATTTTCGATAGAGGCGGTCAGGGAATTCGGCGACAGTGGGGTAGCTGACACCCTGGAGGCGATGGTTAATGGTCTGGAGCAACCCATCAACGAATATTTACAGTTATCTCGAGACAGCGTTGAAGCTCTGGTCCAGGCTAGATACGACTCCTTGACTGCGTATCTTGTTGAAAAGATGGAAGGTCTGAATAAATTCATCCAGACAAATCAACAGGAGATGGATGAAGGAAAAGTCGTGTTGGAGGAGACTATTGCTCTTCAAACGAAGTGCCAGGTCGAGCATGACGAAAATGTAGCGATGGTCCGCAAACTGGAGGCAAAGCTTGCTCAGGCAAAGGAGTGGGCTTCTCAGTCGTCGGAAGGTCTAGATGTGGTGAATGGCCGACTGGTCATAGCACAACAGAACTTGGCGAGTGCAGGAGTCGCCCGTGCTTGTTTCCTTCGGGCTAGAGCCAAACTGTCCCTCCTGCTTAATGACGAGGCACGGCTGGAGCGGGTTCGCGCTGATGTCTTGGATTCCAGGGCTGAGAAGATGGCCGCACTGGCACAGCAGCTTCGCGACCTGACTGCTTCCCCTTCATGATGTACTTTTGCTTTTTAATGTACTTTCGCTCTTTTTCTTTTGGGAATAATAGAGAGGCTTTCATCTGACTTTGTGGACCCATTATTTCGGAATATAAATGACAGGTTTGGGTGAGAGTGATATCAGAGGTAATATGGACGTGATATACTCTCGGTAAGCTTTAGTAAGGCATATCTATTCAGAGGTTATATGGACATGATAGAATATACTTTAACATGACATATCTATTCAGAGGTTATATGGACATGATAGAATATGTTTGGACTAAAGTTTGTACACAAAACACTATCAGATGTAGTATGGACGTGATAGGTCTTGAAGTTCCAAATTAGTTAAACATATCTATTCAGAGGTAATATGGACATGATAGAATATGCTTGGACTAGTTTCATTTTGGAAGTAGTTTTGTCAGAATAAGGTTTTTGCCTTATTCCACTTGAGCAGAGGAGGTTAAGCATAGTACATTTTCAGAAATTTTTTATTGATAGGAGCCATTAGCAGGTCTCCATTAGGCTGGGCTAACCTGTAAGTGCCGTTTGAGAATGTTGTCTCGATCACGTAAGGGCCTTCCCATTTGGGCTGAAATTTGCCCTTACTCTTGTGAGTAAGAATTATCGGCCTTCTTACGGCTAAGACTAGCTCGTCGACTTTGAACACTCTTTCCTTTACTTTTTGATTAAAAGCTCTGGAAATGCGTGCTTGGTAGAACGCTATGCGCTGTTGAGCTTGGAGGCATTTTTCGTCTAATCCTTCTAGCTCTTGAAGCCTTAACAGGTCATTCTTTTCTTGAGTCAACTCATTAGCCACGGCTATCCTGAGTGACGGAATTTGAATTTCGATAGGAAGAACTGCTTCTCTCCCGTATACCAATGAGAATGGTGTACAACCTGTCGGTGCTCGGACCGTTGTGCGGTATGCCCAAAGATATTCTCCCAGCTTCTCGCTCCAATCTCTCTTGTTCGAAGAGACGAACTTCTTCAAGAGTTTGATAATGGTTTTGTTGAAGGCTTCCGCCAAACCATTAGCAGCCGGATAATATGCCGTAGAGGCCACATTTCGTATCCGATTTTTATCGCAAAATTGGTGGAATGCATGGCTGATGAACTGAGACCCATTGTCATGGATTATCCTTCGTGGAATCCCAAAGCGATAAATGACGTGATGCTTGATGAAGCTGATCACATTAGATGTCTTTACCTCAGCAAGAGGGATCGCCTCTACCCATTTGGAGAAGTAATCCGTGATGGCCAGTATGAACCGGTGACCTCTGGAAGAAGACGGGTGAATAGGACCAATGATATCCATACCCCATGCTTCGAAAGGCCAGGATGCAACCGTAGGATGTAGATGTTCGGACGGTTGATGTATGAAGTCTGCATGAACCTGACAGGCTCTGCATTGTCTGGCATACTTGATTGCGTCTGCGATCATAGTGGGCCAGTAATAGCCCATTCTCCTGATACGATCCTGTAGCTTAGGACCGGGTTGATGCGCCCCGCACACGCCGTCGTGAGCTTCACGAATAATCCGCTGTGCTTCATCACCAGAGAGACATCGTAATAATAGTTCGTCATAGGACCGGCGATATAGATATTATGACGACGCGTCGAAGTAGAAGCGCAATGATCGTCTTTTGACGGATACTGCTTCTTTAGAATCCTCTGGCAAGATTTCGTATGCTACGAAATCTATAAAGGGACTTCTCCAGTCTCTCTTGGGAGGATCTGCGTCCACCGCGTAGCTGTGTTCGATGTGAAAGTTATTTTCCACACAGAATAAATCTCTGTTAAGAAGGATTACCGAATTATGCCTTCTTATAGGGGTAGCTAAATCTGCAGCTAGACTGGCTAGGGCATCAGCTTCCAGATTCTGAGATCGAGGTACATGCTCTAGGAAGAATCCTTTGAATGTCATGGCTATCTCGACCGTTGCTCGGTGATAGGGGATAAGGTCTGGATTTCGAACTTCATATATTCCTCTGACTTGATTGACGATGAGCAGAGAATCACCGAAGGCTTCCAGAGATTCGACCCCCAGCTCTTTAGCGACTTGGAGCCCGATTAGTAGAGATTTGTACTCTGCCACATTGTTGGAACAAGGCTCGCTAAGAGAATATGCTCGGTAGATAACGAGTTTGTCAGGAGTAACCAGTACAATTCCTACCCCCGAAACCACGTTTCCCCTGGGACCAGTCCTGGAGGAGCCACCGAAGAATAGTTGCCATGCATCACTTTCTATTGCGGAGTTACATTCTGCAACTTCGTCGGGAATATCCTCGTACAGTTTGGAGGTCTTCGGGATCGGATGAGCAGCTAGGAAGTCAGCCAATGCTTGGCCTTTGACGGACTTCTGAGGGACATACACCATGTCATACTGTGTTAATAATATCGTCCAAGTCGCGAGTCGGGAATTAAGAACACTTGGCTTGTTCATCAGCACCCGAAGAGGATTGATTATGGAGATGATATGAATGGTTTGGCCCGTGACATAGTGTCGCATTTTCTGAATAGCGAACATCAGAGCCAAGCATTCTTTCTCTACTGGATTGTACCGGTGTTCGGCTCTGACCATCATCCTGCTGAGATAGTAGATAGCCTGCTCGTGACCCATATCATTCTTTTGTGCGAGAAAAGCTCCCAGAGAATGATCCATCGCTCGAACATATAACACGAATGGTCTTCCTATGACGGGAGGCACCAGAACTGGCGGACTAGTGAGGTAACGTTTGATATCTCTGAACGCTTGCTGACAGGCTTCGTCCCCTACGAAGGATACACCTTTCTTCATGAGACGAGAAAAGGGCTGGCATCTCCCAGAGAGGTTGGATATGAATCTCCGGATATAAGCCAGACGACCTTGAAATCTCCCGAGTTCCCTCAGATTGCGGGGCGGTCGCATTTCTAAGATGGCCTTGACTTTATCAGGGTCCACTTGAATGCCTTTGGCGGTAATGACAAATCCAGAAATTTGCCACTAGATACCTCCAGAAATTGGCGGTAATGACAAATCCAGAAATTTGCCACTAGATACCCCCAGAAAGGACTTTGTAGGGTTCATTTTGAGTTGATGTTGGTGCATCAATTCAAATACTATCTTCAAGTCTCGGATGTGATTATCCTTGAGGCGGCTTTTCACAGCTACATCGTCCACATAACACTCCACTGTCTTGCGTAAATGTTCATAGAATATGTTACTCATAGCCCGTTGGTACGTAGCCCCGACATTCTTTAATCCGAAGGGCATGACCGTATAGCAATATACCCCCAATGGTGTTCGAAAGGCAGTATGCTTCTCGTCTTCAGGATGCATCTTGATTTGATTGTATCCTAAAAATTCGTCCATGAAAGACATACGTTCAAAATCGTATGTATTGTCAATCATGACGTCTGTGATGGGAAGAGAAAACTCATCCTTGGGGCAGGCTGCATTCAGATCTTGGTAATCGATGCAGACTCATACTTTCCCATTCTTCTTCATGACCGGGACAACATTGGCGACCCAGTTGGGATGTTGTTCTTCACGGATGAAGCCGCAGGCTATCAACTTCTTGATTTTAGCTTCAATGGCGTCCATCATATCCGGGCGGAACCGGCGTTGGTGCTGCTTCACAAGCTTCGAATCGGGCAATATATTAAGCTTATGAGTAACCACCTTTGGATCGAGGCCCGACATGTCCTCATAATTCCACGCAAAGACGTCGATATATTCTTTTATCAGCTGGATAACTTCTTCCCTTTCAGCTGGGGAAAGATTATTACTGATAAATATCGACTTTGGCGAAAGTTCATCCCCAACGTCAATCTGGATAATTTTGTCTTCAGTGGGAGGTTCTCTCTGCTCGAAGTGAAACTCCCATTGTGTATCCATTTGCTGAGCCCAAGCGTCATTCTCAAACAGTTCAGATTCTTGTTCGTCTGATTCGAAGGAATCTGTCACCACCATATTTGCTGATAATGTTTGCTCGAGAGTGTGAGATGAGTCGGAAGGCGACGAGCCATCTTGAAATAAGAAAAAGATATCCTCGTTTGACTCAGAAGTTGCGAGGGAGACGACATACCCTAACCCGAAACGAGTTTGTTGGTAGTGGGGAACGCCGAGCAGCGATATTCGTCTGCCTTTCCCGTAGTTGAGACCTGTTTTCAGCTTCAAGTCGTAACCCATACTTCGTATGATCTTCAAAGCTTGCGGACTGTACCTATGAACTTGCATTTCACCAGCATCGTCATCGAAGGAATCTTCTTGTATAGTCCGTTCGTTGCACATGCGGCCGAAGACTATTGAACGCTGACCGTTGCGGGCAGGTGGAACAATAAAGATAGAATCCTCATGTGGTCCATATGTCGTGACGACATTGGATGATGACGCTACTTTCCATACGTACGGATGATAGAAATCTATAGCTGCCAAGAATTTTTGTGCTATAGGCTCTATATCGTCATAGGAAGAGGATCCCTGATTTGGAATCCGAGCGTTGATATACTAGAAAAGAGGTCCTTTATTATTATCAGAAACCGCATTCCTGGCTGCATTTGCATCACTCGGCTGCCCATTGCGCCGAAGGTTGATGACCAAGGGTGGAGGCTTCTGGTTCAAAGTGATCACTAGAGGATCACCCCCTTTCCCTGACCTGGTCTTGTTCAGGTGGATAGCCATAGGCTCTGTGGCTCTTGGACGAGTTGTCCGTCCTTTCACCTTGATTGACAGAGGTTGCTTGGCAGAGGATTCTTCAGGCTCCCGGTGGGATTCCTTCTCTACTTTGGCTGACACCTCTTCCGTGTAGTCTTGAGAGTACAACACGGCATCAGAGTAGTATGATTCTACTCCTTTGAACGGGTTCAGGTCAGCAACCTCCGTTTGTACTGTTCCTTGGGCGTCTATATATTTAAAGCATTGATGTAGAGTCGAAGGAACGATGTTGTGGTCGTGGATCCAAGGTCTTCCCAGCAGAATGTTGTAGGATACCTCTGAATCGATGACGTAACATGTAGCCACCGATCTGAGGTTGCCAATCTGGATCCTCAGGAAAATTTTCCCCAGCGGCTTACTTCTTCCGGTGTTGAAACCCATGATCATAGTGGTGGTGTAAGCCAATTCGCTGGTAGGAATCCTCAGCGGTCTGAGCAGACTATGAGGAATGATGCTGATTGAGGATCCCGGATCTATGTGAATCCGGTCGACCTCCATGGAACCGACGTACCCGGTGTAATAGAGGGGCCTGTCATGCCTGTTATGTTTTAACAGCATGTCATCTTGAGTGAAAGTGATGTTTGGGACCATCTCCATCACACTGTGGCATTGAGGACACGCCACGGGTTCTTCGTCAGGGGACTTGAGCTGGGTCAAGTATGCGTTCGCCTGCATCAGTGCTTCACTCAGGGCTTGACGAGTGTCTTGAGAGAGCCTGAGTAGCTCGAAGATGGACAACCTGGCTGGTGTATTAGCCAGTTGGGCCAGGATGTCGAAGTTGTATGGCTTCTCTAAACCTTTATTTTGAATATTTTTCACAGGTTTATCGAAGCGCACTTCTTTTTGCTTCCCTCGGTCCGTCGAAGTTGGTCTCGAAGGACCGGCCTCTGGTACGGCGGGCTCTGGTTCTGAAGTCTTGGTAGCTAAAGCGTCTGCCGGTGCATCTTCCTGACTCGCTCTGTAGTCCTTGAGGTAAGCCTTCCCTGAACGGGTTGCTGTAGCCAAAACCTCGTCTTCGTCTGATGTCGAAGAAGTTGCAACCATACGCCATGGTTTGCATTTAGAGTTTTTCCTAGACTTAGCCTTAGTAGCATTAGTCTCTTTCTCGATTTCTGACACCAGGTCTGGGTGAACCCACATAATCTCGCCTCGCTGGGTAGTTAGGGGTAGCAGGTCATAATTTTGACCCCTAGCCGGAGGAAGATTAACGATGTTCATCGTCGTCAGGGAAATAGGTGTAACAGCGTCTGGGACTTCTTGGGGAGGCAGGTTGCCAAATTACAGAGAGATCATGTTGGCCGTGACCGTCTTCTCGCTGTTGTGCAGAGTGATGGCCTTAGCATGGATCAGCTCCTGGATCTTCCTTTTCAGTATGTAACATGCCTTTGTCGGGTGGTGTACGTATCTGTGGAAGATGCAGTACTTAGGGTTATTAGCACTGCCGACTTCACTGGGCCGCTTCTCCTCCGGAAGGGTGATCTTGCCACTTTTGACGAGACACTCAAATATGCTCGGAATATCGTCGTCGTCGAAAGAGTATACTTCGATGGGCCTGGAAGTCCCAGGTTTTGTCTGCGTGGTTGCCGTAGTCTTTTGTCTGGACGTATTGATCGCCAGAGCTTCTTTTCCTTTGGAACTGCGAGGATGGTCGCTGTTAGGGGATGACCTCTTGCCTCTGTCGGAGGTAGAGATCATGATGCCATTGTCACGCGCCTTGCGACTGTTGTCCTCGGCGGCTACCGTTGAGATGATGAACGAGGGCCAATTATGGAACTGATATGGTCTTGTGAACACCGAGATCACGGGAAGAAGGTTCTTCCTACAAATGTCCACCAATGCTGAGTCTGGGACTCCCGGAGGCATATGTAAAGTGGCTTGACGAAAACGTTCGATGAAGGTACGAACGTCCTCTTTTTCCCTCTGCTTGACTTCGATGAGAGAGGACATGGACATGTCCATACCTCCCTCGTAGAATCGCGTGAAGAATAAAGCCTTGAAGTCTTCAAAGGAAGTAATGCAGTTGTCCGCCAGGCTGCGATACCACTGATAAGCCACTCCTGAGAGACAACCCTTGAACACTCGAGTAAGGAGGGCGTCATTCCCTTATAGCAACACCGTCATCATGCTGAAGTAGTTCATGTACTGACTTGGTGATAATTTTACCTCGAACAAAGCCATAGTCTATGGTTTGTATCTAGGAGGGAAAGGGACCTCTTTCCAGATAGCCGGGTAAGGCTGGTTGATTCCCAATTTCTTGAGCTGATCTTTGTGCTTTAAGGCATCGAATTGGGCTTTCAACTCCCGTACTGCCTGCATCGAATTTTTAGCCGGTAGCGGGACCACGGAGTGGTAAGGAATTGGTTGCATTAACACATTCTCCGGGTGAGAAATTGGAGGAACAGCTGACTCTTGATCTAGAGCAGGCTCCTGGATCATGTTGGATGGTGGTAAGTCCACCCCCACACGTATCTGAGTTGGCGGGACCGATGCCTGAGCCATAGCAGCCGTATGTTGAGTTAGCATCATCTGGTGCATGTTCTCCATCATGGATTACATTTCTTTCAGAGATGTCTCCAGCGTAGTAATGTGTTGCTCAGCGCTCCCTGACGGGAAAGCTTCCTCGTGTTCATCTCCAATGGCATAAACTCCCATCTCCCTGGGCGTCCTTGAAGGATGAGTATAGGTCTCTGTAGAAGTTGACTCTATACTTTCGGCATCTGATTCGGGAGACTGGCGATCCCCAGTATCGGAATCAGAAGAGTACGAAGTCGGTTATCGCGATGTTTTGGAACACCCCAGCTTCGGTGTTCCTAAGGAGCATGTTGAATCTCCTTCGGCTCGGAGTTCTAGAGGGCTAACGTCTTGAGCCCGACCCTCCTCCAGGTATATGGGAAGCCATGTTCACAGATGCATGCGTGGGCTCTTCTTCCTAGAAAGATGGAGAGTAGCTCAACCGGTCGAAAATCGACCGTTTTGCTTCAGAATAGCAACAATTAATTACAATCCTATGACTATTACAACAGTGCTCACTAGAAGGCGTAATAGACAAGCTGGAAGATCTTCTCTCCTTGCGTTTCTGGATTAGATACTTGCGCAGGTCAGGAGGAGTTGCAGAAGAAGAAGATGATGGCTTGCTCCTTCTCTTCACATCGGTGGTCATGCGGATGATGGGAACCATAGTCTTCTCTGTGCCACCCGTATACAACAGGTTGGCCATCTGGGTGGCGGATAATCCCCGAGGAGGGTGCCTTTCCACAATTGGAGCCTTCTTTACGCTTAGGGGCTTCGCCTGGCGTAATTTGGAGCTCTGCTCTGGTTGGCGTAGAGCTGAGGATATCCTCAGTCGGCCATCAGCTTCTCGCATAATTTGGAGGGCGGGCAGATTGCTCCCTTGCGGGCGTAAAGGCCGAGAAGTTGAGTAGTCCACCGCTTGCTTTCCCCTGTGTAGATTGCAGGGATCATCTGCCTTTTCGCGGAAGTCAGATGCATTTTTACGTGCGGAGCGCGTTTGGGATTCCTGATTTGGCGCTGAGGCATTATCAGAAATTTTGTCTATTCCGCCAGGGGCGGGAGACTGAATTTTATGCGCAGAGCGCAGATTATACTTCTGGGTTAGCGCTGAGGCATTGCCAGAAGTTTTGTCGGCCCTGTCAGAGACAGGTGACTGAATTTTATGCGCAAGGCGCATAGTATACTTCTGGGTTAGTGCTGAGGCATTGCCAGAAGTTTTATCGGCCCTGTCAGAGACAGGCGACTGAATTTTATGCACAAGGCGTGGAGGGAGCAATGCTACAACCTCATTGGTCAAAGAGATCGGAGAATCCACAGGAATGGTAGAGGATGTCTTGGGCATCCAGACCTTACGCAGCTTCTTGTTATTTTGGACAGAGAGAGAGTGAGAGCTACCCCTTGTTCGGAGTATATCTTTGTAGGTAGACTGGTCGAACTGGACGACCAGTGTCTTCTTTACGGATCCCACGGATACCGTATCGTGTTGAGCAATTGCTTACTCATCAGAAGAGAATGATGTCCCCAGCAGAGTCGCCATCTTGTTTCGGATAAAAATAAACGAAAGGATCGTAAAGAAACGATGGGTTCTTTATTACGAAAGAAAACCTTTTTCTTCTTTGGTTTACAAATAAGCTTGTACAATGTTAATCCTATACGAGGATGTGGGAGTATAATTTATTTAATCTGGGTAAATAATGCTATGGGTGTCTGATCTGCAGTCGATCACTTTAGCCCTTGGAACACACGATGATAAAGAAGTGCCGTAGAAGACGGAAAAAAGCTTCGAAGGTTGCGAAAGAGGATGGATGCACGATGCCAAAGTCGTCGATCACTACTCTTTGTCTGAGCTCCGAATTCTTCTCTCTCAAAGGACCTTTTTACTCTCTTTTTCTCTTCGATTTGTCGACCTTGGATCTGATATTGGATTTCTTGACCAATTTTCCGACCTTGTCCTCTGTTGATAAAGGTCTCTATTTATAGAGTTTTAGTGACAGTGACCACTCAGTCGGTGTAGAAATCGAGTAGTAGAAAGTACAACACCCTTTTATACGACGATTTAAAATAACCAATGCCTGTGTATAGATGACCTTTTGAATAAGCGTGTGACGCGTGTCCAACTAAGGGACAACGCGTATAACTGCTGCGAAGATCACGGCGTAGAAGCCACGTAGGTAGGTATCCCTCGTGTAGAAGAGGTTGGCGTAGAAGCCAATGTCTGTCACCATGGCGTAGAAGCCAAGTAGGCATAGAAGCCAGGTAGGCGTAGAAGCCTGATGGCATAGAAGCCGAGTAGGCATAGAAGGCCGAATGGGCATAGAAGTCGAGCATGCATAGAAGCTGAATGGGCATAGAAGCCGCTGCATAACGTGCCAGAGTGATGATGTGGACGTCTTAGCCGGAATTACGGCTCTTAGAGATATAATTGAATCTCTTGCATTAAATGCAGAGATCTGCCCCCCTCCTGTGCATTAAATGCAGATGCTTGTCTTTAAGATTTACCATCATTCTGCGCATTAAATGCAGATACGCGACTCGAATCCTGTACGAAGAGTAACTGCTGACGCGGCAGTCTGTTTGTCTTCTGCGGAGCATAAGGAGCTCACGTCTGCCTGTGTAAAACTAGGCAGCATATTTCCTTGCATGCGTAGGAGTAGTTTACGCAAAGGTGATGTCACTAAACGACGGTTCGGTAATATTTAATCAAATCTCCTGCATTAAATACGGAGATCCGCCATCATCCTGCGCATTAAATACAGAGGCGTGTTTTGAAGGTCTGCCACCCTTCTGTGCACCAAACGCAGAGACGTGCCTCGGGCATTCTGTCAGTATTCGGTGCATTAAATGCAGAGACGTACCTCGAGAGCCTGTCACCGCCCTGCGCATTAAATGCAGAGACGTGCCTCGAGTCCCGTACGTAGTGCAGCTTTTAACGTGGCAGGCGGTTTGTCTTCTGCGGAGCGTAAACAGCTCTCATCTGACTGTGTAAAACTAGGCAGTGTATTCCTTTGTACGCGTAAAAGCGGTTTACGCAAAGGAAATGGTGGTAAATGACAGCCTGGGTTGCACTGTCGTGCCATCATTATAGCCGTCGCCTGGGTAGTCGAGCAGTATTCCTTTGTCAGAAGTCCAGATGTCAGGTTCATTGCAGGATCTGACAGGTTCATTTCGAAGAATACGAAGCATTTCTCGTACGCTTTAATGCTGCATTGAAAGTGGATGAGTTTTACGCCATATAGGCGATGAAGCACCCTTCTTACGCTGAAGCAGCCTGGACATACTGCATTACGTAGATGGTCCTTGAGCCTATATTTCATGCTGTGCTCAGCGGAAAAGCTCTGTTGCACGTTTGATGGCTCTGAGGTCCTTTGTTTACGCTGCTTCACATCAATATGCTGCGTATAGCTATCCAGCGTATTTTTTATGCTTCTACAACATGCTGCAAATGTATGCTTAACGACATTCACTAACGAGGTAAAAGATAATCTTTTACTTAAAGAGTTTTCTTATAATAAATTATCTGATACTTTCAATAATTTATTTGAAGATCACAAGAAGCTTATGGATAAGTATAAGCAAGCCCGAAAAGATATTAAATCTTATCAGCTTGAGAATGAAAAGCTTACTTGTCTACTAAATAAAGCTAGAGACTATTCCTTTTCTAATGATTCTATTTATATCTCCAAACTTAAGCTTAGCTTACAAGAAGCACTTGACTGCTTTGATGAAAATAATCAAGAAAATGCTAAACTTAAGGAGGACTTAAAACAAGAGAAGGAGAAGTACTCTAATGTCTCACTTAGAATTGATGCTCTTAATGCTAAATATAATGATTTATATGCCACCTCTAAAAATTTAGAGATTAGATTGGAAAAGCAGGTCGTACAACCTACTACTCAGTCTAACACGAGACACATGGCTAAACAAAGAGAACTCACAATAAGACACCAGCAAGCAAACCAAATGCTCCATACTATCATGCATATAGAACACAATATACTTCACATAATCATGCATTTTATTACAAATATTCACGCAAGACACGTCACACCACTTCACATACTTATCCTTCTATACCCAACACAAATGCCTATGTTGTATGTCATTATTGTGGTTTAAAAAGACATATTACACATCAGTGTAAGGCTAAAAAATTGTTTGATATGAATATTTATAAGTGGGTTCCCAAAGCTAACAAATATTGATCCAAATCTTGGATACCAAAGTCTCTGCCTAATGATGTAGGTGGAACACTTTATGTCGAGATTTAGCACCGAAAAAAAATATTGGTGATTGCAAAGCTACAAAGGTCATCTACCAAGCAATTGCACCAACATAAGTATGGATACTTAAGCCACATTGGTAACATGTTAAATGTTTCTTCCAAAATGGCTATAATTATAGAATCTAGAATATTTTTAATTAATATTTTACTACTATCTCTTATTGATATCTTTTAGTTGTTATTTATTTTTAAATCAATATGAGATATATGAAACTAGCATGATTAGTTTAATTTTCTTTTGATTCATGACTAGTTATTGATTAGTTCACACTATAGAGTTATTTACTTTCGATTAGTATGAAACAATTGTTTATGCATGCTTTATATCTTTTAGTAAGCTTTATTCGTCAAGGATTATGATTATGATTTTTTAATATTGTATGATGTTATAATTAGCATATATACCTATTAAATCTAAGTTCTATAAAGTTAAGATTACTTTTGGTTATAAGCTAAAAGGGCCCTTCAGTCAAAAAGGCATAAATAGCTTAAGCGACACGATACCGAAGTATCTTCGGACCACCGCTAGCTGCCCCTATAGCTAACCCAAGATGATCAACAATTTATTGAATAATAATTTCTTAAGATTTATTTATAATTGTTTCCATAATACAGCAGTGAATCTAAGCCCTACTCCTTGAATTTAAAGTTGAAAACTTTTAGTATATACTATGACACTATGACTTTTAGTAAACACTACTTGATTTTTCTAGCTATTTTTGTACTATGTCACTTAGTTTAAAATTTAGTGTAAAACTCCTAATTCTAAAAACCATATTAATTAATTTTAATTAATTATTTAAATGAATTATAGTATTTATTAGCTTATTAGGAGAAATAAAATTTATCGGATTTTTTATTTCTAGGTATTTGTGCATTTAGGGATTTATGGAGCAACCGTAATTTTTTCTTAATTTATTTTCATGTAGGAGACCCTGTGGACGCTTGATAGATTAATTGTATGATCTAAAATATAATTTCTAGAATTTTCTATATATATATATATATATGATTTATTAAAAAGAATAATAGAAAAAAAGAATGAAAAAGAAATTAGAAAGAAAAAGAAAGAAAAGAAAAAGGAAATTAAAATGGTTTAACCCCAAACCCAAAACCCTATATCCTAATCCTACCCGATATCTAACTACCTACCCGCACCCTCCCAACAAATAAGCAGCCGCGTCAGAGCCCCTAACCCGCGTGAAAGCCCCCCCGCTATATACCTATATATATTACATAGTTAGCAAAAACCCTAACCCTAAGATCATCTCTTATCAACCCCCCTGCGACCGTCGTTCTTTACCGGAGTTTCGCCGCCCAGCCTCGATAGAACCGCCGCCTGGACCGCCGAGCAACCGCCCGCCTCGTGACCGCGCGCAACCCCGCGACAGAAACTGAACTGCAGCGTACCTATGTTCACACTTCGATTCCCGTGCCCTCGCTCGACCAAACTCAACCCCGTCTTCACCAGTATGTTCATGACCTAATCCCCTTCCATATCTATACATTACTTTACTTCGAACAGCACAAAACCCTAGGCGAAACAACGACCAAGTTGGCAAAAAACGACAACTTTTGGAATCGCAAAAAACTGTAATAACTACCCATGTTCACGGACTCGTATCTCCCACCCCAGAGATCCGAATCTAGTTTTTCTTTTTGGTATGCGAAGACCACCTAACCTAGATTAATTCTTGTCAAATACAATAATTTATTTGTTGCTGTATGTTGAATTAAATCAGATACAAAATCCTAAAAACCTACTTTTTTTTAACTTCCAGAAGTTACGATACGGAGTGCGTCCCGCCAAACGGGACCGCCCCATCGTGTACCAAGCACACCGAAAGGAGCATACGGTATACCCAGATATGTGAGCTTTTACGAAAACTGATTCGGACGCGTGTGCGCGTCGAAATCAGCCCGTATCCACAAAAATTTCCCGTATCACGACTTTTACAAAACTTACGCCATTTAGTGTACGCTCGTCAGAATACGACAAAACTTACGCCACTGGACTCGTGGTATCGCGCTGGTCCTGTGACCCAATTTTCACTTAATTCTGATATATTTGACCAAGTCGCCTATTGGCGGGCCCTACGGTTGACTTTTTGGGCAAAATTGTGTTCGGCTCACCGAAATTCACATTTGGACATACCGTTGAGTTCGTACTGACATTTAGAGTTTGTTTGACCTATAATTTGTCCTATTTAGAGACCTTTACCCTTGGCACGCTTTTCGGTACAAAGTGGGCCACTGTGGACCCCGCTTTGACCCAAAATTATCGTTTTGCCCCTGTGTCCAAATTGGACGAAAGGGTAGTATTTTCTAGCTATTTTGCTTATTCTGGGAACGTTGGTGATGTTTATTTCAGCAGCCGGAGACATCCATTCTAAGACAATAGTTTCTGACTCTTGGTGTTTGACATCTGGACGTTACATTTTGCAGCTCTCTCGCAGGAAAGTATATCTTGCCTTGTTGTACTGTTTAAATTTCATTTATTATTTAGTTGCCTGCTTATTGTTTTATTTTTTTAACTGTGCGTGTCCGAGAGAGACTCGGGTGCAGTCAACTAATGCGTTGACGTTAGGACTTGTATCTGACATAGTGTCTAGTAGACCCACATAAAGTTGTGGAGTTATCGGTATGACTCCCCAGGCCTTGACACATTTCTTACACGTGTTGTGAGTCTCATGTAGGGCACAGACTTGCGTATGCAGTTGGCCACCTGTACGTGTAGGTCGTGCGACGGATAGAGTATAACTGCTAATAGTGATGCATGTTAGAAGACTTAGCAGTTATTAGTAGTCGGAGCATAGGCTATTGTAGTACGAAGGTCCAATCCTTGTCCTTGTTTGGTTGTAAGGTTGGACTATTGTTCTAACGATAGACTATGAGCTAGAGTTACGGCACCGATACTTGCACTCCGTCTCGGTGTAGTAGCTACAGCGTGTTGTGGATACAACATGCATAGATCATTGGACGGGGAGGATAACTAGTAGGCGTATGGGACACCCACTTCCTTTACACTGATGCCACACTCGACGGAGTGATATGGACGATATATACTACACTGATGCCACGTTCTTCGAAGCGATATGGACGATATACTATACCGATGCCACGTTCTTCGGAGCGATATAGACGATATGTTATACAGATGCCATGCTCTTCGGAGATGGACGTTATTATATAGTGCCCTTGTATGGGGCATATGTGGCATATACTAGCCAGTTGTCATGATTGGTGAATTACGTCAGCATATGTCTAGCCTACACTTTCCTATACACTCAAAGTTGTCCTCAAATTGCATTCACTTAGATGGTTAGCGCACCACTTTTATTTATTCAGTATTTACTTTATGGCATGCTTCTATGTATCTTGTTATATCCCTCTGAGGACCTGGTCCCTTTCCAGGTGTAGATGTTCATGAGTCTTCGCAGGAGCGCAGATCCAGACTCGCTACTTGTGTTCCGAGGAGTCTTCTCTTTGAGTCTCAGTGGTTGATAGTTGTGGTACTTACATTATATTTGTCTTATTTATTCTTTATTCTAGTTTGGCAGTGGATTTATTTCCATCCGACTGTCATCTTTAGATACTTCATATTGAGATATAGTTTCATAGATATTGGTTATTTATTTCTATTTGATTCTGTGGATGAGATTTAGACTATACCCTGTGACTTGTGATAGTTATACCACTTGTGGATTATTGTTCATATTACAGCGTACGTGTGTATCATAGTATCCATACATTGTAGTTGCCATGTACATGCGGCTGGCATGCTTACGTGTCCTAGTCCTACGTATTTTGGGACTGGGGCGTGACATGTTTTTAGTGGTGGCCCATGCAGGTCAAGAGCATATTGTCTCGGTTACGTTACTGTTCCGAGCAAGCCTGCAAATAGGATTAGAGTATAGGATCTCATCCACAATTGACTATGATTCACCTTCCTTCCAATCTGTTCTATTTAAATAGCTGCATCCTGCTTGATTCATGTACTCTCCTAATAGTTCCTTGAGTATAGCCTATCCTAGAATATATGTTTTTTTTGTTAGATAATAAGTAGGGTAACATTCCTAAGAAGAATACTACTAGAATATTGACACATCACTAAGTTTAGAATACCTAATGAACCCTAGCATCCCTTACCTATAGATTACTTGACCATTACCCCTTGATGTATTTATGAGGACTTGAGAGTAGTATAGACACTACTAGAGTTAGTTAGAAGTTTGGCCATATTGTTTGACCCTAGTATTGAGGAACCAATAGAAATTCATGGTTGAATATTAGGACTAAACCAAACTTTCATAAGTGAGATAGTATCAGAGAACTATAAATTTAGCTTTTGTCTTAATAGTAGCATACAGTACCTTAGGAAGCCCAAAGCAATGAATATAACATTCCCCTTGATCATACCTCGGACACAGAGATTAGCTCACCACCTTCCCCTTAGAAACCATGATCTCATCTAGAGTCTTTCTATTTTTAATTTTATATCTTTTTCTCTGCAACCTTAGCGCTCGCTATTAGTGAGGCGACTAAATTTCTTTTCTTCATCTTTCAAATTTGTGCCACATAAATCTTATGATTGTAGGCTAAATGAATTCTTTATGTTAGGATATATAGTTTGCTAGGATTATAGTTGTTAATCTTGAACTTTGAATTTATGTGCTTAATAGTTAGAGCTTGATGGTTTGAGTTGTTTATTTAGATTATGATTTTATGATTACCCTTTAGCTTCAGATCAAGTAACATGTTCCACATATTTCCATACAAGTTATATCCTCTTTCACATGAGGGCCAGTAACTTTTTCATTCATACTATTGACACTTGTTCTATAAGCACTATGATTAAGACTTAAGATGGCCATTACCTATATAATGCAATATGAGACCCTAATAAGTACCAAGTTCTTTTTCGTATATACACCAATAAGGGTTTATACCTTATTTACAGGAACAATATTATTTTGTACGATCCCCTTAAGACTATCACAATATTAGTTAATTCTTTTAAGTTGGGTAGTATGCCTCATAACCTAGTATCACATAGTCCTTGTGATCCATTAATGAAGTGTAACTGAATGACATTAACTATAGACTTGCATAAGAAGATAATGTTTATTCAGACTGTAGAATTTAGAGGCCTATACCCCTATTTGGTCGACTAGCGACTTAGACAAGGAGTTAGTATGACAACTGTAGAGATAGTAGAGTCTCATTTTTTTGTTTTTTTTGTTTTGTGAACTTGAATTATTTTGTAATTTCTCTCATCATAATCTAGCATACTTATATTTGCTGTACTACCTTGAATTATGATGTTATTATAGACTAGTTTTGCAAGCTTATTCTTTATCGAGCTTGTTCATGACATATGTATTATTGGAGTGCTACACTAATACATTGTCTAAATCAGAATCGGTGTATTAAGGTCTAGCTAACCTTAGTGCGCTTGGTTCGCCCTTCGCATAACTACTTTACGTGGATTGAGATATATAGTGACTGGTAGACGAATGTACTTGCCCTCTAGATATGTCTGAGCATATCGTATCCGTTACATAACTGTACTGATACGAGCATATGAATAAGAATTACCAAAATAGAATTTCAATCCACAACCGCCTTGACAATTCCCATTTGAATTCTTTAAACGTATTGATCCCCACCCTTCTATTCTATTACCTCCCCCTTGAACTCTTTATTATTGTTCTCCGTCTTCCCTTATTTCGGAAAGACGAAACCTCGTGCTTAGTATAAGTTTGATATACAAAGGGTACTAGATATACCTCATAGGCCAGTCATATTACTAGATGACTATCTTTTATACCTGATTAAGGGTATATCATATATGATACATTTGGTGTTAAATTTTTTGAGGATTGAGTAATATGATTAAGTAAATTTGAGGAATAAGTTTTCTTAAATGTAAGAGCTTTATGTGATAGATGGGTGAATTCTAAGTTGGGTAGAAGTTGCATTATCAACTTGAGAGAAATTTCTTTTAAGATTGTGATCGAGTAAAATTTGATTGAGAGGTTCAAGTCATTTTAATTTTGAGAATTTTAGAAGAATGATTAAGATGATGAGGATTAATGAATTTTAAAAACCGTGATATGGCGAACCAAATATTTATACTTTGAGCACATAATTTAAATTTTGAGAATTGGAGGTTGAATCATCGATTTAAATCTTGAGAAAAATAAATAGAACTCTAAATATGAACATGGTCGGATTGAATTCTAAAGTTGATGATTGAATTAAAAAAAAATTTGATTGTTGGGTTACCTAATTGAAATATTGAGGATATAAATCGAAAGTAAAATTTGAAGAGTACGAAATTCATAAGTTGAAAATAGAAATAATATTTGATTATAATTATTTTCCAGAGAAGATTATGATAGTTGAAAATTTTAAAGTAAATTTTGATGTAGGATGTCATATAGATTTGAATTAGATTTGATGTGGATTATTTAATTTGAAAATCGAGAAGATAGTGCGATGTATTGAAGTTCGATCTTAATGATGGTTAATTTAATTTGAAAGTGATTGCGATAAATTTTTGGAAGAGATTGCAATTGACTTGCCTTATGTATGAATGTGAAGGAGTTATCCAATTATGCCTTATTTTAATTTCGATGACAAAATTTTTATAAGTTGGGGAGAATGTAAAATTTCTAATTCTAAAAACCATATTAATTAATTTTAATTAATTATTTAATTGAATTATAGTATTTATTAGCTTATTAGGAGAAATAGAATTTATGGTATTTTTTATTTCTAGGTATTTGTGCATTTAGGGATTTATGGAGCAACCGTAATTTTTTCTTAATTTATTTCCATGTAGGAGACCCTGTGGACGGCTGATAGATTAATTGTATGCTCTAAAATTTAATTTCTAGAATTTTCTATATATATATATGATTTATTAAAAAGAATAATAGAAGAAAAAGAATGAAAAAGAAATTAGAAAGAAAAAGAAAGAAAAGAAAAAGGAAATTAAAATGGTTTAAACCCAAACCCAAAACCCTATATCCTAATCCTACCCGATATCTAACTACCTACCCGTACCCTCCCAACAAATAAGCAGCAGCGGCAGAACCCCTAACCCGCGTGAAAGTTCCCCCCGCTATATACCTATATATATTACATAGTTAGCAAAAACCCTAACCCTAAGATCATCTCTCATCAACCCCCCTGCGACCGCCATTCTTCACCGGAGTTCCGCCGTCCAGCCTCGATAGAACCGCCGCCTGGACCGCCGAGCAACCGCCCGCCGTGTGACCGCGCACAACCCCGTGACAGAAACTGAACTACAGCGTACATGTGTTCACACTTCGATTCTTGTGCCCTCGCTCGACCAAACTCGACCTTGTCTTCACTGGTATGTTCACGACCTAACCCCCTTCCATATATGTACATTAGTTTACTTCGAACATCGCGTAACCCTAGGCGAAAATAACGACCAAGTTGGCGGAAAACGATAACTTTTGGAATCGCAAAAAACTTTGGTAACTATCCATGTTCACGGACTCGTATCTCCCACCCCAGAGATCCGAATCTAGTTTTTCTTTTTGGTATGCGAAGACCACCTAACCTAGATTAATTCCTGTCAAATACAATAATTTATTTGTTGCTGTATGTTGAACTAAATCAGATAGAAAATCCCCAAAACCTATTTTTTTCAACTTCTAGAATTTGCGATACGGAGTACTCCCCGCCAAACGGGACCGTCCCGTCGCATACCAAGCGCACCGAAAGGCGCATAAGGTATACCTAGACATGTAAGCTTTCGCGAAAACTGATTCGGACGCGTGTGCGCGTCGGAATCAGCCCGTATCCGCAAAAATTCTCCGTATCGTAACTTTTGCAAAACTCTACGCCATTTAGTGCATGCTCGTCAGAATGCAACAAAACTTGCGCTACATGACTCGTGGTATCGCGCTGGTCCTGTGACCCAATTTTTACGTAATTTTGAGACAGTTGACCAAGTCACTTATTGGCGGGCCCTACGGTTGACTTTTTAGGCGAAATTGTGTTCGGCTCACCGGAATTCACATTTGGACATACCGTTGAGTTTGTTCTGACATTTAGAGTTTGTTTGACCTATAATTTGCCCCATTTAGAGATCGTTAACCTTGGCACGCTTTTTGGTACAAAGTGGACCACTATGGACCCAGATTTGACCCAAAATTACCGTTTTGCCCCTGTGTCCAAATTGGACGAAAGGGTAGTATTTTCTAGCTATTTTGATTATTCTGGGATTGTTGGTGATGTTTATTTCAGCATCCGGAGACGTCCATTCTGAGGCCATAGTTTCTGACTCTTGGTATTTGACATCTGGACGTTACATTTTGCAGCTCTCTCGCCAGGCAAGTATACCTTGCCTTGTTGTACTGTTTAAATTTTAGTTATTATTTAGTTACCTGCTTATTGTTTTAGATTTTTATCTGTGCGCGTCCGAGAGAGACTCGGGTGCAGTCAACGAATGCGTTGACGTTAGGACTTGTGTCTGACCTAGTGTCTAGTAGACCCACCTAAAGTTATGGAGTTATCGGAATGACTCCCCAGACCTTGACACATTTCTTACACGTGTTGTGAGTCTCATGTAGGGACGAATTGGCCACCTGTACGTGTAGGTCGTGCGACGGATAGAGTATAACTGCTAATAGTGATGCATGTTAGAAGACTTAGCAGTTATTAGTAGTCGGAGCATAGGCTATTATAGTACGAAGGTCCAATCCTTGTCCTTGTTTGGTTATAAGGTTGGAATATTGTTCTAACGATAGACTATGAGCCAGAGTTACGGCACTGATACTTGTACTCCGTCTCGGTGTAGTAGCTACAGCGTGTTATGGATACAACATGCATAGATCATTGGACGGAGAGGATAACTAGTAGGCGTATGGGACACCCACTTCCTTTACACTGATGCCACACTCGACGGAGTGATATGGATGATATATACTACACTGATGCCACGTTCTTCGAAGCGATATGGACGATATACTATATCGATGCCACGTTCTTCGGAGCGATATAGATGATATGTTATACAGATGCCATGCTCTTCGGAGATGGACGTTATTATATAGTGCCCTTGTATGGGGCATATGTGGCATATACTAGCCAGTTGTCATGATTGGTAAATTACGTCAGCATATGTCTAGCCTACACTTTCCTATACACTCAAAGTTGTCCTCAAATTGCATTCACTTAGATGGTTAGCGCACCCCTTTTATTTATTCAGTATTTATTTTATGGCATGCTTCTATGTATCTTGTTATGTCCCTCTGAGGACCTGGTCCTTTTCCAGGTGTAGATGTTCATGAGTATTCGCTGGAGCGCATATCCAGACTCGCTACTTGTGTTCCGAGGAGTCTTCTCTTCGAGTCTCAGTGGTTGATAGTTGTGGTACTTACATTGTATTTGTCTTGTTTATTCTTTATTCTAGTTCGATAGTGGATTTGTTTCCATCCGACTGTCATCTTTAGATACTTCATATTGAGATATAGTTTTATAGATATTGGTTATTTATTTCTATTTGATTTGTGGATGAGATTTAGACTATACCCTGTGACTTGTAATAGTTATACCACTTATGGATTATTGTTCATATTACAGCGTACGTGTGTGTCATGGTATCCATATATCGGAGTTGCCATGTACATGCGGCTGGTATGCTTACGTGTCCTAGTCCTACGTATTTTGGGACTGGGGTATGACATTTAGACTTATGACTAGTTGCAATAATATACATATTTTATTACATGATTGGATACTAGACTATGATTGGGATATCAGAGAGAATTGTGATGCGAGTAGTGACTTGATTCGGAGTGGTATATGGTATACCACATAGTGAGCATGGCATTGGAGTATTTTGGATAGACATTAATGAAATTACCATAATGGACACGGGTAACATGAATAAGTTGGGTGGTGCATATCGGTTAAGTTAGTAATTGGAACATGGAGCAAGCGAATGTTGAGTTGCGATCGACAGGATCACCCCAGAATAGTTAGTTTGGAATAGACGTTCGTTGATGCAGAGTAAGCGCGAGAGCAACCCTATTTTCAAGTGGTATATAGTGCAATAGAATTTAACTCAGGTATTCTTCGATACGTTATACTTGAGCGATCAAGAATGGACTTCTGCAAATAGAAGTATCGTTAGACTTGAGTGATCAAGAACTGACTTATGTAAATAGGATTTTTTTAGACAAGAACAAAATGTCACGCCCCAGTCCCCAGATACACGGGACCAGGCCACGTGGCATTGGCCAGCTGACACGTCTTCGAGGATATCCTAATTTAATGGATCCTAGCGAAGCGTGCTACGCTGTCATAAATCTAACAAGTCTAATACTATCATACAACAGGCAGAGTCTAATCTTATCCACAATACAACAATAAGTACTGAAATAAAATACTGGAAAATAAGAGCAGAGTCGAAATATCATAGTACAAACCGAAATATGTCCGGTGGGAACAAACCCACTACAAATGATGAAATAGAGTACTGAAGCAGAAATAAAGAGTGCGACTAGAGCAACTGCTATCTAGATAAGAAGCTCCAGTCCTAGGCGGAAGGCCTACCAGGTAATCAAGGAAACTCCGACGGTAGCACCTCTAGCTCCTCCTCGAGAGCGTACCTCGTCTCCACTCCAGGTCCGTATACAGTAGGGTAATACGCCTCGTCCAAATCTAGAAGGGAACCAGGTCCTCAGAGGGACGTAACAAGATACAAAAATATATGCCATATATAGTACTGAATAAAATAAAAAGGGTGTGCTAACCATCTAAGTAAATACAATGTGAGGACAACCTTGGAACGTATGGGTAGGTGTAGGCATAACGTCCATACTCCGAAGAGCATGATATCTATCCATGTAACGTCCATCACTCCGAAGAATGAGGTATCTGCAAATATATATACGTCCGTATCGCTCCGAAGAACGCGGTATCTGAATAAAGGAAGTCATCGGATCCGTGGCTACTCTGGATACTACAGAGTCCAATGTGTGTATCCCATACGCTTTATCAATTGTCCTCCCCGCCCAATATGGATACACAAGTCAAATACACGACATGAATATCCCGTATCTATATGCCAAGTCTCATCTAACTAGATCACTCTAAATTACGTGCTAATATGTGATGCATGTCGTACGCACCGATAGCTAGTCGGGTATGCGAACCCGCATCCCAACATAAATTTATCATCGTGATGCGTGTACAAGTGTCACGGTCTAGGAAGATATCAGAATATCCTCACAGTAGTAGGTGAGTCTGCTAGCAGCTAGGTCAAGTACACTACTCATCGACGCATTCGTCGACTGCACCCGAGTCAATCTCGGATGCGCACAGTTATACGTATATTGCAACAGTTATTATACAACAGTTATTGATTTAAATTAAACAGTAATCAAGCAAGGTATACTTGCATGAGTCCTCTAGCTGTGAATGCCAATATCCTGCTCCTGAAGTCTCGCCTGTACGGTCCAGCGATCCTATATATAATATAGTAATACCAACATCAGTCACTACAATAGTACATTCACGACACACTACTTGCAGTAATAAACTGACGCAGGGTCAAGACTGTCCATCTAGTTGGACCACGTAGTACATATATTTATATATAACACATATACATATATGTACACAAATACATATTTAAACATAATAAAATACGTATGTTTAATAGTACATATTTAAAATGACATCTAGATAATTACTTAATAATACACCAATTAATATGTACATATACACATATTAATTAAATACATTTACATATATATGTAAATAATAAATAAATACATAATATCATATATATAATTTAATACATATACATATACATATATTTAAATAACAATTTGTACATAAATACACATATACAACATATATATATATATAGTTAAATACATATATATTTATATGTATATATACACAATGGATAATATACCCATATATAATATTTACTAATATATACTATATTAATACACACAAAGTATATATATATATATATATATATATATATATATATATATATATATATATATATATATATATATATATATATATATATATATATATATATTCATATATTTATTTAATACATACTATACACACTACAAATATACTAAATACACAAAGTATTTATATATTTATATATATATATACATATATTTATTTATACTCTAATATACTAAATACACAATATATATATTTATATATATACATATATTTATTTATACACTAATATACTAAATACACAATATATATATATATATATATATATATATATATATATATATATATATATATATATATATATATATATATATATATATATATATACATATACATATATAATATACCAATGTATACAATACATAAAATTTATAGAATATATGTATATAATATATACTATGTATATACATATATACATATAATACGAAATACTTATATATATATACCAAATATACAAATATAGAATACAGTATATATATATAGAAGTATATACATAAATATACCAAAAACAATATACATATAATAGTATATAGACAATGTAATACAAATATACTATGTATAATACTATGTACGTATACTAAATATATACCTTGGTGTCCAGGGGGGTCGAGGTGGGTCCGCCGGGCGTATCGTCGCCGGCGAGGGTGGTCGAACGGAGCTCCGGCAGCGCGGGGGGCGTCGTCAACAGCAGTTGCAGTCAGCAACAGTTGCTGCTGCGGGGGCTGTGCCGGCCGGCTGAGGGGGCGACCGGGGGCGAGCTGTGGCGGGGATGGAGGCGATGGCCTGGGGGAGTCATCGTCGAAGTATGGTGGCCGGCTGAGCAGCGGTGGCGAGCCGGGGGATGTTCGGGTGGTCGGCTCGGCTGAGGGGGTGTTGGGTCGTAGGTCAGGACGGTGGTGATGGAGGCTTCTGCAGGCGGAGCAGTGGCCGGTGGCGATGGCTGGAGGTAGTGGAGTGGGTGCTGGTCGGAGGGGGACTGTTGCGGGGGTGGCCGGAGGTGATGGCTGGCCGGGGGAGGGCTGCGGGAAGTCGGGTGAGGGTGGCTGGGGGTTGTGTGGGTTTTTGGATTTTAGGGTTTTAGCTAGTAGTTTGGGTTTTTGGTATGGTTTTTGAGTGATGTAATATGCAATATTTATAGGAGAGAGAGAGGGGGGTACCTTGGGATTAGGGCCGGCTGGGTAGTTTTTCTAGGGTTGTGTGAAGCCTCTACATGTTCCACATGTGGCTAGGATCTAAGGGGTTTGAAATGTGGGGTTGGGATGTGTCCTCCAAAAGTGATGTAAAGTACATGAAATTGGAGGGAAATTTTATGGTAGACTGGTCAAGGGAAGGGGGTTCCCTTCTTCATGTGGTTGGGCCAATGAGAGGGGGGCACCTCATTGCTTAATTGCACAAAAGCCCCTGAACAATTAGGAAATTGCACATAAACTAGAGTTTAGGATTTGATGTGATAAAACACCATGTTTGATATTTTGTAGTGGACTAGAATGATGTATGGTGTTTAGTATGAGGCTTGAGGGGGTGTGTGTGGGTTTGGGTTGGAGTTGGGTCTAATTTGATTGAGGTTGGGTCACTACATTAATTTAATTACAATTAATGCACCGGGTGTACCTAAATTAATTTAAAAATACAGGGAGTCTAAATTGGGTGGGCACAAGCGTCATGGGCATGGTAGGCTTAGAGTATAATAATGTCATGATTGGGGTTGGTCAAGACGGGTTGATGTTGGGTCTCAATTTCGATTGGAACGAACATAGAACGTAAATATACAATTAATTGAATTTACATACGGACGTTTATAACGACTTTTGTGCGACTAAAATCAGGCACAAAAATCAGTATCTGTGGGTTGCACAAAGGTCATTATGGTAGTTTGGTATGTCTAGGCAAAGTGTATGAAATTTGTTTGAGGGTAATAGCTAGTGTAGTATCCTAAATACCGGAACAACGGTAAGGTGTCCTAAGTAATATAAACATTGCACAAATAATTAAAACTCTGAGTAATAAATTCTAATTGCATCTAATTAACCCTAATTATGCTACCTAAGCTAATTAAACCCAAATTTTGGTCGAGGGGGTTTACACAAAACAAGCAATAAAAAGAGTGTTTAGAATTTGAAGGATTGATGCGGACAAAGTATTAGAAACAAGTTAAGATCGATCAGATGAAAAGCAGAATATCAGAGTTCGCTTGCACGATTTGGAAGTTCGGTAGAGCATTCATGGATACAAAGAGGGAGTTGAGAATAATGAAGAAACAGTTGGGATACGCTTGAGCGAACGCTGGGTGTATCGAAGGGTAGCGAGAACAAACTACGAATTTGGGCAACACATTGGAGCTGTTGGTTGAGCAATGAAACACGATCTGGTTTAGAGGGGCAATGAGATGTATTCGTACAAACTTGAAGGATTTCAGATACTGGTGCTCGAGAAGTTTGACTCAAAAGTTTAGCAAAAGTAAAATTTGGTGAAATGGTGCAACGATGGTAGACAAATTTTTCGGAAGACGTGAACGGACATGGAGCAAGTCTAGTTGATGTTAAGTCATATTGAAAGTTAACACTCGCAGTACTGAGGCAGATTGAGGCAATGAGTGATGGTGATATAATTTAAGATTGTATTGGAACTTGTGCACAAGTCACTAAGAGCGTGTGGACTAATCGAAACATAGAGAAATCAAGACGGGCTAAGGAATAGAACAAAAATAAGAATTGTGGTGGATAGACTTTTGAAGATAACTAAACGAGAGAGCAACATTAAAGCAAATCACCGTGCTGCTCGAGCAAGTTGGATGTGCACTGTGAAACATAACATACGGATAAGAATTTGAGCAATACGGATAAGAATTTAAGCAAGTCTATGGTTTCGGGAATCATTGCAAGTGGTAGTGCGAGAAGTCGAACTTGGCAGTTCAGAAATTTTGATGGATTCAGGACAGAATGACGGATTGATGGAAGACGGTTTCAGCGAGCGCAGTTTTCGATTTGTGGCTTGGATAGATAGTGAGACTCTAGGTTGTTAAGTGGCGTTTGGTTGAAAGATTCGTCGAAGGTAGTGCATGTTCTCAGATTCAGAAGTTTGTTCTGATTGGATAGTTGGTTTATGGCTCAGATTTGCAGAGAAGATATAACATGGTTCGTAGTAACTATCCATCGTGATGACTTATAATTATCAAGTGTAGCTTCGGGACAGCTAACCCTAGCGACTTGACCGCCAAATCAGAGATGAATATTGTAGACCCATAGAACGACCATTGCGATGGCGCATTTGGGAATGCGTCAGGGTGAATATGAGTGGTGTATATTAGAGATAGGCCTAAGTGACTGAGTGTTGGATTTGAGAGATCCTTGGGATAGCCTTCAGCTGAAGATGTAGCCGAAAGATCGGAGCGATAGTAAAAATGGCCTAAGTTAATTGATGAGATTCGGAGTCACAGATTTTTGAAGATGGCATCGCCTCTGACTCGTCGTGCCCCGGAAGAAAATAGCATTCATATGAATTGACGACCCTGTAACTAGCTTTGAGAAGTTAAAGCAGCGGCTCATTCAGATCAGATCATTGCACTACCGAAAGGGACAGATGTGGCTCAGATCTATAAAATGCATCAAAACTTAGTCTAGGATGTGGCTCGTACAGAAGGCGAGGGTAATATCCGTGCTTTGAGGCAGTGGAATAATCGTAAAGAACTATTTCTTGCGCGACCTAGGAATTGTGGCCAATGTGTCCGCGTTGAAATTGTGGCGATACTATCCCTATGGCATGGCGACAAAATCTTCGTGGATTACTTGAACCTCAATATAGATGTTCTCCCAGTGAGGTATTGAGATTAAGGAAGAGGTATTAGACTGAGATGATCTAAGAGCATAGTTTGATGTATGGGTAAGTCGCCTAGCTGGGGTAGTATCAGTTGTGATGATCATTTGGAGCATGAGATAATATTTGAAGACAGTGCTTACAGAAAAATTATGCTATTGGAGTTATACTAGAGTTTTATTAGTTGAGCTTGGACGGTGCTAGTATGGATTCAGAGATAGTTGGATGGATTGAGTTGGAACACGAACTAATTTGAGTCGGATGGAAAGATCATCAATGGAAAATTATCGTATTTGAGAATAGCGCTTGTGCAAATGTGTTGCGGATGAATGTCATGATTGGTTCAATCGAGAGTGAAGCGAATGAATGCCTCAGACATAAAGATACCCTTATAACTTGTCTAAATTCGCTATTGCTAAGCTTGGCTGAATTGCATGTATTCCAGGGATGCCTTAAATATGTGTATGATCCAAACTAAGCGATATGAGGAATTCGTATTGAGTTGCAAGGAGGATGTGGGAATATGGAATTTGTGTGAGCATTCAGCGCGAGCGAGATGCTGAGTCTGGATCAAGAGAATATGAGTTGCATGGAGTAGAGTTATGAATTGGGCAAGTGACATGCTACTAAGGAATGGATACTGGTTTGGTTCGAGGACGAACATGATTCTTAGTGGTATATTATGTAATATCCCGCAATCGCATGGTGCATTAGGATGAGTCGAATTGAATAAGAAAATAGCTGGTTATATTTTGATTTATTGGATTTGGGAACAAGTATTAATTTGAGTTAGTTTTATGTGCATATCGCAACAAGAGTTCGATGGATCAGGTGTTCATTCATACAGTACTATGATAGCCGGATTGGAGCGATAATGCCGTCTTCCTTAGTCTGATCGGTCAGATAATTTGAAGAGCACGGCCTACTCGCATGGTCATACCAATTCAGTAGATCATGCTTTGTATTGGACCACGGGTTCAAGGGATCGACCTTATCGACAAAGGCAGAGTGCTAGCAGAATCAGACTTGGTGAGTGGGCTATGTCCCTTCTCCTCTACTCCTTTATGCCTAATAATATAGAACACACGTAATAATGGCTTGGACACTTGGACTGGAACATCGAAATCACCGCACTATGGCATGCATAGAGTGTGCGTCGTTTGGTTGGATATGATTTATAGCTTGAGTTAGTTTTATGTTTGAGCAGTTGGAGCTTGAGTGGAACATCTTGGTTGGAACATCGAGGCACTACGGGCGGGCGAGCGAGCGTACATCCATGCACGAGTATCAGTTGGGCGCTTTGTCAAGTAAAGCATGCAGTTGTGGTTCAAAATCAGACAACTACATCGGTGAGGGCATTGTGCCACTGTTGGGGCATTGTGCTACGGAGTTTTTTGAGCGAGGGGTGTTGCACCAATTGGAGCATTGTGTCAAAGAGACATAGTGCCGATGGGGATAACTTGAGATGGTGCATTGGGATATAAGTTGGAGAATGGTTATGGATAGTTGGATGGATTGAGACGAGTATCGTTTGATAGGGCGAGAAGGCTCGATTCTTTTGTCATACCTACTTGGAGTTTGCATCGGTCATGGACAACCTGTTGTGCATAGGGTTTGGTTTTCTCGAACAGGATAGGCTTCGTAGCACCGGGACCGTTCAGCCATGGAGGAGACAAATTATAACGTGCCTTGGATGCGGTGCTGGCCGTTCGATATGACCAGGCGGGCTAACTACTCAGCGCTGGATCGGGTAAAACTGCAGTTGATTAGTCCTTTATGGCTTAGCCAGTGACTTCATATAGATAAGAGTTGGTTTGCTTTGCTTTGGTTTATGCTTTTCGTGTAGGCAGTGGTCACCTTGCCTCAGGCAAGAGTGTTCATATCAATGATTGGACTAGTAAGTCTTGAATTGTGCTATAGTTTAGACGAGTGGGTTACCTCGCTCACCAGTACAACTGTTTACTAACCCACGTTTGTGGGCATTATTTTAGGTACACAGGTGTAGTGGCGCTGCTTGGGTATAGGGGACATGATGTATGGAATGGTAAGTACCTTTATGGGCAAGAGAAAGAGCAAGAGTATTTCATCGCCTTTGAGTCAATCTCCTTCGTGGCATTTTCATTTGAACCCTATCGAGAGTTTCGCTGCATATACTCTGATGTGTGCTTGGTACACAATACTTGACTTTCGCTGCAACTTGGTCGTTTTGATGATAACTCTGATATTTGACATAATTGCCTTGTGCGAGCGCAACTCCAGGCTCGTACGACATCACATTCCGATGAGAACGATTGTCCTACGGGAGCGCAATAACGTGGTGATTCACGTTCAGTGGGGATGATCGAGCTTATGGGAGATTAGGCGTGACATCCCTTATATCTTACAGCTTCACCATATACGTGGAGTACTGATGTGCTCTAAGTATACGTAGCTGGCCTTGTCAGCCCCGCACTCCAGTATTCTGGTTCTGGGGCATGACATGGGTTTAGTGGTGGCCCATGCAGGTCTGTCTGAGCGGATTATGTCTGTCTGAGCAGATTTGATCTGGTTTTTACAGATATGTGGGGGTTGTTACAGTTGCTAGATGTCTCAATTCTAAACTATTCTCCTTGATCCCTAGTCATTTTTCTCCATCTCTGATTCTTGATCTGATATCTGCTTATTTGTTGATCTATCATGTTCTTCGATTAACTCTTGTGTCCTTAACTTTCAGAGGTACTATTTATGTCACTATCGGCCAGATGGATCGAGTACAACTTGAGGAGGGTCAACATTCGGGAGCCCATCATATTCGTGGAGATCGACCTTAGCATTCAGGGGCAGAGTCTAGAGTAGATTTCGAGGCAGATCGACCGGCAATACCAGACTAGCAGGAAACACTTGTGCACCCAGTTCAGCCCAAGCAGCCAGAGGGTGTTGTCCGAGCCCTGATAGATGTCCTTAGAGGTTTCTCGATGACCCAGCAGAACCAGAGTGACGTACTCACTCAGTCGGTCCAGACAGCGTTGGAGCAAGGTTGTTCTCAGATCCATAATTCTGCGACCAGCTTCAGGCATCTCAGTCCTCCATACTTTTATGGAACAGAGGATGCAATTTCGTCCGATGCTTGGCTATAGAATACTGAAGCCATCTTAGAGGCAGTAGGGACTCCGTCTAGAGAGCATGTAGTAGTAGTAAGGTTACAGTTGTTGGACTTGGCTCTTGATTGGTGGAAAACATAGGAGGTTTCTCTCACAGCACCGATTCCAGGGACGAATTTTAGTAAGAGGTTCCAGGCGAGGTATTTTAACGTGGTGGTGCGTTACGAGCTTCAGCAGAGGTTTAACAACCTCAAGCAGGAGAGCAGGACCGTCAACGGTTACATGGCAGAGTTTGCGAGACTTAGTCGGTTTGTTCCCACTTTGGTAGTGACCGAGTTGGAGAGGGCGAGGAGGTTCTAGTAGGGACTCCATTTATAGATTATCTTGGCGGTGGAGCAGCATGAGTTTGAGACCTTTGATGCGGTGATGCAAGTAGCCAGGCGGTATGAGTACACATCGCAAAGGATTACAGATCGAGTTGGGAGCCAGAAGAGGGCTAATATTTTAGGAGGATCAACATCCCAGTCATCAGCACCAGCTCCAACAGTTCGAGCCCTGACGATTGGATTCTCGAGGAGGACAGCATCATCTCAGCAGTCTTCCCAGACGCATCCTCAGCAGAGGCATTCATCATCATCATCTTCTTCTTCTTCTTCTTCCCATAGTTGTTTCCATTTCGAAAAACCTGGGCATATAGTATCAGAGTGCCATAGGGCATAGGGATTGTGCTTGGTGTGTGGGGTATCAGACCACATGGTCGGAGCATATCCTAGGAGGAACCAGACTGGAATATCATATGCCCAGTCAGTAGTTTTGTCACGACCCGCACCCTAGATTTGGGCATGAGTCATGAGTACGCCCAGCCTACACCGCAGTGTCGGCTGTAGAATACTGTACAATAAGCCACCAGTAATCTACAACTCACCACATATATGCATCTCCACATTATACTCAATCACAAGCACTAGTTTAAAAGAATACACCAAGATAATAAAATAATAGTCTTGATGCAGGTTCAAGGAATTTCCCCAAAAACTAAATATCCAAAATACAATGTTCAAAATACTTTAGAAAACTGTCAGAGAACAATTCGATCCAAATAACTAACAAAATCAACTACTAATAAACTACTCCATCGCAAATGGTATCTGAGCTGCTAACTCTCCCTGATCGTCCGGAAGGGCAAGATCAGGCTCTATTATGTCGCTAGCATACGGTCCATAATGTGTAGGAATTTTATCCTCAATGTAGTCACCTAAAATATTTATCCAGTCAGGAAAGGAACGAGTACATCACAATAAAAATAGTTCCAACACATGGGAGAAGCTATAAGACAATAAATAGCAAGGAATATTTGATAGCAACAAACTGAACTCACAATAAAGCAACTAGAATAACCAAATGCCGAGGACCTGTCATGGCAACATATAGTACAATATATCCAAGCAACAAAAGAAATAACTATAATGGATGGAAGAACAGATAGGAACAACTACTCTATGTGATTTGAAATACATTATTGACATGTGAACGGCTAGGGAGTAATATCCGGCAAACCACATGCGTCGTGCATGGCTGCTATTATTCCAGAAAAGACTATGGGATAGAAAAGGTAGTTCACACGTCCACTAAGTATTTCCCCTTCCTACAAGTACACATGGATTTTAAACCAGTCACGAAAAAATAACCATAATCCAGAACAATCACTTATCTTATGATAAGAATCCATTATACTAATCCGTGTAACAAGTGTCCAGAATCAAATAATCGATACTAAGCATGCATTATAGATACTATCAAGCACTGAAAGTAATCACGAAAGTGTACTCGCCTGTGGTCCTTAACTGGTATGAATCAGAATCCTAGTCGTAGTCCAAATAGCCTATGTATTACAAATTTATCATGTCAAAAGATAATTTATTTAATTTTGGAATAATTACTCTAAAATACTATTTTAATCTTATTATTCTAATTTTTAGGTCAATTCCTAATTTTGTCTAAAAGAACCTAAATTTTATCGACTCGAGACTCATGGCACGCAAATCGAGGCGATCTGTTGACCAAAAAGTAAACCGACACAAAATCGATTTTCATGCATGATTTTCTGTAGATTTTAGCATCAAAAACATATTGGAATTTACGGTTCATCCGAATTCAAATTACTTTGGGAATTATGGCACATACAAATTTTGTATTGTGCTCCGATAGATAAATTCTAACCTAGAAGTTCTACAGAATTAACAGTATATAAATATTTCGAATTAAATTTTGGGAAAAACATATGTCAATGATCGTGGCATTATATTTCTGAAACTTCAAACGGTTCATGATTCTGATTTCTGGTTCTCCCGAAATCGTAAAAATATCAAGACGCGTCTATTTTCGGACATGCTGTGCTCTACGACTTTTTCAAAATTTAATATTCATAATTTCGTAAAAAATTTTATATATTCAGAAATCTAACCTCAATATCGTTCTAACGCAAGAAACTGGGTCTCGTTTGGAGTCCGAAACTATACACAATGGCTTCTGGAAGATGAAGGAACCCTAGATGGCAATTCTCCAAAATTTGGCTCAAAGAAAACCCTAAAATTATAACCTAAACTATTATATATATATATATATAGAGAGAGAGGGCAACCGTGGCTCAGGGGTCTGCCACGTGGCATGCATCCATGCAGTCCCGCCCAGATCGGACGGTCCGGGTTTGACCCGGCTTGGCTCAGCTGAGCCCGAGTTGAAATCGGACTCGGCTCTGGGTCGGGTCGGCCACCCGCACCCACCTCCATGTCACTGACAGGCGGGCCCCGCCCAGTTGGCTGCGGGAGGCTGACAGGTGGGCCCCCTATCGGCTGACTGGGTAGAATAATTACTATTATGGATTTTTATTTTCAGAAAATAGTTTTTAATTCAGTTTTCCCTAATTAACTCAAAATAAATGCTAAAAATAATCAGAAAATTTCTAGAAATTTCTAGAAACTATATTTAATTATTTAGAACATATAATAAAAATTTGGGATATTTTTAATTATGTTTAACCCTAAAATAAATTCTTACAAGTTCTAGAAAATTAGTGTTACTAGTTTTTAATTAACCAAAAAATTATAGAAAAAATCCCACTAGCCCCAAATTAACCTAAAACAACATTTAAGCTAGAATTTCAGGATACGGAGGTTACAAGTTTGGCCATTAGCACCGTAGTACAGGGCACCAGCACCAGTGCAGCAGCAATAAGTTCATAGGCCTTTGCCTCCACAGGCTCAGGCATTCCAGTAGAGGCCGCAACAGTGTACATAGGCCCAGGCAAATGCGAGATCTAGATATCAGCAGCAGAGGGGACCAGCATCCAAAGAGCAGAGCAGGGCCGAGCCTTCTTGCTATCGATGGAGGAGGCTTTGGCAGCAGAAGAGGTGGTAGCAAGTACCATTCTCGTCCAATTTTATTCTGCTTTAGCTTTATTTGATTCTGGTGCATCGCATTCATTTATATTTGTATGTTTTGCGATACGAGTTGGATTAGAGTCCGAGTCCTTACCTGTAAGGTTGAATATACTTAATGGTAACGGTCTCATGGAAGTAGGTAGAGTATATCCCTCGTGTAGAGTCTCGTGAGGTTGATAGAGTTCCCTATGGGCGATTATGAAGTCGTCCTTGGGATGGATTGGTTGAGTGCGAGACACGCGATGATAGATTGCCATAGTGGCAAGGTCATCTTTCGTGTACCTAGTGGGGAGGAGTTCTCATTCTTGAGAGGTGCAATAGTCACCGGAGGTTACACTGATAATGGCAGAGACTGAGGAGGCACAGTTTCCCAGAGTAGTTTATGAGTTTTCTGACGTATTTCTTGACGAGCTACCAGGTGTACCACCAGTTAGAGATGTGGAGTTCTACATTAATTTGATCCCGGGAGCAGAGCCAGTTTCAGAAAGAGTTTATAGGATGTCATCATCTGAGTTAGAGATCTTGTACCAGATGATTGAGGAGTTGAGAGCCAAGGGATTCATTAGACCTAGTACATCACCTTGGGGAACCCCATTACTTCTTGTTAAAAAGAAGGATGGTTCATCATATTTAGTTATTGATATAGAACACTAAATGCGGCAATCATTAAGAATAAGTATCCCTTGTCCAGGATAGATGACTTGTTTGATCAGTGTAAGCCCCCTCACCCAAAATAGGTATTTTGTGTGTATTTTATACTATTATATTTATTATAGATTATTTTAAATATTAAATTTCTTTAGAGTATTCTCTTAGTTAATAAAAAATAAATTTCTTGATATATTTACTTATATAAATATTTATTTAGAATCATTTTTAGGCTATTTTAGATTTTTAGAGATTTTTCTAGAATTTTTAGGTAATTAAAACATAGGGAACGTAAATTTCTAGAACTTCTATGATTTACTATGAGACCATACTTGCATGTTGTTTCTACCAAATATTTATTTTATGTTAAAATAATTAATTATATTTTTTTGTAATTTATTTAGAATTTTAAGAAATTTATTTAGATTATTTAGGATTTATTTGGTTATATATAGTCTTAATATTAGATAGATGCTAATTTAGTGTTAATAGATATTAATAAGATTACATATAAATTATTTGTATTATATTTAATTCTATTTAAGATTATAAATTATTGAGATAAACTTAAACTCTATTTTTAATTAATTCAAATTCTGAGCCTACTAGGAAAGCAACTTCATGCATATCCAATCCTTATTTAAACTATCCTAATCATATCCAAATTAGCCAATCCTACTCGTATAAATTAAATAGTCTCCACCATTATAAATAACTATTAGACTTATGAAATAAACTCATCTTTCATATTTTTTCCCCCAAAACTCCTCTCTTTTTCATCCAAAAAGAGTCAAAATTCGTCATAAATTCAGCATCATTTTCTAGTATGTTATGACGACTTAAAAAAATGATATCTCCTAGCTTCGGACTCCAAACGTGCTCCAATTTTTTTTGCTAGAACCATATAAAGGTTAGTTTTCTGAATATATAAATTATTTTAATAATTTATGAACCTATTTTTCCAGAAAATTCTAAAAGTGTCAGTTGTCCGAAATTATACGCATTTTCGTATATTTGAGATTTCGGGAGATCCCGAACTCGAAATTATGAGCCATTTGAAGTTTCGAAAATATGACATGATGAAATTTCATAAAATTATTTTTACAGAATTTAATATGCAAGTTTAATATATTATAAAATTTATGCAACGTAGACGTAAATAGAAAACCACCGAAAACTGTTATCTGTGCGCCCTTGTGGCCATAACTCTTTACTGACTTGTGATTTTATAAAACTGTCAATTCTAGTGTTCATATAGTATTGAAATATATAGGATTCCATATACAAATATAGGATTTGAGTCGGTTGAATTTTTGGTCAACTGATTGCCTCGATTTGCGTGTCACGGATCACAAATCCTTAAAGTTGACTTTCTTTGGACCAAAATTAGAGCTTAACAATAAAATCAGATTATAATAAGATTAAAATAATATTTTAGGTTATTTTATTCAGAATTAAAATAGATTAAAATGGAGGAAGCTATTCACCCACTTTTGTAACCTAACTTGTTTAATTTATGTGACGGGTAGATCGGACAACGCCTTGAGTTGGGACTTCATTCTTTTTCAGATCAGGCAAGTATACCTTGCCAAATTGTTACAGTATTTTGCATGATATTTATATTTATATTTTTGTATATTCATTACATGTGTAGTTTTGTTCAGTCATTACTATATATTAGATATGTTGACACACACTTGACACCTAGTATCATGAGAGGACAACCATTAGGCGTATGGGATTTAACCACTCTGGTAAACCATAGTATCTAGCTCACACTACGGTAGTGTGTCGCGCTGGTCACTACCCCCGCGGTATATCGATTTTTGGAGTCTCGCTGGTCGCTACCCTCGTGGTATGTCGATTTCTGATGTCCACTGACGTGTGTGTGAGTTGTGAGATTTAGATCAAGTAGCCTACCCTTGCCCATACGTCAAAAGGTTGCCCTCATTTGCATTCATATAGATTGTCTTGTACATCATACTTATATATTTTTAAACATTATGCATGTCTACTGTATTCAATTGGCTTACTTTTATGTATCTTGTTACGTCCTTCCGAGGACTTGGTCCCTTGCCAGGTATAGACGAACAAGAGTATCAGTAGGAGTACGGACCAGGACCGGACGCATTACTTTCTGCTGAGGAGATCTTACCCACTGAACACCATTGATTATCTCTAGCGATGGATCTTTTAGCTGACACTTATATCCTCACCTTATTTTATATTGGTGATTTTACTCTTCTCTCTCATTTAGTTTTGATGTAGTCATTGGTAGTGGATTTGTCTCCACCCGACTATCATTGTTGGATTCTTCAGACTCTTTATTCTAGTTTAGTTATTTCCTTTCTGTGACTTATTGTGTGGATGAGATTAGTATTCTGTGACTTATGACAATAAATATATACCATATATGAGTATAATTCATATTACAACGTACGTGTGTATTATGGTATCCATATATTAGAGTTGCCATATACATACGGCTGACATGCTTATGTGTTCCTAGTCCTACGTATTTAGGGACTGGGGCGTGACATATTTTTGTGGTGGCCCATGCAGGTCGAGAGCATATTGTCTCGGTTACGTTACTGTACCGAGCAAGCCTGCACTAGGATTAGGGTATAGGATCTCATCCACAACTGACTATGACTCATCTTCCTTCCCATCTGTTCTATCTAAATAATCGTATCCTGCTTGATTACTGTGCTTCCTTAATAGTTCCTTGAGTATAGCCTTTCCCTATAACATAGGAACCCTTGTTGTTAGAAAAATAATTAGGATAATAATCCCACCAGGAATACAACTAGAGTATTGACACATCACTAAGTTTAGAATATCTAGTGAGCCCTAGCATTCCTTATCTATAGATTGGTTTACCATTACCCCTTGATATATTTATGTAGACTTGAGAGTAGTATAGACACTACTAGAGTTAATTAGAAATTTAACCATATTGTTTGAACCTAGTATTGAGGGACCAATAGAAATCCAAGGTGGAATATTAGGACTAACCCTAACTTTTATAGTGAGATAGTATTATAGAACTATACATTTAGAATCTTGTCTTCATATTAGCAGACAGTACCCTAGGAAGCCAAGAGGAATAAAATAACACTTCCCTAGATCATACCTCGAATACATAGGTTAGCATACCACTTCCCCTTAGAAAACTATGATATTATCTAAAGACTTTCTATTTAAGTTCACATCTTGTTCCTCTGTAACCTTAACGCTCGCTATTTGTGCGACGACTAATTTTGTTTTCTTTTCTTTATCTTTCAACTCGTGCTACATAACTCTTATGATTGTAGACCAAGTAATTTTATTTTATGTTAGGATATATAGTTTGCTAGGACTATAGTTGTAATCTTGAATTTTGAATTATGTGATTGGTAGTTAGAACTTGATAGTTGAGTATTCCTTTAGATTATAATTTTATGGTTATACCTTAGTTTTAAATCATGTAATTTGTACCCATATCTCTATATAGGTTATATCCTCTTTCCCTTGAAGGCCAGTAACTTTTCCATTCTTACTATTAACACTTGTTCTAGAAGCACTATGATTAAGACTTAAGATGACCATTACCTATGGAGTTTTATAATAGGATACCCTAATAGGTACCAAGATCTTTTTCTCGTGTACCCCAATAAAAGTTTCTACTTTATTTACAAGTACAAGGTTATTTTGTAGAATCCCCTTAAGACTGTCACAATATTAGTTAATTGTTTTAAGTTGGGTAGAATGTCTCACAATATAGTATCACATAGCCTCTTGACTTATTGATGAAGTATAACCGAATGACACCAACTATAGACTTGCATAAGAAGATAGTGTTTATTCAGACTGTAGAACTTAGAGGCCCATACCCCTATTTGGTCGACTAACAACTTAGACAAGGAGTTAGTATGACAACTATAGAGACTGTAGAGTCTTATCTTCTTTGTAAACTTGAATTATTTTATAATTTTTTTCATCATAAATCTAGCGTACTTATATTTTATGTACTACCTTGACTTATACCACTATTATAGCCTAATTTTGCAAGCTTACTCTTTTATCGAGCTTGATCATGATATATGTATTATTGGGTATACACACTAATACAATTCAGAATCAGTGTATTACGGTCTGATCAACCATAGTGCGTTTGGTTCGCCCCTCGCATGACTACTTATGTGGATTGAGATAAAATTGACTTAGCTTCTTAGACGAATATACTTGTCCTCTAGACATGTCTGAGTGTATCATGTCAGTTACATAACTGTACTGATACGAGCATGCGAATAAGAAATTACCAAATAGGATTTCAATCCACAATTGCCTTGACAATTTTTATTTGAATTCTTTAAATGTCTTGATCCCCATACTTATATCCCATTACCTCCCCCTTGAACTCTTTATCATTGTTTTCCATCTTTCCTTATTTCAGAAAGACGAAACCTCGTGCTTGGTATAAGTTTGATACACAAAGAGTACTAGATATACCCCATAGGCTAATCACATGATTTGGTGACTCTCTTTTATAATTGATTAAGGACATATCATATATGATATGTTTGGTGTTAAAACTTTGGGGATTGAATAACATGATTTGAGGAATATTTTCTTAGATGTATAGCCTTAGGTGATAGATGGGTAAATTATAAGTTGGGTAGAAACTGCATTGTCAACTTGAGGTGAATTCTTTAGATTGTGATCAAGTGAGATTAGATAGAGAGAAATTATGCCTTATTTTTAATTTTGAGGACGAAATTTTTGTAAGTTGGGTAGATTGTAAACCCCCTCACCAAAAATAGGTATTTTGTGTGTATTTTATACTATTATATTTATTATAAATTATTTTAAATATTAAATTTCTTTAGAGTATTCTCTTAGTTAATAAAAAATAAATTTTTTGATATATTTACTTATATAAATATTTATTCAGAATCATTTTTAGGCTATTTTAGATTTATGGAGATTTTTCTAGAATTTTTAGGTAATTAAAACATAGGGAACGTAAATTTTTAGGACTTCTATGATTTACTATGAGACCATACTTGCATGTTGTTTCTACCAAATATTTATTTTAGGTTAAAATAATTAATTATATTTTTTTGTAATTTATTTAGAATTTTAAGAAATTTATTTAGATTATTTAGGATTATTTGGTTATATATAGTCTTAATATTAGATAGATGCTAATTTAGTGTTAATAGATATTAATAAGATTATATATAAATTATTTGTATTATCTTTAATTCTATTTAAGATTATAAATTATTAAGATAAACTTAAACTCTATTTTTAAATTAATTCAAATCCTGAGCCTACTAGAAAAGTAACTTCATGCATATCCTATCCTTATTTAAACTATCATAATTATATCCAAATTAGCCAATCCTACTCGTATTAAATTAAATAGTCTCCACCATTATAAATAACTATTAGACTTATGAAATAAACTCATCTTTCATATTTTTCTTCCCAAAACTCCTCTCTTTTTCGTCCAAAAAGAGTCAAAATTTGTCATAAATTCAGCCTCATTTTCTAGTATGTTATGACGACTTAAAAAGACTATATCTCTTAGCTCCGGACTCCAAACGTACTCCAATTTTTTTTGTTAGAACCATATCAAGGTTATTTTTCTGAATATATAAATTATTTTAATAATTTATAAACCTATTTTTCCAAAAAATTCTAAAATTGTCAGTTGTCCGAAATCAGTCGCATTTTCGTATTTTTAAGATTTCGGGAGATCTCGAACTCGGAATTACGAGCCGTTTAAAATTTTGAAAATCTGACATGATGAACTTTCATAAAATTATTTTTACAGAATTTAATATGAAAGTTTAATCTACTATAAAATTTGTGCAACGTAGACGTAAATAGGAAACCACCGAAAACTATCATCTGTGCTCCCTTGTGGCCATAACTCTTTACTGACTTATGATTTTATGAAATCGTTGATTTTAGTATTTATGTAGCATTAAAATATATAGGATTACATATGCAAATCCAGGATTTGAGTTGGTTGACTTTTTGGTCAACGGATTGCCTCGATTTGCGTGTCACGGATCACAAATCCTTAAAGTTAACTTTCTTTGGACCAAAATTAGCGCTTAACAATAAAATCAGATTATAATAAGATTAAAATAATATTTTAGGTTATTTTATTCAGAATTAAAATAGATTAAAATGGAGGAAGCTATTCACCCACTTTTGTAACTTGTTTAATTTATGTGACGGGTAGATCGGACGACAGCTTGAGTTGGGATTTCATTCTTTTTCAGATCAGGCAAGTATACCTTGCCAAATTGTTACAGTATTTTGCATGCTATTTATATTTATATTTTTGTATATTCATTCCATGTGTAGTTTTGTTCAGTCATTACTATATATTAGATATGCTGACACACACTTGACACCTAGTATCATGAGAGGACAACCATTAGGCGTATGAGCTTTAACCACTCTGGTAAATCGTAGTATCTAGCTCGCACTACGTTATTGTGTCGCGCTGGTCGCTACCCCCGCTGTATGTCGATTTCTGGAGTCTCGCTGGTCGCTACCCCCGCGGTATGTCAATTTCTGATGTCCACTGACGTGTGTGTGAGTTGTGAGATTTAGATCGAGTAGCCTACCCTTACCCATACGTCAAAAGGTTGCCCTTATTTGCATTCATATAGATTGTCTTGTACATCGTACTTATATATTTTCAAACATTATGTATGTCTACTGTATTCAATTGGCTTGCTTCTATGTATCTTGTTACGTCCCTCCGAGGACCTGGTCCCTTACCAGGTATAGATGACCAGGAATATCAGTAGGAGTACGGACCAGGACTGGACGTATTACTTTCTGTCGAGGAGATCTTACCCACTGAGCACCATTGATTATCTCTAGCGATGGATCTTTTAGCTGACACTTCTATCCTTACCTTATTTTATATTGGTGATTTTATTCTTCTCTCTCATTTAGTTTTGATGTAGTCATTGGTAGTGGATTTGTCTCCACCCGACTATCATTGTTGGATTATTCAGACCCTTTATTCTAGTTTAGTTATTTCCTTTCTGTGACTTGTTGTGTGGATGAGATTAGTATTCTGTGACTTGTGATAATAAATATATACCACATATGAGTATTATTCATATTACAGCGTACGTGTGTATTATGGTATCCATATATTGGAGTTGCCATATACATACGGCTGGCATGCTTACGTGTTCCTAGTCCTACGTATTTTGGGACTGGGGCATGACAATCAGCTCAGTGGGGCAAGTGTATTTTCTAAGATCGATTTATCGTCTGGGTATCATCAGATCAGAGTCAGAGAGCAGGACATACCCAAGATGACGTTTAAATCTAGATATGGTCATTAAGAGTTCCTAGTTATACCATTTGGAGCGACCAATGCACCAGCTATATTCATGTCTCTCATGAATATCATCTTCATGCCTTACCTAGACCACTTTGTGATAGTGTTTATTTATGATATCTTGGTTTATAGTCGGAGTAAGGAAGAGCATGAGCAACATCTTCGTATAGTTCTTCAGATTCTTCGAGAGCATCAGCTGTACGCGAAGTTCAGCAAGTGTGAGTTCTGGCTTGATTGTATCTCATTCTTGGGATATATTATTTCTGGTAGAGGAGTCAAGGTGGATCCCAAGAAGGTGGAGGCTATTGAGAGTTAGCTAGTACCTCGTACAGCTTCAAATGTATGCAGTTTCTTGGGTCTAGCAGGATACTATAGGCGATTTATGGTAGACTTTGCTAGGATCTCTGCACCCTTGACACAGATGACGTGTAAGGATGTGTTCTTTGAGTGGTCAGATGCTTGTCAGACTTCTTTCGGGAAGCTCAAGCGGAGTTTGATTTTGGCTCCTATTCTGACACTTCAAGTAGGTCCAGGTGGGTTCTCAGTGTATTATGATGCTTCAGGAGTGGGACTATGGTGTGTCCTTATGCAACATGGCAGAGTGATAGCTTATGCATCTCAACAACTTTGAGACCATGAGAAGAGTTATCCAACGCATGATCTTGAGTTGGCAGCAGTAGTGTTTGTACTTAAGCTCTGGAGGTATGACCTATATGGTGATCGAGTGGATATCTTCACAGATCATAAGAGCTTGAGGTATGTGTTCACACATAAGGAACTCAATATGCATCAGAGGAGATAGCTCAAGTTATTGTCGGACTATGATATTGACCTTCAGTATCATCCAGGAAGGCCAATGTCGTAGTAGACGTCTTGAGCAGGAGAGGAGGAGCTTATTTCTTGACAGAGCAGCGCCATATTTTGGAGGATCTGCAGGAGATGGGTATCAAGGTAGTATTACCTGATGATATCAATTTGGTAACGAGTCTGCGGGTTCAGTATTCTATAGTTGAGAGGATCATAGCTGAGATAACTAGAGATGTCAGACTTCAGCAGCTTAGGACAGAGTATGAGTCAGGAAGCAGAGCAGAGTTGAGCATTCATGAGGATGAAACTCTCAGGTTTGGGAGTCGACTTTGTGTGCCGATAGGAGATATCCGATAGGAGATTATGTCAGAGGCCCACAGTTCTAAGTACTCAATGCATCCATGAGGGATGAAAATGTATTAGGATATTCGTCAGTACTTCTGGTAGAATGGTATAAAGATGGAGATAGCTCGGTTCATTTCTCGGTGTTTAGTCCGTCAGCAGGTCAAGCCTGAGCATCAGAGACATGCCAGACTACTTCAGCCTTTATCGATTTCGGAGAGTGGGACCATATTATTATGGACTTTATGATCGGTCTTTCTAGATCTCGTTTGGCAGAGATTCTATATGGGTTATAGTGGATAGACTCACAAAGGTTACTCACTTTCTTTGTTTCAGAGTGGGCCAGTCTATAGAGCAGCTAGCTGAGATATACATAAGATAGAGTGTCAGATTATATGGTGTGCTAGTTAGCATAGTCTCAGATAGAGATTCGTAGTTCACGTCTTATTTCTGGCAGAGCCTACAATATAGTCTGGGTACTAGGTTGAAGTTCGGTTTAACGTACCATCTGCAGACAGACGGACAGTCTTAGGTACTATTCAGACTTTGAAGGATATGCTTCAAGCTTGTACACTTGACTTCGGTGTATCTTGGGAGGATCACTTATATTTAGTAGAGTTCTCCTATAATAATAGCTTCCAGGCAAGCATTCAGATGGCACCCTTCGAGGCTTTGTATGATAGGAGATACAGATCACCGTTAGCTTGGAATGACATTGGCGAGAGACAAATGCTTGGTCCAGGGATGATTGCTCATTCGGTTGGAGTGATCAGGCATATCATAGAGCATCTCAGAGTGGCTCAGGATCGCTAGCATCATTGGGCAGATCAGCACCATCGTCATCTTGAGTTTCTCTGTCGGCGATCATATATTTATGAGTATTTTGCCTACCCTTGGAGTTATCAGATTTGGAGTACGGGAAAAGCATAGTCCCAGATATATAGGCCCATTCGATATTCTCGAGCGAGTTAGAGACGTATCATATCGTCTAGCTCTTCCACCATCGCTTCAAAAGGTACATAACGTCTTTCAATTATCTCAGTAGTGTCGGTATATTCCAGACCCCAGCCATATCCTAGATCATTCTGAGTTGGTCGTTGGTACCGACCTATCATATGAGGAGAGGCCCGTATCTGTTATATCTATTATTGTCTTCTTTTCTAATTTTTTGTTGTTATCCAGGAAATTTTATGCTCACATGAGTTTCCTGCTTATTTTTGGTTTCGTGCTTGTTTTTTTGGATTTTCTTGTTAGTTGATTTTGGATCCTTATAAAAATTCTGAGGACAAAATTTTTCTGAGGAGGGAAGAGTTGTAAGACTCGTCTCACATTTTTTATGCAGATACGTAACTTTGTGCTATTTATTGCATTATATTGGATCTCGAGGAAGCTCAAAAATTCTCAAAATTAAAACTTTACTACCTGACCGGTATACCGATAATATATTAAAGTATACCGACGGTATACTGTTCGACAGATATTTATTTCACTTTTTGAGATATTTTTGAGATATTTTGGAGATATTTCTCTATAAATAGTACTTGATTTATTTCATTTCTTTCTTTCTCTTTCTCTCTCCTCTCTTCTTTATTTCTCTCTCGAGCTTGGAGCGTGGTTTTGAGACCTGGAGTGTGGTTTATGAATCCTTTTGTGGTGGTGGACTAGAAGGTTTAGGCTGTGAGCTCGCTTTAGGAAAGTACACCTTGCTAATTTTGTGAATTCTTTTACTTTCTGTAATTTTACTTTCCTGGAGCTTTGGTTATTGCTTTTTAGCTTAGACTTACTTTACTATTATTGTTTATATCGTGATTTCTAGTCTTGTGACCATCTCAATTTTGATTTCTGGTAAAATCTTGTTCCGTCCTTTTTTGGTAACTCGGTAACGAAAACGATACCAGAGTTATGACCGTGAGATTTAGTCTATATTATGATATGAGACTTACCACTAGATTTGACTCCCTGTTAGACTTGGTTCCGGTAATTTTCAGGATTTGATTTGGATTCTGAAAATCAGACTTGACTTGACTTTAACTATGTTTATCCTTGGAAACCGACATACTGACGGTATACTACAGTATACCCGGCGGTATATCGATTTCGACCGACTTGATTTCTAGATATTTTCTTTGAACCCTATCGGCATACCGACGGTAAACTATAATATACCGACGGTATACCGATCCTGCCAATATTTGTTGACCAACTTCATGATATTTGTCTTGGCCGGCATACCTACGATGTAATGGGCTATGCCGACGGTATACCGATTTGTGAAACTTTGTTTTCCAGTAACTTTTTTGTCTACTTGGAATGGCATACCGATGCTATACTATAGTATACTGACGGTATACTGATTTGTTGGAATCCAGAACTTTCTATATTTTTTATCTATGGGCCGGTGTACCGACGGTGTACTGGACTGTACCGATGGTATACTGATCGTGTACTTTCTTTAGAAATTCTTGGTTTTCGTATTTTTATTATAATACTTTTGGCTTTTTCTTCGACACGCAATGACTTGACCATATTTGGACATAAACTTACATGGCTTCAGATGACTTGACTTGACTTAGCTTTACTCGATTTTACCCGGCTTTGCCTGGCTACACGTGATAACATGATTGACTGGACTTGACTTGGCATAACTTGACATGGCTTTATCGGACATGGCTTGACTTGGTTTCACTTGGCTTCATCTGGATTGACATGGCTTCACATGGTTGTACATTGTTTCACTTGGCTTCATCTGGATTGACATGGCTTCACATGGTTGTACATGGTTTCACTTGGCTTTACCTGGATTGACATGGCTTCACTTGGCTTTACTTGGCTTCACTTGGTTACACGTGGCTTGGTTGTTGTCATGGATTACATGAGTCTATTTGTGCAATATATATTAAAATTATTTATATTAATATTAGAACTTATTTTGTTGTATCATGTCTAGGATGGATTCTGCGGAATGCCACACCCGGATTCATATAATAAACTGCTAGGGGTTAATTGTCACGACCCAATTCCGTAGAATCAATTGAGGCATCCCCCGAATCGTGACCGCCGTGCGGGCCTGGGGTTGCGCCCGCACAAGGCTTTAATGATTTGCATAGCAAGCACATATTCAGAGTACGCAGATAAATTGAAACACAGATTTGAAACATAGAAAAGTTCTCTTTATTGATAATGAACATCTATTATAAACTCCTGAACAAGTCAGCTAATATGCCGAATGGCTTACAAAAGAGATGACTCAAAATGAGATAACAGTCCTGTACATTACATCCTTTTATAAACTCAAAATGATAAAGACCTCCAGGCTGGAGGATAGCTTTGCCACGGAGCTGCATTTGTGTATGAAGAGTTGCAGCTCCTGTCTTCAAAATGCTTCAGGGGGCGCGGTGAAAATACGCCAATAGTTGGACTGGATCGGGTAGACGACTTCGGCTCCTCGCTCGGTTCGCCTTGGTGCGGAGAACCTGTTTCAACGAGGGTCAGCATATCGAAACATGCTGGTGAAGGCGAGCTAGCCTGACTATACCAATCAACACGTTATTTTTAATGAAGCATGCATTTGTGGGTTTCTATCTTGCCTTAGTTCATTTACAAGTAAGAAGCATATATAATTTACTAAAAATGAACGTGCCACCGTTCGGTGGATTTTACCTGCCGTCTGAATTACCTGCACAATACTTACCATGCCTTCCCTGAAACGAAGACACAAGTTAGTATGCAACAGGTTTAAATATACACGTTGGGATCACTGGCTAGAAGCCATAATGGACCGTTTAGTCTTTGAACGAGGATGGTGTGCAACGAAGCACGTGAGGCGCTGCACGCCATCCCGTTCGCACGTGAGACTATCGTGAAGTTTTGCCCGGACCGGATCGGTGCCAGTGCCCCAGCGACCGTCCGCGGAACCCGTTACCTTGTGCACAAGTTGTCCGTGATCAATCGTTCGTGACACGTTAACGTTGATGCAGTTGAGGCACGTGAACAAGATAAGCAACATTGCATGATTCGTTTTGCATAGTCTTCCAGACAGTTTATTTCATAATACGTGTATTCCATACTTAGCACAATTTATGGAAGAAGATGCATTCTAAATAAACTTGAAGCATGTATAGAACATTTAAAATGAACAAGCATCCAAATTGAGTAACCGTTTCCCAATTAAGTGACAAGCATAAATACCCAAATCTATTCTCTTTTATCTTGGTTTTTTTATTATTAACTTGGTATCGTTGATCGGGGCAAGGGAGTAAAGCTTGGAAGCAGGGCTAGCTAATCGGGTTGGTAGCCACTCACTTAGAAGTTGGAAAGGAGAAGGAAAGAGGCGCTTCACGATTCCGTTCGCAAGCCGCCTACTGCTCGTTCACCTGCACACGAATAGCTTGATTAATACTTCTTCCTCTCTTTCCAATCTCGGAATAGAAGTGCAGTTCAATGAACGAAAATAATGAAAACCATCGAAACCATTCAAGGAAAACAAGTAAATCCCAAAACTAACTCAAAGCACGAAAGCAACAAGTGACATCAAAAACCGAGGCAATAAAAGATAGCAGCGGAGAGGTCCCTCCTGACTCTGCCGCTAAGCCGATCCTTGGGGCGCAGTCCACTGAATATGGGAATCGATTCCGAAGAAACAAATCCATAACGAGGACGAGTTCTTAATTCAATCTATCCCGATCGAACGATACCGTTTGTGGTTCTTAGCCGCGCTCCCCGTACCGGGGGAATGGGGCGCTACATCCTACCCAACCAATTGGAAGTTTCGTCCCGAAACTTAAGAACAATGCTTACCGTTAAGGGTGATGAACAGAATAGTTTGAGCAATCACGAATTCGGTGGGTGGAGTCACCGCAAATGAGACATTGCCCAAGTTTCTTGCGGCACTTATCGGACGTGTGCCCTTGTTTCTTACAGAAATTGCACGAAGGCCCTGGGTTTGCTCGTTGTGGACCGCCGTGGTTAGGGCGCTTTGCAGCGGTGTTTCCTCTATCGTTGCCTTGGCGTTTGTGATTGTAGGTATGCACAGCGCCGGTGGAAACGTGAGGATACTGTGGTTCCAGAGATAGGGCGTGATTCATGACTTCACGCATCGTTCCATACTGATTATTGACTACGTGCCCATGAATGGCAGGGCGCAGACCGCCTTCAAACCTTCTTGTTCGACTCGCTGCATCAGGTAAATAGGCCCTAGCAAATTTTGAGAGTCGGTTGAATTCGGCGGAGTACTGCTTCACCGTCATACTGCCCTGCCTCAGTTGCACGAAATCATTTTCCATTTGACGTTGTACTGGAGGGGGTATAAACTCCTCTTCAAACGCGGTACGAAAAGTCGTCCACGAGATCGCCTCCTCTCCGTGATCAAATTGGAGAGATCGTCAATACACGTCCCACCAATCGTGCGCGTTGAGGCGGAGCTGTAGTTGCGCGCAGTCGACGCGCTTCTCTTCGGGAACTTCTAGCAGAGCAAAGTGATCTTCAAGTTCGGCTAGCCAATCTAGAGCTACCACTGGGTCCTCAGTCCCGTTGAATGGGGTGTTGCAGACTTTCTTGAAGAGTCCCAAGTTGAAGGCAGTCACGTCCCTCGGCCTTGGAATTTGTGGCGTCTCTACTTCAAGCACGGGCTGTTCCACCGGAGTCGTTGCTATTGCGGCGGAATGGTTGGCAGCCAAAGTCTGAACAATCTGTTGCAGGGCATCCACCTGCTTTTGTTGGACTGAGAATCGGGTCTCTAGATTGCTCTCGAACTTGGCTTGGTGAGCATCATCTCTTTGTCGTTGCGATTCTAACATTTGCATTACCCGCTCAAGCGGGTCGACTTGAGATATGCCTCGCTGGCTCCGAGAGCTTCCCGAAGTGCCCGAACTACTTTCTTGTGTTTCGTTCGGTGCTTGCGCTGCAGATTGTGCTGGTACCATTCCTTCAAAAGAAGGTAAATTACATTAGAATCATAATGTATTATGGACTTATTGCATGAACGTATCTCATTTTGGCCTAGCGAGTTCAAGAGTTCGCACAGGAATTTGATCGTTAAAGGAACTTTTTCAGCACGAAGTCTAAGGAACTTGAATCTGTGCTCTGATACCACTATGTCACGACCCAATTCCGTAGAATCAATTGAGGCGTCCCCCGAATCATGACCGCCGTGCGGGCCTGGGGTTGCGCCCGCACAAGGCTTTAATGATTTGCATAGCAAGCACATATTCAGAGTACGCAGATAAATTGAAACACAGATTTGAAACATAGAAAAGTTCTCTTTATTGATAATGAACATCTATTACAAACTCCTGAACGAGTCAGCTAATATGCCGAACGGCTTATAAAAGAGATGACTCAAAATGAGATAACAGTCCTGTACATTACATCCTTTTATAAACTCAAAATGATAAAGACCTCCAGGCTGGAGGATAGCTTTGCCACGGAGCTGCATTTGTGTATGAAGAGTTGCAGCTCCTGTCTTCAAAATGCTTCAGGAGGCGCGGTGAAAATGCGCCAACAGTTGGACTGGATCGGGTAGACGACTACGGCTCCTCGCTCGGTTCGCCTTGGTGCGGAGAACCTGTTTCAACGAGGGTCAGCATATCGAAACATGCTGGTGAAGGCAAGCTAGCCTGACTATACCAATCAAAACGTTGTTTTTAATGAAGCATGCATTTGTGGGTTTCTATCTTGCCTTAGTTCATTTACAAGTAAGCAGCATATATAATTTACTGAAAATGAACGTGCCACCGTTCGGTAGATTTTACCTGCCGTCTGAATTACCTGCACAATACTTACCATGCCTTCCCTGAAACGAAGACACAAGTTAGTATGCAACAGATTTAAATATACACGTTGGGATCACTGGCTAGAAGCCATAATGGATCGTTTAGTCTTTGAACGAGGATGGTGTGCAACGAAGCACGTGAGGCGCTGCACGCCATCCCGTTCGCACGTGAGACTATCGTAAAGTTTCGCCCGGACCGGATCGGTGCCAGTGCCCCAGTGACCGTCCGCGGAACACGTTACCTTGTGCACAAGTTGTCCGTGATCAATCGTTCGTGGTACGTTAATGTTGATGCAGTTGAGGCACGTGAACAAGATAAGCAACATTGCATGATTCGTTTTGCATAGTCTTCCAGACAGTTTATTTTATAACACGTGTATTCCATACTTAGCACAATTTATGGAAGAAGATGCATTCTAAATAAACTTGAAGCATGTATAGAACATTTAAAATAAACAAGCATGCAAATTGAGTAACCGTTTCCCAGTTAAGTGACAAGCATAAATACCCAAGTCTATTCTCTTTTATCTTGGTTTCTTTTATTATTAACTTGGTATCGTTGATCGGGGCAAGGGAGTGAAGCTTGGAAGCAGGGCTAGCTAATCGGGTTGGTAGCCACTCACTTAAAAGTTGGAAAGGAGAAGGAAAGAGGCGCTTCACGATTCCGTTCGCAAGCCGCCTACTGCTCATTCACCTGCACACGAACAGCTTGATTAATACTTCTTCCTCTCTTTCCAATCTCGGAATAGAAGTACAGTTCAATGAACGAAAATAATAAAAACCATCGAAACCGTTTAAGGAAAACAAGCAAATCCTAAAACCAACTCAAAGCACGAAAGCAACAAGCGACATCGAAACCGAGGCAATAAAAGATAGCAGCGGAGAGGTCCCTCCTGACTCTGCCGCTAAGCCGATCCTTGGGGCGCAGTCCACTGAATATGGGAATCGATTCCGAAGAAACAAATCCATAACGAGGACGAGTTCTTAATTCAATCTATCCCGATCGAACGATACCGTTTGTGGTTCTTAGCCGCGCTCCCCGCACCGGGGGAACGGGGCGCTACATTAATAACTAGAGATTCACTTAGTAGATGGCTATGGATTTTCTTAGATTGCATATAGTCTCGGTTATTCATACAGTTATCTTGTAGAGTATTCAGTAGTTTATATTATGGAATATCTTGAGGAGTATCTGGTGCTGGTTTGTGCGTATGGATATCCCGGACAGACTGCAGGGGCATGCGATCAGAAGAAACTCTAGTATCGCGTTGCATGATAATTGTTAATAATTAGGATTGTGATAACCCTAGTTAGTTAAAGTATCAAGCCATAATTATATAATTTATTGTAATTTATGGATGATGGTTAGTATAGGCTTTACATGATCATACATTTATTTTCAGTACTTATTACTTTATTGATTATCAGTTCAGGATATGTCTCATTGCAAGTTTATAATATTTTATTATTATCCTGAGATCATTTATATTCATTCTTTACCTTCAGTATTTGTATTGCTTGTGTTGTTAGTTTAAGTTCCTAGATTGGCTTCCTTTGTGGTACTTGCTATTTGGGGGTCTGACCCCATTGGTTTTGCATGTCCAGATCCAGTAGCAGCACCCGGGGATCTTTTGTACTTTTCTGAGGATGGTGACCACCGGGAGCACCAGACCGCTTGAGTGAATTTCCTTACTTCCCCACTCCGATATACATTCTACTTCTGCTGGCGTTCAGCCACCGAGCACGTATTTTGGTTTGATCAGTTAGCCTACGGACAATAACATGATTGCCATATCCTAGGGTTGATCATGTATGACTTAGATTTTGGCTAGTTTATTTATTTTGTATTCACTAGCATCATGATCATCTGTATACTATAGTTTATGACGCTTTACTATTATATTTCAGCTGATGTTACATCTTGTTATTATTCATGTTGTTCTTGTGATTGAGACATTAGGGTTTGTTGGACCTAGGCTTGAATGTTGGTTTGTAGTAGTATCCATCATGTCTTACAACTTTACCGTATATGCAGAGTACTGGTGGGTCGGAATGCCACTAGGATAGCGGAGTTGAAGCGCCAACTGGGTGCGGCCTTCTTTATGAAGGATTTGTTAGCCCAATGATTGTATCATATCACGCACCCGGGGGTTCCGTTGCCCTGTCAACGAACGGGGGTCGAGGGAGCAGCGCCACCCCGTAGGGGTTCTAGGGCAAAGCCCCCAAAAGGTATTCAGATTTCACAATCTGGGTATCTCAGGATAACTGCCGTCAAGGAAAAAAGCCACCATCTATCAAGGAAAGAAGCCAAGCTATGCCATCATTATTTCCAGACTCTGAAGAAGCCTACATCTACCATAGTCTGTAATAAGTCTTAGAAATTATTGTAAACACAAATAATAGATGGCAAAATTGAAAGCTATGGTAGAAAATAACCCATGATCATTTTTGGCCTAAAAATCGGCATAACGACGGTATAACTATTTTATATAATTGTTGCTCTCTGTCGTTTGGATTGGCATATCAACGGTATACTGGTTTATACTGACAGTATACTGGTTCATCAAAGTTGGCAATCCAAAAGTCAGTTTTTTGGCATTAAATGATCCTAACGGCTCTTTTTCTAGCCGTTACCACTGCAGACCGGTATACCTATGGTATACTGTAGTATACCGACGGTATACCGTTCGCAAGCTGAAAGTTATATTTTTGCTCTTTCTTTGTGTTGGCCTATATAAAGCCTTGAACCCCTTCTTTCAAGGTTGATCCTTTTGAGCCTAAAATTAGTAATCTACCAAAGGCCATCCACAAATACTCCACCAAAGCTTTAGTTTGCCTATCCACAAATTGTGTTAGAGTATTCTTGAGTTATAAAAGTTAGATCTTTATATTTGTTGTAAGAAGATCAAAACCATTTTGTAAGAGGTTGAAGTGTACAAGCCTTCGGATCAAATCTTGTGTGAAGTTAGAGAGCCTTCGGATCAAAGCTCTTGTGTAAGAAGTCAACGGGCCTTCAGATCAAAGCTCGTGGTTTAACTATTTTTCTAATAGTGGATTCAAGCCGGACAAGAGTTTTCGGGACTGGAGTGCCTCGAGGAGGATACCAGGATACACGTGTGTCAGTATTTTTATTATTTTACTTCTTGCACACTTAATTTTTAAATTATCTATTATTAATTATTTATGCTTGATTTATTAGCTTGACCCTATTCACCCTCCTCTAGGGTTCCTACAATTGGTATCAGAGCAAGGACTATATTTCTTTTGGTTTAACATCCTTAGAGTAGGTCCTTATTATCTATGATATCCTATTCCTCCTCCGATAAAGAGGATTATTTTTCTAGTAGCATAGAAAATTATGTTTCTTCTAAATGCAAGAAATGCTCTAAGTGGAAAACTATGGCTAACCAATCCTTAGAGATTATTGATAACCTTTATTTTACAAATGAAGAACTTTCTGAAAATGTTACTCATTTAGAAGAAGCAAATGAGTTATTGAGAAATGAAAACCATGATTTATTATCTAGACTTGATTCTCAAAACTCATCTTGTATTTATTTAAAGAGTTTAAATAATATTTTGATTTTGGAAATCAAAAATCTCTCCTCATCAATAGAAGATTTCAAGAAACAAACACATGGGTTATCTCAATTACATGATTCTTCTATTGATGCTTTAAAGAAATAAAATAATATATTTATCTCTAGAATTGCTTTAAAGAAGAGAATAATATTTTAAATGCTAAATTTAATTCTCTTACTTGTATGCATGATGATTTGTTGTCAAAATATGATATTCTTAAAACTAAATTTTCTCATGCTCACACTAAAGATATTCATCATTCTAGTATATCACATGATCACAACCATACTCATTCTGATACATGTGCACACACTTGCATTATGTGCTTCTATTGCTCTCGCATTGGACACATGAGTTTTACTTGTCTTATTCGTAAGAGTTTTACTACCAATGCAAGAGTAAATGCTACTTGGATTTCTAAAGTTAACAAATGTTGATCCAAATTCATTTGGATACCAAAGTCTTCGCCTTATATTGTAGGTGGAGCTTCTTGTGCCGGGATATAGCACCGTGGAGTGTGTTGATGATTGCAAAGTTACAATGATCATCTTCCAAGCAATTGCACCAACAAAAATGTGGCCATTATAGCCACTTTGGTAACTTGCTAAACGATTCTTCCTAAATGTTGTATATTTATAGAATCTAGCATGTTTCATTTATGTCTTGCTAGTAGCTCACATTGATTTCTTGTAGTTACTTATTATATGAATCAATGTGAGATATATGATACTAGCATGCTTTGTGTATTTATCTTGTAATCACTTTTATCTAGCATGAGTAGTTGCTTGACTTAAAATAATTAGTTCACACTATGTAGTATATCACTCATTTTCGATTAGTATGACACATTTATATGCATGTTATAATTTCTTAGTCCTTATTTATAAAGCATGCATATTACTCTAGTCCATAGGATCTTGAGACTTTGAATTGAGTAAATATTTTTGTCTCTTTGTCTTTATATTATTGAGATAGTTACTCCTCACCGATTTATTTTTAAATGTCATATTTAATATAATCGGTTCTTGTGAATATCTGTATTTAACACTAGTCTCTTTTTACTTGAAAAGTATATACATACACTTTTATTTAACTTTGTGATTGCATAATATATTCACTATTGATTATTGTGCTTCTTTTTGACAAATCTCTTGTGAATCAATTATGTTGTGCCTAATAAAGTATATATATATATATACATTGATGATTTCTTGATTTTGAGTTTTTAAATTGATCTATCTTTGAAATCGGGTTGTTGAGAGAAAATATTTATTATTGTCTTCCTCATGACTATATATGGATATTTATTTAAGAATCACATGTTATTGTACTTTATCTTGTGTATCTTATATACCTTGATTATTAGTGCACACTTTCAAAACCTTCTTTCTATTGTGCACTATGAAAGCTTTTAAAAAATTATTTTTGCTTTCTCTACCATCTAGCTTTCGCGGTCTTGATGATCTTTATTTGCTCATTTCTTGGGTTTTATGCTTGGTTGGTTTGTAGTTATTATTCCCAATAATGTTGTAGCACATAAGGATACATGTAATTGATACATCAAATACCTTATGCCTCTTGTTACTATATGTTTGAGCACTTATTTTAAGATCTATCCAATTCTAGATAATATACTTATTTTTTATGGTAATAATATTTTGCATTCTCTATATCGATCTATAATTTTATTGTCATAGATTATTTTCAATACTTGGTAAAAGATTTATATTGTTGTTATCTTCTTTTCAATCTTTTAGCCTTTGATTTGATAAGAGTCTTTTTCTATATGTTGCGTTTATTCTTGATTTTATCCTTGCTTAGTGAAGAGTCTATAAATTATTTTGATCTTTCAAAATGTATGACCTTATTGGATACTCTAAGCTTAAGCAAGTATCATGTGTATTAGTGACTCAAGTTTTAATGAGCACATTTATCTTGTTAATGGTTTATCTCATTAATCCTAATTGTTTATATAGCTTGCTCTATTATAATAAAGTGTTAAGCTATATAATCTTAGTTCACTTTTACTCATCTAGCTATTTATTTTTCATTACAATCTATATATGTTATGCTAGTTTATAAAAACAAGTTTTGTGAATTATCTTGATGTAATTTATTTTCTACATTAGATAGATATATTTATTCTATAATATTAGTTTGACAAATCCTTGATTTAATCTTGTTTTTCATGTTGAGGATTGTGATTATTTATGATTATTCTCCTTTCTTATTAGTCATTAGTAAGTATCTCTTGAAATTCTCTCACTTTTGAGTCATAATTTTATCATATCATAATTTCTATCTCATATTGTTTAAATTTGCAATATTTCAAATAAGATGGACTCTTTTCCATATTTTTTATTGATTTGTGAGTTTTTATTATAGTATGGACTTGGAATTTCTATTGAAGTTTAGTGATGAGATTTTTAGGATCATGCATGTTTTATTTGTCTCTCTTGGAAAATGATCCTAATGATTGGGTAGTTCAAGATTATCTAACTATGTAAGTTTTATGTCAAGTATTTTACTCTACCTTGACTATTCATGGATTACACATATGAGCCTTTGCTATTTGAACTTAATTGATTTTTATCTAAGCATTAGCAAGGTTTGGTCCTTACCGTTGATTGATTTATATATGTGGTAAAGCCCATTAGGTCCAAGTAAAGTAGTCAATTGATTAATTTTTGCTTAATTAGTTAATCATGGACATATTTTTTGTATTTTTGAGTTATATTGTGACATTCATCATGTTTTATTTATTTGATTGATTATACTTTTAGCTTCATGATGACTTTTTCTCAAAAGATAATATATATTGACCTAAATTATTTCTTTATGAGTTTATCCTACTTAGGTCAATGTTTCTTATCTTTTGATTTTTATGCTTTATTGGATATTTCTTTATGTTGCTCATCTTTAAGTGCTTTTTACATTGTTCTCTCTTTTCTTAAAGATGATAGTTTTCGTTTTTGTGACGATTCTTTTGCCTTATATGCATTGAGTAAGGAAGAAAAAAATCTATAGTTGATATATCCCCTAGATATTGTATTGATCTATTATTATGCTATATGTGCTTTGGAACTAGATACGCATATTCTTAGGGGGAGCAAATTAATTGGATCTTTTAGCTGAGTAGATCTTACCCACTGAGCACCATTGATTATCTCTAGCGATGGATCTTTTAGCTGACACTTATATCCTCTCCTTATTTCATATTGGTGATTTTACTCTTCTCTCTCATTTAGTTTTGATGTAGTCATTGGTAGTGGATTTGTCTCCACCCGACTATCATTGTTGGATTATTCAGACTCTTTAATCTAGTTTAGTTATTTTCTTTCTGTGACTTGTTGTGTGGATGAGATTAGTATTCTGTGACTTATGACAATAAATATATACCACATATGAGTATTATTCATATTACAACGTACGTGTATATTATGGTATCCATATATTGGAGTTACCATATACATACGGCTGACATGCTTATGTGTTCCTAGTCCTACGTATTTTGGAACTGGGGCGTGACATATTTTTGTGGTGGCCCATGCAGGTCGAGAGCATATTGTCTCGGTTACGTTACTGTACCGAGCAAGCCTGCACTAGGATTAGAGTATAGGATCTCATCCACAACTGACTATGACTCATCTTTCTTCCCATCTGTTCTATCTAAATAATCGTATCCTGCTTGATTACTGTGCTTCCCTAATAGTTCCTTGAGTATAGCCTTCTCCTATAACATAGGAACCCTTGTTGTTAGAAAAATAATTAGGATAATAATCCCACCAGGAATACAACTAGAGTATTGACACATCACTAAGTTTAGAATATCTAGTGAGCCCTAGCATTCCTTATCTATAGATTGGTTTACCATTACCCCTTGATATATTTATGTAGACTTGAGAGTAGTATAGACACTACTAGAGTTAATTAGAAATTTAACCATATTGTTTGACCCTAGTATTGAGGGACCAATAGAAATCCAAGATGGAATATTAGGACTAACCCTAACTTTTATAGTGAGATAGTATTATAGAACTATACATTTAGAATCTTGTCTTCATATTAGCAGACAGTACCCTAGGAAGCCAAGAGGAATAAAATAACACTTTCCTAGATCATACCTCGAATACATAGGTTAGCATACCACTTCCCCTTAGAAAACCATGATATTATTTAAAGACTTTCTATTTAAGTTCACATCTTGTTCCTCTGTAACCTTAACGCTCGCTATTTGTGCGACGACTAATTTTGTTTTTTTTTCTTTATCTTTCAACTCGTGCCACATAACTCTTATGATTGTAGACCAAGTAATTTTATTTTATTTTAGGATATATAGTTTGCTAGGACTATAGTTGTAATCTTGAATTTTGAATTATGTGATTGGTAGTTAGAACTTGATAGTTGAGTATTCCTTTAGATTATAATTTTATGGTTATACCTTAGTTTTAAATCATGTAATTTGTACCCATATCTCCATATAGGTTATATCCTCTTTCCCTTGAAGGCCAGTAACTTTTCCATTCTTACTATTAACACTTGTTCTAGAAGCACTATGATTAAGACTTAAGATGACCATTACCTATGGAGTTTTATAATAGGATACCCTAATAGGTACCAAGATCTTTTTCTCGTGTACCCCAATAAAAGTTTCTACTTTTCTAATGTTATATCTATTATTATCTTCTTTTCTAATTTCTTGTTGTTATCCAGGAAATTTTATGCTCACATGAGTTTCCTGCTTATTTTTGGTTTTGTGCTTTTTTTTTGGATTTTCTTGTTAGTTGATTTTGGATCCTTATAAAAATTCTGAGGACAAAATTTTTCTGAGGAGGGAAGAGTTGTGAGACTCGTCTCACATTTTTTATGCAGATACGTAACTTTGTGCTATTTATTGCATTATATTGGATCTCGAGGAAGCTCAAAAATTCTCAAAATTAAAACTGTACTACCTGACCGGTATACCGATAATATATTAAAGTATACCGACGGTATACTGTTCGACAGATATTTGTTTCACTTTTCGAGATATTTTTGAGATATTTTTTGAGATATTTCTCTATAAATAGTACTTGATTTATTTTATTTCTTTCTTTCTCTTTCTCTCTCCTCTCTTCTTTATTTCTCTCTCGAGCTTGGAGCGTGGTTTTGAGACCTGGAGTGTGGTTTATGAATCCTTTTGTGGTGGTGGACTAGAAGGTTTAGGCTGTGAGCTCGCTTTAGGAAAGTACACCTTGCTAATTTTGTGAATTCTTTTACTTTCTGTCATTTTACTTTCCTGGAGCTTTGGTTATTGCTTTTTAGCTTAGACTTACTTTACTATTATTGTTTATATCGTGATTTCTAGCCTAGTGACCATCTCAATTTTGATTTCTGGTAAAATCTTGTTCCGTCCTTTTTTGGTAACTCGGTAACGAAAACGATACCAGAGTTGTGACCGTGAGATTTAGTCTATATTATGATATGAGACTTACCACTAGATTTGACTCCCTGTTAGACTTGGTTCCGGTAATTTTCAGGATTTTATTTGGATTCTGAAAATCAGACTTGACTTGACTTTAACTATGTTTATCCTTGGAAACCGACATACTGACGGTATACTACAGTATACCCGACGGTATATCGATTTCGACCGACTTGATTTCTAGATATTTTCTGTGAACCCTATCGGCATACCGACGGTAAACTATAATATACCGACGGTATACCGATCCTGCCAATATTTGTTGACCAACTTTATGATATTTGTCTTGGCCGGCATACCTACGATGTAATGGGCTATGCCGACGGTATACCGATTTGTGAAACTTTGTTTTCCAGTAACTTTTTTGTCTACTTGGAACGGCATACCGATGCTATACTATAGTATACTGACGGTATACTGATTTGTTGGAATCCAGAACTTGCTATATTTTTTATCTATGGGCCGGTGTACCGACGGTGTACTGGACTGTACCGATGGTATACCGATCGTGTACTTTCTTTAGAAATTCTTGGTTTTCGTATTTTTTTTATGATACTTTTGGCTTTTTCTTCGACACGCAATGACTTGACCATATTTGGACATAAACTTACATGGCTTCAGATGACTTGACTTGACTTAGCTTTACTCGATTTTACCCGGCTTTGCCCGGCTACACGTGATAACATGATTGACTGGACTTGACTTGGCATGACTTAGCATGGCTTCATCGGACATGGCTTGACTTGGTTTCACTTGGCTTCTTCTGGATTGACATGGCTTCACATGGTTGTACATTGTTTCACTTGGCTTCATCTGGATTGACATGGCTTCACATGGTTGTACATGGTTTCACTTGGCTTCACCTGGATTGACATGGCTTCACTTGGCTTTACTTGGCTTCACCTGGATTGACATGGCTTCACTTGGCTTTACTTGGCTTCACTTGGTTACACGTGGCTTGGTTGTTGTCATGGATTATATGAGTCCATTTGTGCAATATATATTAAAATTATTTATATTACTATTAGAACTTATTTTGTTGTATCATGTCTAGGATGGATTCTGCGGAATGCCACACCCGGATTCATATAATAAACTTCTAGGGATTAATAACTAGAGATTCACTTAGTAGATGGCTATGGATTTTCCTAGATTGCATACAGTCCCGGTTATTCATACAGTTATCTTGTGGAGTATTCAGTAGTTTATATTGTGGAATATCTTGAGGAGTATCTGGTGCTGGTTTGTGCGTATGGATATCCCAGACAGACTGCAGGGGCATGCGATCAGAAGAAACTCTAGTATCGCGTTGCATGATAATTGTTAATAATTAGGATTATGATAACCCTAATTAGTTAAAGTATCAAGCCATAATTATATAATTTATCGTAATTTATGGATGATGGTTAGTATAGGCTTTACATGATCATATATTTATTTTTAGTACTTATTACTTTATTGATTATCAGTTCAGGATATGTCTCATTACAAGTTTATAATATTTTATTATTATCCTGAGATCATTTATATTCATTCTTTACCTTCAGTATTTGTATTGCTTGTATTGTTAGTTTAAGTTCCTAGATTGGCTTCCTTTGTGGTACTTGCTATTTGGGGGTCTGACCCCATTGGTTTTGCATGGCCAGATCCAGTAGCAGCACCGGAGGATCTTTTGTACTTTTCTAAGGATGGGGAACAACGGGAGCACCAGACCGCTTGAGTGAATTTTCTTACTTCCCCACTCTGATGTACATTCTACTTCTTCTGTCGTTTAGCCACCGAGCACGTATTTTGGTTTGATAAGTTAGCCTACGGACAATAACATGATTGCCATATCCTAGGATTGATCATGTATGACTTAGATTTTGGCTAGTTTATTTATTTTGTATTCACTAGCATCATGATCATCTGTATATTATAGTTTATGACGCTTTACTATTATATTTCAACTGATTTTACATCTTGTTATTATTCATGTTGTTCTTGTGATTGAGACATTAGGGTTTGTTGGACCTAGGCTTGACTGTTGGTTTGTAGTAGTATTCATCATGTCTTACAACTTCACCGTATACGCAGAGTACTGGTGGGTCAGAATGCCACTAGGATAGCGGAGTTGAAGCGCCAACTGGGCGCGGCCTTCTTTATGAAGAATTTGTTAGCCCAATGATTGTATCATATCACACACCCGGGGGTTCCGTTGCCCTGTCAACGAACGGGGATCGAGGGAGCAGCGCCACCCCGTAGGGGTTCTAGGGCGAAGCCCCCAAAAGGTATTCAGATTTCACAATCTGGGTATCTCAGGACAACTGCCGTCAAGGAAAAAAGCCACCATCTATCAAGGAAAGAAGCCAAGCTATGCCATCATTATTTCCAGACTCTGAAGAAGCCTACATCTACCATAGTCTGTAATAAGTCTTAGAAATTATTGTAAACACAAATAATAGATGGCAAAATTGAAAGCTATGGTAGAAAATAACCCATGATCATTTTTGGCCTAAAAATCGGCATAACGACGGTATACCTATTTTATATAATTGTTGCTCTCTGTCGTTTGGATTGGCATATCAGCGGTATACTGGTTTATACTGACAGTATACTGGTTCATCAAAGTTGGCAATCCAAAAGTCAGTTTTTTGGCATTAAATGATCCCAACGGCTCTTTTTCTAGCCATTACCACTGCAGACCGGTATACCTATGGTATACTGTAGTATACCGACGGTATACCGTTCGCAAGCTGAAAGTTATATTTTTGCTCTTTCTTTGTGTTGGCCTATATAAAGCCTTGAACCCCTTCTTTCAAGGTTGATCCTTTTGAGCCTAAAATTAGTAATCTACCAAAGGCCATCCACAAATACTCCACCAAAGCTTTAGTTTGCCTATCCACAAATTGTGTTAGAGTATTCTTGAGTTATAAAAGTTAGATCTTTATATTTGTTGTAAGAAGATCAAAACCATTTTGTAAGAGGTTGAAGTGTACAAGCCTTCGGATCAAAGCTTGTGTGAAGTTAGAGAGCCTTCGGATCAAAGCTCTTGTGTAAGAAGTCAACGGGCCTTCAGATCAAAGCTCGTGGTTTAACTATTTTTCTAATAGTGGATTCAAGCCGGACAAGAGTTTTCGGGACTGGAGTGCCTCGAGGAGGATACCAGGATACACGTGTGTCAGTATTTTTATTATTTTACTTCTTGCACACTTAATTTTTAAATTATCTATTATTAATTATTTATGCTTGATTTATTAGCTTGACCCTATTCACCCTCCTCTAGGGTTCCTACAATTGGTATCAGAGCAAGGACTATATTTCTTTTGGTTTAACATCCTTAGAGTAGATCCTTATTATCTATGATATCCTATTCCTCCTCCGATAAAGAGGATTATTTTTCTAGTAGCATAGAAAATTATGTTTCTTCTAAATGCAAGAAATGCTCTAAGTGGAAAACTATGGCTAACCAATCCTTAGAGATTATTGATAACCTTTATTTTACAAATGAAGAACTTTCTGAAAATGTTACTCATTTAGAAGAAGCAAATGAGTTATTGAGAAATGAAAACCATGATTTATTATCTAGACTTGATTCTCAAAACTCATCTTGTATTTATTTAAAGAGTTTAAATAATATTTTGATTTTGGAAATCAAAAATCTCTCCTCATCAATAGAAGATTTCAAGAAACAAACACATGGGTTATCTCAATTACATGATTCTTCTATTGATGCTTTAAAGAAATAAAATAATATATTTATCTCTAGAATTGCTTTAAAGAAGAGAATAATGTTTTAAATGCTAAATTTAATTCTCTTACTTGTATGCATGATGATTTGTTGTCAAAATATGATATTCTTAAAACTAAATTTTCTCATGCTCACACTAAAGATATTCATCATTCTAGTATATCACATGATCACAACCATACTCATTCTGATACATGTGCACACACTTGCATTATGTGCTTCTATTGCTCTCGCATTGGACACATGAGTTTTACTTGCCTTATTCGTAAGAGTTTTACTACCAATGCAAGAGTAAATGCTACTTGGGTTTCTAAAGTTAACAAATGTTGATCCAAATTTATTTGGATACCAAAGTCTTCGCCTTATATTGTAGGTGGAGCTTCTTGTGCCGGGATATAGCACCGTGGAGTGTGTTGATGATTGCAAAGTTACAATGGTCATCTTCCAAGCAATTGCACCAACAAAAATGTGGCCATTATAGCCACTTTGGTAACTTGCTAAACGATTCTTTCTAAATGTTGTATATTTATAGAATCTAGCATGTTTCATTTATGTCTTGCTGCTATCTCTCATTGATTTCTTGTAGTTACTTATTATATGAATCAATGTGAGATATATGATACTAGCATGCTTTGTGTATTTATCTTGTAATCACTTTTATCTAGCATGAGTAGTTGCTTGACTTAAAATAATTAGTTCACACTATGTAGTATATCACTAATTTTCGATTAGTATGACACATTTATATATGCATGTTATAATTTCTTAGTCCTTATTTATAAAGCATGCATATTACTCTAGTCCATAGGATCTTGAGACTTTGAATTGAGTAAATATTTTTGTCTCTTCGTCTTTATATTATTGAGATAGTTACTCCTCACTGATTTATTTTTAAATGTCATATTTAATATAATCGGTTCTTGTGAATATCTGTATTTAACACTAGTCTCTTTTTACTTGAAAAGTATATACATACACTTTTATTTAACTTTGTGATTGCATAATATATTCACTATTGATTATTGTGCTTCTTTTTGACAAATCTCTTATGAATCAATTATGTTGTGCCTAATAAAGTATATATATATATATATATATATATATATATATATATATATATATATATATATATATATATATATATATATACATTGATGATTTCTTGATTTTGAGTTTTCAAATTGATCTATCTTTGAAATCGGGTTGTTGAGAGAAAATATTTATTATTGTCTTCCTCATGACTATATATGGATATTTATTTAAGAATCACATGTTATTGTACTTTATCTTGTGTATCTTATATACCTTGATTATTAGTGCACACTTTCAAAACCTTCTTTCTATTGTGCACTATGAAAGCTTTTAAAAAATTATTTTTGCTTTCTCTACCATCTAGCTTTCGCGGTCTTGATGATCTTTATTTGCTCGTTTCTTGGGTTTATGCTTGGTTGGTTTGTAGTTATTATTCCCAATAATGTTGTAGCACATAAGGATACATGTAATTGATACATCAAATACCTTATGCCTCTTGCTACTATATGTTTGAGCACTTGTTTTAAGATCTATCCAATTCTAGATAATATACTTATTTTTTTATGGTAATAATATTTTGCATTCTCTATATCGATCTATAATTTTATTGTCATAGATTATTTTCAATACTTGGTAAAAGATTTATATTGTTGTTATCTTCTTTTCAATCTTTTAGCCTTTGATTTGATAAGAGTCTTTTTCTATATGTTGCGTTTATTCTTGATTTTATCCTTGCTTAGTGAAGAGTCTATAAATTATTTTGATCTTTCAATATGTATGACCTTATTGGATACTCTAAGCTTAAGCAAGTATCATGTGTATTAGTGACTCAAGTTTTAATTAGCACATTTATCTTGTTAATGGTTTATCTCATTAATCCTAATTGTTTATATAGCTTGCTCTATTATAATAAAGTGTTAAGCTATATAATCTTAGTTCACTTTTACTCATCTAGCTATTTATTTTTCATTACAATCTATATATGTTATGCTAGTTTATAAAAACAAGTTTTGTGAATTATCTTGATGTAATTTATTTTCTACATTAGATAGATATATTTATTCTATAATATTAGTTTGACAAATCCTTGATTTAATCTTGTTTTTCATGTTGAGGATTGTGATTCTTTATGATTATTCTCCTTTCTTATTAGTCATTAGTAAGTATCTCTTGAAATTCTCTCACTTTTGAGTCATAATTTTATCATATCATAATTTCTATCTCATATTGTTTAAATTTGCAATATTTCAAATAAGATGGACTCTTTTCCATATTTTTTATTGATTTGTGAGTTTTTATTATAGTATGGACTTGGAATTTCTATTGAAGTTTAGTGATGAGATTTTTAGGATCATGCATGTTTTATTTGTCTCTCTTGGAAAATGATCCTAATGATTGGGTAGTTCAAGATTATCTAACTATGTAAGTTTTATGTCAAGTATTTTACTCTACCTTGACTATTCATGGATTACACATATGAGCCTTTGCTATTTGAACTTAATTGATTTTCATCTAAGCATTAGCAAGGTTTGGTCCTTACCGTTGATTGATTTATATATGTGGTAAAGCCCATTAGGTCCAAGTAAAGTAGTCAATTGATTAATTTTTGCTTAATTAGTTAATCATGGACATATTTTTTGTATTTTTGAGCTATATTGTGACATTCATCATGTTTTGTTTATTTGATTGATTATACTTTTAGCTTCATGATGACTTTTTCTCAAAAGATAATATATATTGACCTAAATTATTTCTTTATGAGTTTATCCTACTTAGGACAATATTTCTTATCTTTTGATTTATATTCTTTATTGGATATTTCTTTATGTTGCTCATCTTTAAGTGCTTTTTACATTGTTCTCTCTTTTCTTAAAGATGATAGTTTTCGTTTTTGTGACGATTCTTTTGCCTTATATGCATTGAGTAAGGAAGAAAAAAATCTATAGTTGATATATCCCCTAGATATTGTATTGATCTATTATTATGCTATATGTGCTTTGGAACTAGATACGCATATTCTTAGGGGGAGCAAATTAATTGGTTCAATTCATTTACATCCTCTAATATGTGGTATAACTAGTTCATCATGAACTCATATTGCTTCTTATTAATATCATTTTAATTGTGTTCATGATATGTGAGGGTTTTATGAGAGTGTATGTAATTGTCGTAATTATCTTGTTTCTCTCTCATTATGGGTTAATAGATAGAATATTTCTAAAATAACTTATTTATCTTTATTGATGATTCTATTAAGCTTTCATTGTCTTGGCTTTCCTTGTATGCTAAATTGTTTTAGCTTTCTTTGCTTGGACTTACCCAAAATTTATGATTATCTAGATTGGTCATACTTTAAGGGGAAGCATTTAAGTCGACTGAATCTCTCTTTCTTAAGTATTTTTCTCCTTTACCTATGTTTATCTAAAAGTTATTCGTATAGCATGTTATGGTAATTGAGTTCAAATGTATGAACTTGGGTAAATGAATAGATCTTGCAAATAGAAATATTCATGTATATCTGCTTGATTTTTTCAATGATTATACTCCTTGTATGGTATTGATCCACTAATTTATATGAGAAAATTATGAATCATATTTGTTTCCTTGATCATTGTTAAAAGATCTTATTATATCTTCCATCCTTCTATAATGGTATCTATTATATTTGCAAATATCTAATCCTTTTGGCTTTTGTTAAGAAATCCATTCTTTCCAAACTAGAGTAATATTTCATATCATATTATGTTTTGGATTTCTTCCTTGGATTTTTAGTTGGTAAATCTCTTATTGAATTATTCTTATCGTTCTATTGATATTACCAACTGTCTTGTGTTTTGACAAGCAATATTTCAATTGGTATTATACATTAATTGTGTATTTTCAAAAAAAAAATACTTGTCTTTACACACTTCTCCTATTGCTTTCATAACTGATCTTGATCATGATTGTCTATGCCTTCCTCCTGCTCTAATTTATTTACTTAAGATTGAATTTCTTGCATCTACTAGTAGGGGAAGATTATTTTTGATCATGTCAATGGGGGAGAAGTAAGTTTAAGTATGTGCTAGTACGTTTAAAAATGGGTAGAAGTAGTTTAAGTAATATGATTTTAGTAATGTATGCTTATATCTTGACATATTAGTGATATATACATCTATTGTATCCATCTTAAACTTAACCGATTTGCCATAATAAAAAAGAGGGAGATTGTTAGCCCAATTATTGTATCATATTTTTAAATATGGTGAATCGATTAAGTTTAGTCGTTTAATATCACTAACTAATCATGAAATCACTATAGCATTTATATTTTCTTCCACCTTTAGTGATATATGCTTATTATTTTACATATTAGTGATATGAGCTTCTATTAAAGCCATCTTAAATAGAACCGAGTTGCCATAATCAAAAAGAGGAAGATTGTTAGCCCAATGATCTAACTATATTTATATGGTTAATCAATTCTATTTAACATTATGACATCACTAATATTCATGCTATCACTACTTTGAATACTTAAAATTAGCATAGTCCAAATATGCATCAAATGTTATCATACTTGCTACTATATATATTGATTTGTTTGCCCAACTTGTATTGGCAGAAAACAATAAGCAAGATCAAACATGGACATATGCAATGAAGAAATCATGATGGGCCAAAGACGATGTCATCCCACATGATTTCTCTGAACCGTCTATGACATCTTCGGAGCCACGCACCCGGGGGTTCCGCTGGCCTGTCAATGGATGGGGATCGAGGAGGCAGCGCCCCCCATGGGGGTTCGGGGGCGAAGCCCCCGAAAGGTATTCAAATTTCACAATCTCGGTATCTTAGGACAACTACAGTCAAGGAAAAAAGCCATCATCTATCATGGAAAGAAGCTAAGCTATGCCATCATCATTTCCAAACTCTGAAGAAGCCTACACCTGCCATAGTAATGGATAATAAAATTGAAAGCTAGGGTAGAAAATAACCCAGGATCATTTTTGGCCTGAAAACCAGCATACCGACGGTATACTGGAGTATATCGACGGTATACCAATTTTATATAAATGTTGTTCTCTGTCGTTTGGACCGGCATACCGACGGTATACTGGTCTATACCGACGGTATACCGATTCATCACAGTTGGCAATCAGACGGTCGGATTTCTGGCATTAAATGATCCCAATGACTCTTGTTTTAGCCGTTACCACTACAGACCGATATACCGACGATATACTGTAGTATACCGGCGGTATACCGTTCGCAAGCTGAAATGTGTATTTTTGATCTTTCTTTGTGTTGGCCTATATAAATCCTTAAACCTCTTCTTTCAATGTTGATCCTTTTGAGCCTAAAATTACTAATCTACCAAAGGCCATCCACAAACACTCCACTAAAGCTTTAATTTTCCTATCCACAAATTGTGTTAGAGTATTCTTGAGTTATAAAATTTAGATATTTATATTTATTGTAAGAAGATCAAAACCATCTTGTAAGAGATTAAAGTGTACAAGCCTTCGGATCAAAGCTTGTGTGAAGTTAGAGAGCCTTCGGATCAAAGCTCTTGTGTAAGAAGTCAACTGGCCTTCGGATCAAAGCTCGTGGTGTAACTATTTTACTAATAGTGGATTCAAGCCGGACAAGAGTTTCCGGGACTGGAGTGCCTCGAGGAGTGTAAACCCCCTCGACCAAATTTGAGTTTGATTAGCTTAGATAGCTTGATTAGGGTTAATTAGATGCAAATTAGAATATATACTCAAGAGTTTTAATTATTGTGCAGTGTTTATATTACTTAGGACGCCTTACCGTTGCTTCGATATTTAGGACACTATACTAGCTTTTACCCTCAACCAAATTCCATACACTTTGCCTAGACATACCAACCTACTATAATTACCTTTGTGCAACCCACAGATACTCATTTTTGTGTCTGATTTTAGTCGCACAAAAATCGTTACAAACGTCCATACGTAAATTCAATTAATTCCATATTTGCGTTCTTTGTCCGTTCCAATCGAAATTGGGACTCAACATTAACCCGTTTTGATCAACCCCAATTATGACATCATTATATTCTAAGTCTACCATGCCCATGATGCTTGTGCCCACCCAATTTAGACCCCATGTATTTTTAAATTAATTTAGGAACACCCGGTGCATTAATTTTAATTAAATTAATGTAATGACTGTTTCAGATAGAAAATAAACGAAAGGGGTCGTAAAAGAAAAATGACGGGTTCTTTATTACGAAAGAAAACCCTTTCCTTCTTTGGTTTACAAACAAGCTTGTACAATGTTAATCCTATACGAGGATGTGGGAGTATAATTTATTTAATCTGGGTAAATATTGCTATGGGTGTTTGATCTGTAGCCGATCACTTTAGCCCTTGGACCACACGATGGTGAAGAAGTGCCGTGGAAGACAGGAAGCAGCTTCGCAGGTTGCTAAAGAGGGTGGATGCCCGATGCCAAAGTCGTCGATCCCTTCTCTTTGCCTGAGCTCTGGATTCTTCTCTCTCAAGGATTCTGCGATCTCTCTTCAATCTCCGATTTTTCGACCTCGGGTCTTATACTGGATTCCTTGACCAATTTCTAACCCTTTTTATCAATTTTTGTCCACTTTGTCCTCTGTTGATAGATGTCTCTATTTATAGAGTTTTAGTGACAGTGACCACTCACTCGGTATAAAAACCGAGAAGTGAAAAGTACAGCACCCTTTTATACAACGGTTAAAATAACCATTGCCTGCGTATAGATGATCTTTTGAATGAGCGTGTGACGCGGGTCCAACTAAGGGACAAAACGCGTATAACTGCTACGAAGATCATGGCGTAGAAGCCACGTAGGTAGGTATCTCTCATGTAGAAGAGGTTGGCATAGAAGCCAATGTCTGTCACCATGGCATAGAAGCCAAATAGTTATCAAACCGGCATAGAAGCCGAATAGGCGTAGAAGCCGAGTAGGCGTAGAAGCCGAGTGGTCATAAAGGCCGAGTGGTCATAGAGGCCGAGTGGTCATAGAGGCCGAGTAGGCACAGAAGGCCGAATAGGCGTAGAAGTCGAGCAGGCACCGAAGCTGAATAGGCGTAGAAGCCGCTGTGTAACGTGCCAGAGTGATGATGTAGACGTCTTAGCCGGAATTACGGCTCTTGGAGATATGATCAAATCTCTTGCATTAAATGCAGAGATCTGCCCCCATCCTGTGCATTAAATACAGATGCTTGTCTTTAAGATTTGCCATCATTCTGTGCGTCAAATGCAGATACGCACCTCGAATCCTGTGTGAAGAGTAATCACTGACGTGGCAGTCAGTTCATCTTCTGCGGAGCGTAAGGAGCTCACGTTTGCCTGTGTAAAACTAGGCGGCGTATTCCCTTGTATGCGTAGGAGTAGCTCATGCAAAGGGGATGTCACTAAACGACGGTTCGGTGACATTTAATCAAATCTCCTGCATTAAATGTGGAGATTCGCCATCATCCTGTGCATTAAATGTAGAGACGTATTTTAAAGGTCTGCCACCCTTCTGTGCATCAAACGCAGAGACGTGCCTCAGGCATCTGTTAGTATTCGGCGCATTAATTACAGAGACGTGCTTTGAGGGCCTGTCACCACCCTGTGCATTAAATGCAGAGACGTGCCTCGAGTCCCGTATGGAGTGCAGCTTTTGACGTGGCAGGCGGTTTGTCTTCCGCGGAGCGTAAGGAGCTCTCATCTTCCTGTGTAAAACTAGGCAGCGTATTCCTCTGTGTGCGTAAAAGTGGTTTACTCAAGGGAAATGGCAGTAAATGACAGCCTGGGTTGCAGTGTTGCGCCATCATTATAGCCGTCGCCTGGGTAGTCTAGCGGTATTCCTTTGTCAGAAGTCCAGACGTCAGGTTCATTGAAGGATCTGACAGGTTCATTTCGGAGGATACGAAGCGTCCCTCGTACGCTTTAATGCTGCATTGAAAGCGGATGAGTTTTACGCCATAAAGGCGATAAAGCACCCTATTTACGCTGAAGCAGCCTGGACATACTGCCCTACGCGGATGGTCTTTGAGCCTATATTTCACGTTGTGCTCGGCGGAGAAGCTCTGTTTGTACGTTGAAGGCTCTGAAGTCCTCTGTTTACGCTGCTTTGCATTAATATGCTGCGTAGAGCTTCCCAGCGTATTTTTCATGCTTCTACAAGACCCCCTTCAAAGCTTTTAAATTCCTCGTAATTTGAAACGCTTTGAATGAAGCATGAACCGCTCCTCGTAACTCGAAACATTTCTGAATGGAGTTTTGAAACGGTCGAGGCTGACTTTATGGCAGATTTATTGGGGATCGGTATGACCTCTCTCGCCTATAAAAAGGCTGAGGAGTTAACCTGTTCTTCCCATATTTCCTTCGCCACTCAGAGATGATCGTCGGAGTTCGTCGGGTCGATCTGAGGAAGAAGAATACCATGTTCTTCCAGCATGTAAGGAGCCGAAAAAGACGGCATCTTCGAGCAAATGTCCTCTGCAACGATGGATCATGGAAGGACATCATAGCCTCCTTTGCTCGGGATAATCAGCAACTTTGTATGGTGGTTCTTCGGGAGAGAAGAAGGGTCGCATTTCGCCATGCTGCTTGCAAGTGGCACCTTCTTCCGTTACCTCCGGGGACGAGAGCAGACAGACTAGCTCTGTCCCGGCTCGAGTGGCGTTGGTCTGTAGGAAAGCAGATTTACCCTGCTTTTCTTCTGTTGGAGGATGGGTCTATGCCCATTTTTGTATCCCTCCACCACTGATCATCTTCTTGTTCATCGACTGTGGATGTCGACGAACCGTCTTGGAAGAAGAGGAAGATCTCCACCAATGCGAGAACCTGTCAGAACAGATTCTGGGCGCGATCTTCAGCCGACGATGGGGAAGTCCTTTGTAGACGGGATTTCCCTCATATGTAATCATGAAAAAAAAAATGAAGAATAACCCTTGTAGATTGGATTTCCCTCATATGTAATCATGACTTTAATCTTTAATAAAATCGTCTTTCTTCTGTGCATATGATCATCTTGCCATACTTTTTGCTGTGAAGTCTGAATATGTATAGCTTCGACACGTCTGATTCTTTACGCCAACTCTGTTTAGAAAGAGTGCTAGGTCCTATCCTGTCTCTTACGCATAACTAGGGATGCGTAGAAAGCCGCTTTAACATTCGAGTGTTCGAACTGTCCTGCTATTTAGGAGTGAAAAACCGCATAGAATTCTGAACTGTTACTTCTGATAAACAGAATTTCTTTGTTCAGACATCATCTTCAAGAATGATTTCTCAAAAATCCCTTGGAACAGGGCGAGAAATGGCTGTCAAACTGATTTGCCATCTTGGTAGATAAAATATTCAGACTGGAGTCTGGATAAACTTCGAATCGACCCATGAAGAAGAGTAATTTTTCAATGTTGAACTCTGTATGCTTCGGGTACTTGGGATATCTTGTGGTCAAGAAGGAGTATCTTCTGTGTGAACTCCTGTAATTGACCACCTTGAGGATCGTTCAGATGTACGCGTACTCTGGCCTGCATATTTTTCAGATGTGCGGGAAGTCATGGAGCACGAAATCATAAGTTGGCAGCCTCTGAGCATAAACTAAACACCATCGAGCATGAAATCATAGACTTGTAGTTCCTGAGCGTGAAGTCGTAGGTTTGTAGCCTCTCGAGCATAAAAGCTACCGAGCACAAAGGCATCCGGGCGTAAAACCCGACTTGTAGCTGTCGAACGTAAAGCCGTAGATTCGTAGCTGTCGAGCGTAGAAAGCTCCTTAGTGTAGAACTGTAGATTTGTTGCTTCTGAAAAGAAAATTTTCCGAGCGTGAAGTCGTGGATCCGTCGCCTCTGAGCATAAACTAAATGCCACCGAGCGTGAGATCATTGATTTGGTATCTGCTGAGCGTGAAGTCGTAGGTTTGTAGCCTCTCGAGCATAAAAGCTACCGAGCACAAAGGCATCCGGGCGTAAAACCATAGACTTATAGCCTGCGAGCGTAAAACCGTAGATCTGTAGCTGTCGAGCGTAGAAAGCTCCTTAGCGTAGAAACCACGAACCTGCTTTGCGCGAAAAACTTTTCGAATTCGCTGACTGTCCGCCTTCTTTGAATAAATAGGCTGACGTAGGACCCAATCATAACCGAATATTAATTAGGAAATTTGGTTCGGGGTCCGAGGAGTCCATCCGAACTCTATATATATACCAAGTTTCCGAGAGAAAAACTTTCCATTCGTCTTCTGCGAAAGAAAGCCTTCGACTGTTCGAGTTCTTCTCCGTTTCTTCTTCGAGTCTTCAAGGTTTCCAGCAATGTCCTCGAAGCAAGCTTCCTCCACTAAGGGAAAGAAGGTTGATTCTTCTTCTCGTTCCTCCGCTCAAGCGAGAGCGTCTCTGGTTGGCCAAGGCGAACTTCATTCTGAGCGGAGCATCCCGCCGACGAGTAGTGCACCCGGCCTGAAAGGTAGAGCTTTTGGGATGAATGAGAACGACTGAAAATCCTTCGCACACGTTGAACGTGACCGCGCTAGGTCATCTTCTGTGCTGATAGCCTCTTTGAGGAAGATGATGCACGGAGACATTTCATCTTTTTACGCCCACATTTCTAATGTGTCAGCGTAAAAACTCCATATTTTCGCAGTCGAGCGTAAAAGCTTTGACTGCCGAAAACTTGGTGTATACTATTAAAATTTGAGTTTTACGCTTGTGGATGAAAATCCTAGCGTAATAACTCAATTTAATCAGTCTGGCATAAAGCACAGACCGTATACTGCCAATCTTGAATTTTACGTTTAGGAAATAGATTCCAGCATAAAAGCTCAAGTTTCACAATCTCGGCGTAGTGCACGGACTGTTGATTTTTTTGCGGATGCTGCAAGTCCCGTAATGTCTAGTTAGGAACTGACGTGTTTCTCTTGTACTTTTGCAGTCAACTTGAATGAGTCTCCGCTAGCTGAAGTGATGGGCTCTGCCGCCGGGATGCTGCACTCCAACTATCTGGAGGATCTATCGCACGTGACATTTCCTATCTCCGGGCCCCAGTATCCCGAAGGAAGGAAATTTCTGATATCGGCTCAGGGCGAGCGAACGCTGCTGAACTTGATCAACGGGGAGCCCCTAACGTACGTAGACGAGGAACAATACCTGAAGTCGGCCTTCCACTTCGGGGACATGATTGACAAGCAGTCCCAGACAAAGCCCAAGAGAGAACTCTGGATTTTCCCTGTCGAGGGTTTGGTCTTGTATCTACACAATATGCTGAGAGACTACCCCATTTCGGCCTTCTTCCATGCTACGCATCCCAGGAGGATGTCGTGGACGCTGACCCCCGATCTTCACGGCAAGCCAGGGAAGATCTTTCATCTGAGAGGAGCTGACCAGGGGTCGTTTGTCAGCCGCCCTTCTGGCTCTGTGATGCCGTTCAGGGGGCTGTACCCGGGCAGCGTCCCAAGTGAAGACAGTTTGGTGATTCAGTCGGTCCAGTTACCGACTTTCTGTAATAATTTTATGGGACGTGAGGGAGTATACCCTAAGGTGAACCCTCGCTGTGGCGGGTGGATCACCCCCACAAATCTTCGATGGGCTTGTTTAGTTGATTGGGCCCTGAAGCATTTTTAGACTGAGCTGGAGAGGATTGGCCTGTTTGCCGCTGTGAGTGCCACCAGTATTGGGTTACCTCCTAACCCCAACCTGTTTTTGGCACTGATGGAGCGATATATTTTGCTCACCGGGACTTTCGCCACTCCACTGGGGGAGTTGGGATTGGCCCTCCATGAGATGACAGAGATCTCGAGACTGCCGATGGGGGATACCCCGTATGAAGAGTATGTTCCTACGAACCGGGAGCTGGAGGACTCAGACCCTCGGGTAGTAGAAGTATATCAGGAGATGATGTGCCACTACCTCGCTTGCACCGCTTTTTATGATGAGCCTTCCGATTTGGCTCACATCAGTAAATGGACGTCTTATCTCTTATTTCACCGGTCCAGGACTGCTAAGCCGGAGAAGGTATTGGAGGGCAAGGATCTGCCTGTGAATCCCCTGAGTGTGCTTAATGCTCAGGTAGTTGACGATCTTATGGTGGATGCTGGTGCTCCGGACCGGCTCCTCGACGAAGGAATAGGAAAGTATCCTGAAGGCACTAAGGCCTATAGTTATTTGAGGCGCTGCCGCAGGCCTCTGTCTAGGGAGGATCAACTGGCTGGCTTCCTCTCCATATGGCTGCGCCGAGTAGTAGTGCCTGGCGTCGCATCTGCGGACCGCATTCACCGCAACACGCTATGGCCTGCAGTGCGTCTGGTGTTCGGGGCAAGACTGGGCTTGCTCCCTGCCATGGTGTGCCGTATACAAGCTGTCCTGAGGGCCATGACTGACGGGCTGCTCGTCGATGAAATTTGGCGTGATAGCTTCTCCAGGGTAGAATTACAATACCTGTATTTGATGGAATGGTTAATTCTCCACAACCCCCGGGTGATGTCTCCCGGTTCCGGCAATAGTTCGGGGGGTAGTTTCTTGTTGAACTACCAGAAGTCTTCCTGGAACGTGAACACAGTTATAGACTGTCGGCGGGTGCTGGGCTTCGGTCATAGTTGGAAGCTCTTCTGTACCGTCCCTTCTGTATATCGTAATCAATCGGGGATTAGGCTCGAGGATTCGGGTAGAGAGAAGACCATTCTTTCTCCCGAAGATTTTAATTGGTTGGTCTGTATTAGACCTTCCTATTTACTGTACAGAAGCAAAGATCATTGCTTCTTGGAGCCCTACTTGCCCAGTCGGTTTGCCCGGCAGTTTGGGTATGATCAGTTGCACGTGGGTAACGTCGTCACCAGCTTCAGGTCCAGAGGTGGACTTATTGATGGAGCGAGGGGATGGCGATATTTTATCATGGGCTGTACTGGGGCAATTTTTACTGTACCCGTCATTACACTCTCCACGGAGCTGCGCATCCTGTATTCGTATGCCCAGTTCTATGTGGCAACGAACACCTTCCATCGCGATTTTGATATGCATGGAAGTTTTAGGGTGCCCTCTTCCAAGCCTGGGGGAAGAGTTGAAGTCCCCTCGATTTCTTCCGACGAGGGTGAGGAGTCTGTTACCCCGGATGAGCCTCTGGTGTCGGTACCTAGGGGTGAAGTACCTCCGCCTGCGGGGGCTTTGGTAGTTTCTGGGAAGCGAAGGGCTCCTGCTCCCAAGGAGGCTTCCCCTCGTAAGAGGAAGAAGAAGACGGTAAATCGTCCTCTCCGGATTCCTAGCATTGAGGCTCCTGGAGGTGAGCTTGCATCTCCCCATGTTGGGGATAATTCTTTGATTGGAGGTTCCTCGTCTTTTAGAGAGGGACCTTATACAGTTTCGGCTGGCGGTGCCGGAGAATCTTTGCTGGACGCTGGTGTCGCTGCTATTGCTTTAGGTAGTGAAACGAGGTCACCTTCGGGGCTGAGTATAGTAAAGTTTCGTATACCTTTAGCTGGGTCGGCATCGAGAGGGACTCCTGCCGCGCCTGCGAGCGCACCTAGCGAGATTCCAGCCGATGAGCCTCGGTTGGAATTTGAGGGGGGCTTGGAAGACTATTTGTCAGCTTCCGTTAGCAGACCCCTTTCCCCGGGTATGACAGCTCGTCTAGCATTATTAAGAAATGATTTAGCTGTACAGGCTGCAGATGCGACATATATGTCGTCGGCCATGGGTAAATGTCGTCTTTTATGCCTCTTCTTTAGGAAAATTAATATTATTTTGATATTAACTTCATTTTTGTCTTCTTTTCAGGGGAAGACCTCTTCGGAGAGGGCGATGTAGATGCGCCCTTCGGCTCTGTGTCAGGTCCTAGTAGTGACACGGAGGTACCTGATTTTGAAGAGGAGACATCTTCGGGTGCTGGCTCGCCTGTCGAGGAGACACTTGAGATATCTCAAGAGGAGGACGAGCCTGTCATTACGACAGTGCCTCTTTTGAGCACGCCGGTCACTTCGTCCGGTGTTGGCGAGTCTTCTTTCGTCGCACCTCCTATTGAGGCGACGGCCGTGGCGACATCGTCTGTGGTTATTCCTGGAGGGGAAGTCGCCACCATCGCGGACACTCCCAGCGTTCATGCGGACCTAGTTGTGCTGACCGAGCAGTACACCGGTATCTTCTACACCACTTTGAGAACGCTAATGTCAATGGTGTTGGCGAAGAAGCTGGACTTTGCGTCGCTGAAGAGGTCCTCTCGGTTCTCGATAGAGGCGATCAGGGAATTCGGTGACACCGGGGTAGCTGACGCGCTGGAGGCGATGGTTAATGGCTTGGAGCAACCCATTAACGAATACCTGCAGCTAGCTCGAGGCAACATTGAAGCTCTGGTCCAGGCCAGATATGACTCCTTGACTGCACATCTTATTGAAAAGAAGGAAGGTCTGAATAAATTCATCGAGACTAATCAGCAGGAGATGGATAAAGGAAAAGTCGTTTTAGAGGAGACTATTGCCCTTCAAATGAAGTGCCAGGCCGAGCATGACGGCAGTGTAGCGAGGGTCCGCAAACTGGAGACAAAGCTTGCTCAGGCAAAAGAGTGGGCTTCTCAGTCGTCGGAAGGCCTAGATGTTGCGAATGGCCGACTGGTCATAGCACAACAGAACTTGGCGAGTGCAGGAGTCGCCCGTGCTGGTTTCCTTCGGGCTAGAGCCGAACTGTCCCTCCTGCTAGATGATGAGGTACGGTTGGAGCGGGTCCGCGCTGATGTCTTGGATTCCAGGGCTGAGAGGATGGCCGTACTGGCGCAGCAGCTTTGTGACCTAACCGCTCCCCCTTCATGATATACTTTTGCTTTTGCTTTTTAATGTACTTTCGCTCTTTTTTGGGAATAATAAAGAGACTCTCATCTAACTTTGTGGACCCATCATTTTGGAATATAAATGACAGGTTGGGGTAAAAATGATATCAGAGGTAATATGGACATGATATACTCTCGGTAAGCTTTTAGCAAGGCATATCTATTCAGTGGTAATATGAACATGATAGAATATGCGTTGACTAGTTTCGTTTTGGAAGTAGTTTTGTCAGGATGATATCGCCTTATTCCACTTGAGTAGAGGAGGTTTACGCATAGTATCTTTTCAGGAATTTGCCATTAATAGGAACCATTAGCAGGTCTCTATTAGGCTGGGCTAACCTGTAAGCGCCGTTTGAGAACGTTGTCTCGATCAAGTAAGGGCCTTCCCATTTGGGCTAGAATTTGCCTTTACTCCTGTGAGTAAGAATCATCGGCCTTCTTACAGCTAAAACTAGCTCGCCGATTTTGAACACTCTTTCCTTTACTTTTTGATTAAAAGTTCTGGAAATGCGTGCTTGGTAGAGCGCGATGCGCTGCTGAGCTTGGAGGCGTTTCTCGTATAATCCTTCTAGCTCTTGAAGCCTTAACAGGTCATTCTTCTCTTGAGTTAACTCATTAGCCACGGCTATCCTGAGTGACAAAATTTGAATTTCGATAGGAAGAACTGCTTCACTCCCGTAGACCAATGAGAATGGTGTGCAACCTATCGGTGCTCGGACCGTTGTGCGGTATGCCCAGAGACATTCTCCCAGCTTCTCGTTCCAATCTCTCTTGTTCGAAGAGACGGACTTCTTCAAGATCTTGATAATGGTTTTGTTGAAGGCTTCCGCCAAACCATTAGCAGCCGGATAATATGCCGTAGAGGCCACGTTTCGTATCCAATTTTTATCGCAAAATCGGTGGAACGCATGGCTGATGAACTGAGGCCCATTGTCATGGATTATCCTTCGGGGAACCCCAAAGCGATAAATGACATGATGCTTGATGAAGCTGGTCACATTAGATGTCTTTACCTCAGCAAGAGGGATCGCCTCTGCCTATTTGGAGAAGTAATCCGTGATGGCCAGTATGAACCGGTGACCTCTGGAAGAAGACGGGTGAATAGGACCAATGATATCCATACCCCATGCTTCGAAAGGCCAGGATGCAACCGTAGGATGTAGATGTTCGGACGGTTGATGTATGAAGTCTGCATGAACCTGACAGGCTCTGCATCGTCTGGCATACTTGATTGCGTCTGCGATCATAGTGGGCCAGTAATAGCCTATTCTCTTGATACGATCATGTAGCTTAGGCCCGGGTTAATGCGCCCCGCACACGCCGTCGTGAGCTTTACGGATAATTCGCTGTGCTTCATCACCAGAGAGACATCGTAATAATAGCCCGTCATAAAACCGGCGATATAGGTATTGTGACGATGCGTCGAAGTAGAAGCGTAATGATCATCTTTTGACAGATATTGCTTCTTTAGGGTCCTCCGGCAAGATTCTGTATGCCACAAAATGTATAAAGGGACTTCTCCAGTCTCTCTTGGGAGGATCTGCGTCCACAGCATGGCTGCGTTTGATGTGGAAGTTGTTCTTCACACAAAATAAATCTCTGTTAAGAAGGATTACCGAATTCTGCCTTCTTATAGGAGTAGCTAAATCTGTAGCCAGACTGGCTAGGGCGTCAGCTTCTAGATTCTGAGATCGAGGTACATGCTCAAGGAACAATCCTTTGAACGTCATGGCTGTCTCGACCGTTGCTTGGTGATAGGGGATGAGGTCGGGATTCCGGACTTCATATATTCCTCTGACTTGATTGACGATCAACAGAGAATCACCGAAGGCTTCCAAAGATTCGACCCCCAGCTCTTTAGCAACTTGGAGCCCGATTAGTAGAGCGTTGTACTCTGCCACATTATTAGAACAGGGCTCGCTAAGAGAATATGCTCGGTAGATAATGAGTTTATCAGGAGTGACTAGGACGATCCCTACTCCTGAAACCACGTTTCCCCTGGGACCAGTCCTGGAGGCGCCATCGAAGAACAGTTGCCATGCCTCACTTTCCATTATGGAATTATATTTCGCAACTTCGTCGGGAATGTCCTCGTACAGTTTGGAGGACTCCGGGATCGGATGAGCAGCTAGAAAGTCAGCCAATGCTTGGCCTTTGACGGACTTCTGAGGGACGTACACCATGTCATATGGCGTTAATAACATTGCCCAAGTCGTGAGTCGGGAATTAAGGACACTTGGCTTGCTCATCAGTACCCGAAGAGGATTGATCCTGGAGATGATATGAATGGTTTGGCCCATGACATAGTATCGCGTTTTCTGAATAGCGAACATCAGAGCCAAGTATTCTTTCTCCACAGGGTTGTACCGGTGTTCGGCTCCGACCATCATCCTGCTGAGGTAGTATATAGCCTGCTCGTGGCCCATATCATTCTTTTGTGCGAGAAGAGCTCCCAGAGAATGATCCATTGCTCGAACATATAGCACGAATGGTCTTCCTATGACGGGAGGTACCAGAACTGGCGGGCTAGTGAGGTAGCGCTTGATATCTCCGAATGCTTGCTGACAGGCTTTGTCCCATACGAAGGATACACCTTTCTTCATGAGACACAAAAAGGGCTGGCATCTCCCGGAGAGGTTAGATATGAATCTCCGGATATAAGCTAGATGGCCTTCAAATCCCCTGAGTTCCCTCAGATTGTGGGGCGGTCGCATTTCTAAGATGGCCTTGACTTTATCAGGATCCACTTGAATGCCTTTGGCGGTGATGACAAATCCCAAAAATTTGCCACTATATACCCCTAGAAAGGACTTTGTAGGGTTCATTTTGAGTTGATGTTGGCGCATCAATTCAAATACTGTCTTCAAGTCTTGGATGTGATTATCCCTGAGGCAGCTTTTGACAGCTACATCGTCCATGTAACACTCCACTGTCTTGCGTAAGTGCTCATGGAATATGTTACTCATAGCCCGTTGGTACGTAGTCCCGGCATTCTTTAATCCGAAGGGCATGACCGTATAGCAATATACCCCCAGTGGTGTCCAGAAGGCAGTATGCTTCTCGTCTTCAGGATGCATCTTGATCTGATTGTATCCTGAAAATCCGTCCATAAAAGACATACGTTCAAAACTGCATGTATTGTCAATCATGACATCTGTGATGGGAAGAGGGAACTCATCCTTGGGGCAGGCTGCATTCAGATCTCGGTAATCGATGCAGATACGTACTTTCCCATTCTTCTTCATGACCGGGACAACATTGGCGACCCAATCGGGATGTTGTTCCTCACGGCTGAAGCCGCAGGCTATCAACTTCTTGACTTCAGCTTCAATGGCGTCCATCATGTCCGGGCGAAACCGGCGTTGGTGCTGCTTCACAGGCTTCGAATCGGGCAGTACATTGAGTTTATGAGTAGCCACCTTTGGATCAAGACCTGGCATATCTTCATAATTCCACGCAAAGACGTCGATATATTCTTTTATCAGCTGGGTAATTTTTTCCCTTTCTTCTTCGGAAAGGTTGTTACTGATAAATATCGGCTTTAGTGAAAGTTTATCCCCTACGTCAATCTGGATAACTTTATCTTTAGTGGGAGGTTCTCTCTGCTCGAAGTGGAACTCCCATTGTGAATCCATTTGCTGAGCCCAAGCGTCATCCTCGAATGGTTCGAATTCTTGTTCGTCTGATTCGAAGGAATCCGTCACTACCATATTTGCTGATAATGTTTGCTCGAGAGCGTGAGATGAGTCGGAGGGCGATGAGCCATCTTGAAAAGAGGAAAAGATATCCTCGTTCGACTTGGAAGTCGTAAGGGAGGTGGCATACCCTAACCCGAAGCTGGTTCGCTGATAGTAAGGATCTCCGTGTAGTGGTATTTGTTTGCCTTTCCCGTAGTTGAGACCTGGCTTCAGCTTCAAGTCATAACCCATACTTTGCATGATCTTCAAAGCTTGTGGGCTGTACCTGTGAACTTGTATTTCACCAGCATCGTCATCGAAAGAACCCGCTTGTATAGTCTGTTCGTTGTGCATGCGGTCGAAGACTATTGAACGCTGACCGTTGCGGACAGGTGGAACAATGAAGATAGAATCCTCATGTGGTCCATATGTCGTGGTGACATTGGATTATGACACCACTTCCCATATGTACGGATGATAGGAATCTATAGCTGCCAAGAATTTTCGTGCTATAGGCTCTATATCGCCATGGGGAGAGGATTCCTGATTTGGAATCTGAGCGTCGATATACTGGAAAAGAGGTCCTTCATTATTATCAGAAACCGCATTCCTGGTTGCATTTACATCACTCGGTTGCTTGTTGCGCCGAAAGTTGATGATCAAGGGCGGCGGTGCATATCTGCTCAGAGGTAATATGGACATGGCAGTTTTTGTGGACTTAACACTACTGGTGTACTTATGGCTAAGCACGGATGTTAAGTGTATATGGCAACCGATATCAGAGGTAATATGATAGTCGATAGCCGAAAGTTTATTCAGAGGTAATATGAACATGACAAACTTTTTGATTGTGACTTCATTGGGGATGGAGGTACACGTCTGCTCAGAGGTAATATGGATATGGCAGTTTTTGTGGACTTAACACTACTGGTGTACTCGGAGTTAAGTATGGATGTTAAGTGTAGATGACAACCGATATCAGAGGTAATATGATAGTCGATAGCCGAAAGTTTATTCAGAGGTAATATGAACATGACAAACTTTTTTATTGTGACTCCATTGGGGATGAAGGTACACGTCTGCTCAGAGGTAATATGGACATGGCAGTTTTTGTGGACTTAACACTACTGGTGTACTCGAAGTTAAGTACGGATGTTAAGTGTAAATGACAACCGATATCAGAGGTAATATGATAGTCGATAGCCGAAAGTTTATTCAGAGGTAATATGAACATGACAAACTTTTTGATTGTGACTCCATTGGGGATGGAGGTACACGTCTGCTCAGAGGTAATATGGACATGGCAGTTTTTGTGGACTTAACACTACTGGTGTACTTGGAGTTAAGTACGAATGTTAAGTGTAGATGACAACCGATATCAGAGGTAATATGATAATCGATAGCCGAAAGTTTATTCAGAGGTGATATGAACATGACAAACTTTTTATCCGGAAAATTTACTATAGAGTGATTTTTCTGAAGGATCCACAGGGAAAACTTTTTAGGGACTCATCATCCGGTATTTTTCTGTAGTGATCGTCCCCTTGTTTATTGATGCAAAGTGATGACCTTGGCATCGATCAACTCCTGAATTCTCCTTTTTAGTACATAGCAGGCCTTTGTAGGGTGATGAGTGTACCGATGGAAGAGACAATAATCTGGGTCATCGACTTTGTCGGCCCTCTCAGGGTATCTGATGTTGGGTAGCTGAAGCTTGAGTTCCTCCCTCAACATATTGAAGATTTCAATGATGTCATCTTCTTTGAAGGAGAAAGTCCCTTTTGGTCGTAGGGCTCCTGATGCCTGAGTTTTACGGTCTTCCGGGAAGATTGTCATCGTTGCATCATCTTCGGATCTTGAGGAAATTCTATCCCTAGCTTTGGATGCCGCCTTGTTTTGTCGAGGTAAGTTACCCCCAGACATGCCTTGGCCTTTGGCCACAGAAACTGATTCAGCAGGAGCTACCTCTGGTTGTACAGGATTAGATTTTAAAGTTTTGGGTCTCGTAAGAGATGCAGTATATCCCAACCCAAAACGAGCTTGTTGATGGTGAGAATTACCACGCAATGGTGTTCGTCTACCTTTTCCATAGTTGAGGCTTTGTTTCAGCTTCAAATCATAACCCATGCTTTGTATAATATTTAATGCTTGCGGGCTATATCTGTGGGTTTGTATCCTGTCAGTTTCAGACTCGCAAAATTCTTCCTGTATGATCGGGGTGTTCCGCCTGCGACCGAAGATTATTGGATGCTGATCGTCGCGAGTTGGTAGAATAATAAAGATAGAATCTTCGTGTGGTCCACCTGTCATGACGATATTAGACGTTGACGTATCTTCCCATAAGATCTCCCCGCGTTTGACCGTTAGGGGAACTGAAGTCTTTTTATGACTCTTGTCTTTACGTTTCTGGATCAGATAATCCCGCAGGTCAGGAGGAGTTACAGAAGAAGAAGATGATGGCTTGTTCCTTCTGTTCCCATTGGTGGGCATGCGGACGAAGGGGACCATGGTCTTCCCTGTGCCACCGGTATACAACAGGTTGGCTATCCGGGTGGTGGATAAACCCCGAGGAGGGCGTCTTTCCGCAACTGGAGCCTTCTTTACGCTTAGGGACTTCGCCTGGCGTAATTTGGAGCTTCGCTCTGGTTGGCGTAAAGCTGAGGATGTCCTCAAGCGGCCATCAGCTTTTTGCGTAATTCGGAGGGCGGACAAATTGTTCCCTTGCTGGCGTAAAGGCCAAGAAGTTGAGTAGTCCGCCGCCTGCTTTCCCTTGCGGAGATCACGGGGATCATCTGGTTCTCCGTAGAGGTCAGATGTTGTTTTACGCGTGGAGCTTGTTTTGTACTTCTGATTTGGTGTTGAGGCTTTATCAGAAGTTTTGTCTATTCTGCCAGGGATGGGAGACTGAATTTCACGCGCAGAGCGCAGAGTATACTTCTGGGTTAGCGCTGAGGCATTGCCAGAAGTTTTGTCGGTCCTGTCAGAGACAGGCGACTGAATTTTACGCACAGGGCGCGGAGGGAGCAATGCTACAACCTCATTGGTCGAAGAGATCAGAGAGATCGGAGAATCCACAGGAATGGTAGAGGATGTCTTGGGCATCCAGACCTTGCGCAGCTTCCTGTTGCTTTGGACAGAGAGAGAGTGAGAGCTACCCCTTGTTTGGAGCATGTCTTCGTAGGCAGACTGGTCGAACTGGACGACCAGTATCTTCTTCACGGATCCCACGGATACCGCATCGTGTTGAGCAATTGCTTCCTCATCAGAAGAGAAAGATGTCCCCAGCAGAGTCGTCATCTTGTTTCGGATAGAAAATAAACAAAAGGGGTCGTAAAAGAAAAACGATGGGTTCTTTATTACGAAAGAAAACCCTTTCCTTCTTTGCTTTACAAACAAGCTTGTTCAATATTAATCCTATACGAGGATGTGGGAGTACAATTTATTTAATCTGGGTAAATATTGCTATGGGTGTCTGATCTGTAGCCGATCACTTTAGCCCTTGGACCACACGATGGTGAAGAAGTGCCGTGGAAGACAGGAAGCAGCTTCGCAGGTTGCTAAAGAGGGTGGATGCCCGATGCCAAAGTCGTCGATCCCTTCTCTTTGCCTGAGCTCTGGATTCTTCTCTCTCAAGGATTCTGCGATCTCTCTTCAATCTCCGATTTTTCGACCTCGGGTCTTATACTGGATTCCTTGACCAATTTCTAACCCTTTTTATCAATTTTTGTCCACTTTGTCCTCTGTTGATAGATGTCTCTATTTATAGAGTTTTAGTGACAGTGACCACTCACTCGGTGTAAAAACCGAGAAGTGAAAAGTACAGCACCCTTTTATACAACGGTTAAAATAACCAATGCCTGCGTATAGATGATCTTTTGAATGAGCGTGTGACGCGGGTCCAACTAAGGGACAAAACGCGTATAACTGCTACGAAGATCATGGCGTAGAAGCCACGTAGGTAGGTATCTCTCATGTAGAAGAGGTTGGCATAGAAGCCAATGTCTGTCACCATGGCATAGAAGCCAAATAGTTATCAAACCGGCATAGAAGCCGAATAGGCGTAGAAGCCGAGTAGGCGTAGAAGCCGAGTGGTCATAAAGGCCGAGTGGTCATAGAGGCCGAGTGGTCATAGAGGCCGAGTAGGCACAGAAGGCCGAATAGGCGTAGAAGTCGAGCAGGCACCGAAGCTGAATAGGCGTAGAAGCCGCTGTGTAACGTGCCAGAGTGATGATGTAGACGTCTTAGCCGGAATTATGGCTCTTGGAGATATGATCAAATCTCTTGCATTAAATGCAGAGATCTGTCCCCATCCTGTGCATTAAATGCAGATACTTATCTTTAAGATTTGTCATTATTCTGCGCGTTAAATGCAGATACGCACCTCGAATCCTGTGTGAAGAGTAATCGCTGACGTTGCAGTCTGTTCGTCTTCTGTGGAGCGTAAGAAGCTCAAGTTTGCCTGTATAAAACTAGGCGGCGTATTCCCTTGTATGCGTAGGAGTAGCTCATGCAAAGGGGATGTCACTAAACGACGGTTCGGTGACATTTAATCAAATCTCCTGCATTAAATATGGAGATTCGCCATCATCCTGCACATTAAATGCAGAGGCATGTTTTAAAGGTCTGCCACCCTTCTGTGCATCAAACGCAGAGACGTGCCTCAGGCATCTGTCAATATTCGGCGCATTAATTGCAGAGACGTGCCTTGAGGGCCTGTCACCACCCTGTGCATTAAATGCAGAGACGCGCCTCGAGTCCCGTATGGAGTACAGCTTTTGACGTGGCAGGTAGTTTGTCTTTCGCGGAGCATAAGGAACTCTCATCTGCCTGTGTAAAACTAGGCAACGTATTCCTCTGTGTACGTAAAAGCGGTTTACGCAAGGGAAATGGCAGTAAATAACAGCCTGGATTGCAGTGCCGCGCCATCATTATAGCCGTCGCCTGGGTAGTCGAGCGGTATTCCTTTGTCAGAAGTCCAGATGTCAGGTTCATTGCAGGATCTAACAGGTTCATTGCAGGATCTGACAGGTTCATTTCGGAGGATACGAAGCGTCTCTCATACGCTTTAATGTTGCATTGAAAGCGGATGAGTTTTACGCCATAAAGGCGATGAAGCACCCTGTTTACGCTGAAGTAGCCTGGACATACTGCCCTACGCGGATGGTCTTTGAGCCTATATTTCATGCTGTGCTCGGCGAAGAAGCTCTGTTTGTACGTTGAAGGCTCTGAATTCCTCTGTTTACGCTGCTTTGCATTAATATGCTGCGTAGAGCTTCCCAGCGTATTTTTCATACTTCTACAATGATCCAACCTCACTCAAACTAGACCCAACTCCAACCCAAAACCCACACACACACCCTCAAGCCTCATACTAAACACCATACACCATTCTAGTCTACTACAAAATACCAAACATGGTGTTTTGCCACAACAAATCTTAAATTCTAATTTATGTGCAATTTCCTAATTATTCAGGGGTTTTTATGCAATTAAGCAATGAGGTGCCCCCCTCTCATTGGTCCAACCACATGAAGAAGGGAACCCCTCCCCTTGACAGGTACACCATGAGTTTCCCCCTATTTTAATATATTTTACACTACTTTTTGAGAGCACATCCCAACCCTATATTTCAAACCCCTTAAATCCTAGCCACATGTTCAACATGTAGAGGCTTCACACAACCCTAGGAAACTACCCCAGTCGGCCCTAATCCCAAGGAGCCCCCCTCTCTCTCTCTCCAACAAATACTATATGCTACCTTACTCAAAAACCAACACAAAACTAAAACTACAAACCACAAACCCTAAAATCCCTAAACCCCTCACCACCCTTACCTCCCTCACTCGACCCCTCCCCGCAGCTCCCCCCTCGGCCACCACCGCCTCCGGCCACCCCCGAAGCAGTTCCCCCTCTGACCTCCTTCTACTCCAGCACCCCCTGCCGTCGCCACCGACCGCTGCTCCGCCGGCAGCATCCGCCCTCACCCCCGACATCACCAACAACCCAATCCCCCCGCTGCCCGAGCCGACCACCCGACCGCCCCTAGCCTCGCCACCACTTCCCGGTCTGCCACCACCCCTCGCCGACGACACCCCCATCTCACCACCTCCATCCACGCCGAAGCTCGCCCCCGGCCACCGCCCCAGCCGGCTGGCGCAGCCTCTACAAGCAGCAACTACTGCTGCCACTGCTACTGTCGAGCCCCCCCCACTGCCGGAGCTCCGCCTGACCTCCCTCGCCGGCGACGACGTGCCCGACGGACACCCCCCTCCTCCCCCTGGACACTGAGGTACGACCCCCTAGCGTACTATACGCGTATATATACATATTTATGTATGCGTATGCATAAGTTAAGGTATTTATACTATTGTGTATATATATATATATATATATATATATATATATATATATATATATATATATATATATATATATATATATATATATATATATATATGTATTCTGTATTTATACTATATGTATATATATATTGTAGTTTTATATATATATTCTGTATTTGTATGTATTGTGTATAATAGTATATTATGTATTGTGTATACTATATATTGTGTATAATTAGTATACTATGCATTGTGTATATACACATAAATAAATATGTATGTATTCTATTTTTTATATATTTTTGAATATGCAAAATAGGTATATTATTCTATATACAATAGATTATATATATATATATATATATATATATATATATATATATATATATATATATATATATATATATATATATATATATATATATATATATATATATATATATATATATATATATATATATATATATATTCTGTGTATATATACGTATTTATGTGTATTTATTTATAGTAGTACATATAATACAAATATATATGTATTTTTATTTAAACTATATTGTATTATGTATATATTTATGTATACACATGCTATTATTTAAATATATATGTATATGTATTTTATTAATTAGTGTATATATTCTTTTAATTAGCTATGTGTATATATACATATTATTTTGTGTTTATGAATATATATAAATATACAAAAGTATATTTTTAAAACGTATACTTTATGTACATACATGTTTATATATGTATTTATATGCATATGTTATTATTTAAATATATATGTATATGTAAAGACTTTTGTGTATATCTATGTAAATATGTATATGCTTATTTAAATATGTACAATTAAACATATGTATTTTATTTATGTAATTATGTTTAATATGTATTTGTGTACATATATATATATATATGTACTATGTTGTCCTAGCCAATTAAGCAATAACGGTAAAATATGTATTCTTGTATTAAATGTTATTTTAGCGTATTCTTATATGTTAGGAACTGTGTTTGGTGTACACGGAACTCAAGGAACGACACATGTACATTTAGCTACGTACACACGTGGTCCAACTAGATGGACAGTCGTGACCCTGCGTCAGTTCATTACTACAACGTAGTGTGTCGTGATCGTACTATTGTAGTAACTGATGTTGGTATTATCATATTATATATAGGATCGCTGGACCGTACAGGCGAGACTTCAGGAGCAGGATATTGGCATTCGCAGCTAGAGGACTCAGGCAAGTATACCTTGCTTGATTACTGTTTAATTTAAATCAATAACTGTTGTATGATATCTGTTGTAATATACATATAACTGTGCGCGTCCGAGATTGACTCGGGTGTAGTCGACGAATGCGTCGATGAGTAGTATACTTGACCTAGCTGCTAGCAGACTCACCTACTACTGCGATGATATTCTGATATCTTCCTAGACCGTGACACTTGTACACGCATTACGATGGTAAATTCATATTGGGATACGGGTCTGCATACCCGACTAGCTATCGGTGCATACGACATGCATCACCGTTTAGCACGTAATTTAGGGTGATCTAGTTAGATGAGACTTGGCATATAGTTACGGGATATTCACGTCGTGTATTCGACTTGTGTATCCGCATTGGACGGGGAGGACAACTGATAGGCGTATGGGATACACACATTGGACTCCGTAGTATCCAGAGGAGCTACGGATCCGATGACTTCCTTTATTCAGATACCGCGTTCTTCAGAGCGATACAGACGTATATACATTTGCAGATACCTCATTCTTCGAAATGATGGACGTTACATGGACAGATACCATGCTATTCGGAGTATGGACGTTATGCCTATGCCTACCCATACGTTCCAAGGTTGTCCTCATATTGCATTCACTTAGATGGTTAGCACACCCCTTTATTTTATTCAGTATTATATATGGCATGCATTTTTGTATCTTGTTACGTCCCTCTGAGGACCTGGTTCCCTTCAAGATTTGGACAAGGCGTATTACCCTACTGTGTACGAACCTGGACTGGAGACGAGGTATGCTCTCGAGGAGGAGCTAGAGGTGCTACCGTCGGAGTTTCCTTGATTACCTGGTAGGCCTTACGCCAAGGACTGGAGCTTCTTATCTAGATAGCAGTTGCTCTAGTCATACTCTCTTTATTTCTGTCTTTAGTACTCTATTTCATCATTTGTAGTGGGTTTGTTCCCACCGGACATATTTGGTTTGTACTATGATATTTTGACTCTGCACTTATTTTCCAGTATTTATTTCAGTACTTCTTGTTGTATTATGGATGAGATTAGGCACTGCCTGTTATATGATAGTATTAGACTTGTTAGATTTAGGACAGAGCAGCACGCTTCGCTAGTATCCATTAAATTAGGATATCCTCGGGGATGTGTCAGCTGGCCAATGCCACGTGGCCTGGTCTCGTGTAATTTGGGACTGGGGCGTAACATGATTTTAGTGGTGGCCCATACAGGTCTCGTCTAATATTTATCACTTGTGGTATGGTAATGTGCCCAGCGAGCCTGCAATAGGATAGAAATTACTAAGTCTCAGCCACTTGATTACGCCTTTGAACCTCTTTCGTATTTTTTTAAAACATCTGCATCATGTTTGATTGATTATGTACTCTTTTTAATGAAGTTCTATCTCTTACAGCGAGATGAAGCTACGTAGCGGACGCGAGGCATATGGTGCCATAGTGACATCCGCCACCGCACCGAGGGAGGAGACGTCCCAGGGACCACCCGGAGAGTAGCCTCAGCCACAGGCACCGGTGATCCCCCAGGCCCCGATGATACACTGGCACCAGACCTCCCCCGACGACAGGACGCAGCAGCTAGAGGGCCAGACTTCTCAGACTGTCCCGATGCAGCACTTTGAGGGACAGACATCGAGGGCTACGTCGATGCCGCAGTTTGAGAGGCCGACATCCGAGGAGACACCGATAATGCAGCCAGAGATACCACTACCACCACCTCCACCATTTCCACCCCTGATGCCACCATTGGAGGGACAGCCACAGATATTCCAGTTCTTTCAGGCAATGATGCAGGCGCAGTGGCAGCAGACTGAGACCCTGAGACAGAGCCTGATGGCGGTACTAGAGAGGACACCTGCCCAGCTAGCGGGCACTGTACGAGGTTTTTGCCAGATGGGTCCGGAAACCTTTTCGGGCAAGGAGACTGCAGAGGAGATCTCGTATTGGGTCTCCAACACGAAGATGCTACTGGAGGCTTCGCAGCTACATCCAGACCTTTGGATGACCACAGTGAGGGCCCAACTCAAGGGCAATACCCATCACTGGTGGGATTCCATGGAGCGCAGCGTCGGCAAGACGCTGACGTGGGAGGAGTTTCTGGAGTACTTCAATGCGAAGTGTTTCCCCGCTACGTTCAGGAATGCCCTATACTCCCAGTTCCTGCACCTAGAGCAAGGGAATTTGACCGTGGACGCCTACGACGCAGAGTTCAGTCGACTCAGCCGATTTGGTGCCGTCCTGATACCCAACGACCTGGAGAAGGCCAGGAGATTCTATCACGGCCTTACCTTCGAGCTGCAGAGGTATACCACTACTCAGGTGAGGATTTCTTATGAAGAGGTTCTTTCAGAGGCGAGGATCCAGGAGGCCATTGGCGAAGGAGCGAGACGTTCTAGCACGAACCTACTAGCCAGAGTCCAGTCCGGAGCAGGAGGATCGATCTGCCGTCCAAGAGCACAGACGCAGCAGAGAACAGTGCCATACTAGCACAAGGAGCTTCCGACTTGTCACCATTGTGGCAAGAAGGGACACATTGTCAGAGATTGTCGGAAGAAGCTCGAACTATGCATGATATATGGAGCGAGTCAGCACCTTGCCAGAGACTGCCCACAACGTAGAGATGCAGCACCGCAGACCGGACAGAGGCCAGCAGCACCAGTCCTGAGGATACTACCCCCGACAGGAGGTCAACGTCCACCAGCTACCGGAGGATTTCAGAGGGGACCACCCTTGGTCCCATAGTGTAAAACCCCTATCCTAGAAAATCGTATATACCATTTTTATTTATTAATTATTAATTTAATTGTAGTAATTAGTGGCTAAATAGGAGAAATAGATTTTTAATAATTTTTATTTTAGGTGTTCGGGCACTTAGAGGATTTATGGGACCATTAGAAATTTTTCGGAATTTATTTCATGTAGCAGACCCCTTGACCAGTTGCTAGCCTAACGGTGTGCATTATTATAATCTATAAATTTTCTTATGAGTATATATAAATTTAAAAAGAAAAAGGAAAAGAAAAGAAAAAAAAGTATTAATAAACTAATAATAATAAACTAATAATAATATCACTATTACTAATAACAAAGCAAACAAAGCAAACCAAATCAAAGCAACTTAGCAATTCCCACAAAACACAGCCAGGGAGCACCACCGCCCACCTTAGCACATTCTATTTAATTCCAACCACAAACCCCCCACGCGGCTTCAAGCCGAATCTCTCTCTCTCTCTCTCTCTCCCTTTCATAAATTCATATATATATATATATATATATATATATATATATATATATATATATATATATATATATATATATATAATTTCCCTAAACCTAAAACCTCCAGACCCTCCTTTTCTCATCTAGACCTAGAGAGAGCCACCACCGCAGCTGGAGAACCCCGCCAGGCCGTCCAAACAAATCCCGACAACCGCGACCCCGCGCACTGCAGATTCCCACACGAGGTACCTTTGTTCCGGAGTTGCTTTTCGTCGACTCGCTCAACCAAACGCCGTTCCGTCTTCACCGGTATGCTCAACCCTTAACCCTCTTCCATATCTGTATGATAGCAGACCTCGAACAATACGAAACCCTAGGCAAAAACAGCGCCCAAGTTGGCGCAAGCAGACCGAATTCTGGGATCGCAGAAAACTGTGATGACCACCCATGTTGTCGAGTTCGTATCTTCCCCCACAGAGATCCAAATTTGGGGATTCTTTTTTGTATGAATAGACCACTTGACCTAGTTTATTTTCTGTTAAATAATCCTAGATTATTAGCTGCTGTGGACAGAATTAAATTCGTCACAAAACCCCGCGAACCCACTTTTTCCAGATTTACAAAAGTTGGGAAACGGAGCGCGCTCTGCCATACGGGACCGCATCGCCGTGTACCAAGTGTACCGAACGATGCATGCAGCGTAACCGGACACGTAAAAATTTATGGAAACTGATTCGGATGCGTGTGCACGTCGGAATCAGCCCGTATCCACGGACACACCCCGTGTTGCAACTTTTGTAGAAGTCGCGCGCATTTTGTGCACGCTTCTCAGATTATGATGAAACTTGTACCACTGGACTCGTGGTAACACGCTGGCCCTGTAACCCAATTTTCACGCAATTCTGAGACGGTTGACCAAGTCGCCAATTGGTGGGCCCCATAGTTGACTTTTTGGACAAAATTGTGTTCGGCCCATCGGAATCCATATTTAGACATACCGTTGGGTTCGTATTGACATTTAGAGTTGTTTGACCTATAGTTTGTCCCATTTAGAGACTGCTACCCTCGTCACGCTTTTTGGTACAAAGTAGGCCACACGTGGACCCCACTTTTGTCCAAAATTACCGTTTTGTCCCTGTGTCCAAATTGGACGAAAGGGAAGTGCTTTTTAGCTATTTTGCTCATTCCGAAAATGTTAGTGATGTTTATTTCAGCATCAGGAGACGTTTGTTCGGAGGTCTTAGTTCCAGGTTCCGTGTCCTTGATATTTGGGCGCGTACACTTTACAGATTTCTTGCCAGGCAAGTATACCTTGCCATTGTACTGTATTTATATTCCATATGAGACATGCATGTTTATTTCTATTTATTTTAGTTCATTTATTTTAACTGCTATATAAACTGTGCGTCCAAGGAAACTTGGGTGCAACGACGGTGTCGTCGTACTATATTTTTATTTATGTATATGCATTGGACCTACTTTATGAGACTACCCCATCTTCATGAGGCATTTATGTTTCATTGGCCATGACACTATTCTTACACGAGTGTGAGTCACATGTAGGACACGGACTTGCGTACTCGGCTGGCCACTAATACGTATAGGTCGTGCGACGGATAGGGATAACTGTCGATAGAAACTTTACATGCTAGTAGACCTGGCGGTTATTAGAGGTTTATCGTGTCATGGATATGACATGCTTAGAGCATTGGGTGGAGAGAACAACAAGTAAGGCATTTGGGCTCTTTTACACTGTTTCTTCTGTAACCCGGAAGCTCCGCTGGAGATACGGGCGGTGATGACCCCTATACTACTTGGCGGGCCTCCGCCGTTCAAAAGACGACGTGCCTTTGAGGCCCCTAGTTCTCCGAGAGAGTCATGCCAATCCCAGTTTTCAGCTAGATAGCCCACTTGGTGGAAAGTTGTTCTCAAACTGCATTCACATAGATGGTTAGGCGACCCCAATGGATGTTTATATTTCAGTACTTTATTGGCATATTTATATGTATCTTATTACGTCCCTCTGAGGACCTGGTACCTTTCCAGATATAGATGAGCAGGAGTATCCACAGGAGTATGGACCGGGACCCGACGCTACCTATCAGTCTGAGAAGATCTTACCTTCGGATTATATGTGATCCATTGCAGCTGTTTAGAGATTCTAGTTGCGATTCCTTTTCGAGACATTTATTCTTATATTAGAGTTTATTCTCTTCTCTCTTTAGTAGTTTATTATAGTCGATTTGCAGTGGATTTTTTTCCATCCGACTATCATACTTTGAGACTACTTATTTAATATTCAGTTATTAATTTCTATTTTATCTATTATTTATGTTATGGATGAGATATAGATTACGTGTGACTTGTTGTGACAGTATATTACTACTGTAGATTGGATATTCATTTACAGCGTACGTGTGTATATGGTTTCCATATATTGGAGTTCGTATATATACGGCTGGCGTGTTACGTATTCCTAGTCCTACGTATTTTGGGACTGGGACGTGACATGTTTTTAGTGGTGGCCCATGCAGGTCGAGAATATATTATCTTGGTTACGTAACTGTACCGAACAAGCCTGCGTATAAGAATAGAGTATAAGGATCTCATCCACGCTTGACTGAAACTCATCCTTCCTATTTAATACTTGCATCATGTTTGATTCCTGTACTTTTTCTAATTGTTTCGTACATCACCTGCAGAGAGATGGATTTACAAAATAGATGTACTGCCGCCAATGGAGACACAACTTCTGGAGTCAATGGTCAGACTCAAGGAGGGACCCCAACGATTCCTAGGCTTTCGGGGCCAGATGGACAGACTCACACTTCAGTTCCATCTGATCTTTCCGCTTCACTTATTGGGAACCTTCCAGCTTTCCCAGTACCGCAAGATGGCCAAGCGCAGATGTTCCAATTATTTTAGATGATGATACAGGAACAGCGGCAGCAGACAGCCGAGCAGAGACAAGAATTTTTGGCAGTACTGGAGAGAATGGCTACACAGGCTACTGTACCAGCCCAAGCACTAGCTCCAGTACCTCGAGCTAGGGTTGGATCAGTAATGAATTTTATTCAGATGGGTCCAAGGCAGTACAAGGGCACTGAGAGCCCGGAGGAGACTACCAACTGGATCACTCACACGCAGAAGCTACTGGAGGCATCATAGTTACCTATGGACCTATGGATGACGGGTGTACGGACGCTTCTAGATGGTAATGCTCATCACTGGTGGGAATCCATGGAGCGCCAGTTGGGTACATACCAGACTTGGGAGTAGTTCTTGGAGTGCTTTGAGGGAAAGTACTTCCCGAACACCGTCAAAGATACATTGTACGATCAGTTTCTTCACTTGGAGCAGGGGAACCGAACAGTGGACGAGTATGATGCCGAGTTTAGTCGACTCAGCAAATATGGCGCTGTTTTGATACCAAATGACTTGGCTAAGGCTAAGAGATTTCATCGAGGACTGACCCAGGAGCTACAATATTATACAAGCTTGCAGTCCCGAGTCTCTTATGTTGAACTACTGACAGAGGCCAGATTGCAAGAAACTATCAGCAGAGGAAAGGGAGGTCAGCTGAGGACACAACAAGGATCAGCAAGGATACAGCAGGGACCAGCCAGGACACAACAGGGAGGACCTATCAGACGTCCCTTGGCACATCAGCATCAGCAACACAGAGCCGGACCGTACCAGATTTCGGAGAAACCCTAATGTAATTATTGTGGGAAAATTGGACACATTTTAAGGGATTGTCGAGGCCGCTCGGGACAGTATTTACGATGTGGTTCCGGACAGCATTTGGCAAGAGACTGTCCAAAACAGCAGACATTGACACTACCACCGCCAGCACAGAGACTAGCGCTTCCAGTGCCGAACAGATGACCAGACCGGGAGCACCTCGACCCCCAACAGCAGGAGGATTTCAGAGAGGACCACCGCTACCTACCCAGGAGGAGCAGTATATGAGGACCGGACATGGACAGCCGCAGAGGAACGGGCGAGCTTTTGTATTGGAGGTAGATGACATGGATCATGAGGTGGATGTCATAGCAGGTATTACTCTTGCTTTTACTTTTTCTGCTGTGACATTGTTTGATACGGGAGCCACCCACTCATTCATATCATCTAGTTTTATTGCCAAACACAACATTGCTTCTACACTATTATCTAGTTGTGTTAGAATTCTTATCGGAGGAGGAGTTGTACCAGTTAGCCGAGTTTGTAGATCGGGCCCTATAGTGATACGTGTCAGAGAGATGAACGTCCAACTCTTAGTCCTTTCTATGCCATCTTTTGATATTGTGCTTGGAATGGATTGGCTAAACAAGTACCATGCTTTCTTCGATTATTTTGGAGGAAGCATTCTTTTTAAGGTACCAGGCCAGCCTGAACTTGAGTTTGCCCGAGGATCCATAGAAATCCTTGATGGTATGCAGCTCGCAATGGACGATGTTGTCTATCATCCTATTATTTCAGAGTTTCTAGACGTCTTTCCAGAGGATTTGCCAGGACTGCCCCCAGACAAAGACGTAGAGTTTTTAATTGAATTAGCACCCGGAGCAGCACCTATAGCATCGCATGTTTACAGACTGGCGAAGAAGGAGATGGATGAGCTGAAGGCACAGTTAAAAGATCTAGAATAGAAAGGTTTCATCCGACCGAGTGCATCACCCTGGGGAGCACCAGTGTTGTTTGTACCCAAGAAGGATGGGTCAGTGCGTATGTGCATTGACTACAGAGCCTTGAATGCAGTGACAGTGAAGAACAAATATCCATTGCCATACATTGATGACCTATTTGATCAACTCGGTGGAGCTAAGATATTCTCGAAGATAGATTTGAGATCGGGATATCACCAAGTGAAGGTACGGAAGCAGGATATTCCGAAGACCGCATTCAGAACAAGATATGGGCACTACGAGTTTTTGGTCATGCCATTTGGATTGACCAATGCTCCAGCGATCTTCATGGACTTGATGAATCGAGTCTTCCACCAGTAATTGGACCAGTTCGTGGTCGTCTTCATAGATGATATACTTGTTTATTCGAAGAGCCACGAGGAGCACGAGGAGCACCTGCGGATTGTTCTAGAGACTTTGAGGAGAGAACAGTTATATGCTAAGCTCAGCAAATGTGAGTTCTTCTTGGACAAAGTTTTATTTCTTGGGCATATTGTTACAGGAGATGGTATTTCTGTTGATCTAGAGAAGATCTCCGCAGTTGAGACATGGCCTGTTCCTAAATCAGCAGCAGAGGTAAGAAGTTTCCTGGGACTTGCGAGATATTATCGACGGTTCATGGAAAACTTCTCAAGGATAGCGGAACCTATGACTCATTTGACTTGTAAGGATCAAGAATTTATATGGACCGACGAGTGTCAAGCCGCCTTTGAAGAGTTGAAGAATCGACTGACTACAGCACCAGTATTGACGATTCCGTCAGGGTCAGGAGGTTATGTGATCTACAGTGACGCATCAGGAAAAGGCCTGGTATGCGTATTGATGCAGCATGGCAAGGTGATTGCATATGCATCTAGGCAGTTACGAGTACATGAGAAGAATTATCTGACTCATGACTTGGAACTTGCAGCCGTTATATTTTCTCTGAAGCTATGGAGACATTACTTATATGGGGAACGAGTGGAGATCTATACAGACCACAATAGCCTTAATTACGTCTTCACGCAGAAGGAGTTAAATATGAGACAATGTCGATGGCTCGAGTTGATGAAAGATTTCGAGATAGAGCTATATTATCATCCAGGCAAGGCTAACGTGGTAGTAGACGCGTTAAGCCGGAAGCCAGCAGCTTATTTCTTGACATCACAGAGGAAACTATTGGAGGACTTGCAAGAGATTGGCATTGAAGTGATATTACCCGGAGCAGATGGGACACTAGCCAACTTGCAAGTACAATCATCATAGGTAGAGAGGATTAAGGCAGCTTTGCCTACAGACGCCAGATTCAGGAGACTGAAGGAAAGGACAGAGGCCGGAGAGCAGACATGATTGCGCATTCATGAGGATGGGATATTACGATGTGGTGATCGTCTTTATGTTCTAAATAGAGAGATTCGACAGGAGCTAATGGCAGAGGCTCATAGTTTGATTTATTCTATTCATCCTGGAGGCACCAAGATGTATCGTGATTTACAACAGCACTTTTGGTGGCATGGAATAAAGAGAGAAATAGCTCGCTTTGTAGCCAAATGCCTGGTATATCAACAAGTGAAGGTGGAGCACCAGAGGACAGCAGGCTTATTACAACCACTTTCGATTCCAGAGTGGAAGTGGGAGCACATCACTATGGACTTCGTCACGGGTTTTCCCAAGAGTCCAAGTGGGAGAGATGCAGTGTGGGTAATAGTGGACAGACTCACCAAGTCAGCCCATTTTATACCTTTTAGAGTGGGTCAGTCTACAGAAGCTTTAGCTGACTTATATATGAGGCAGATCATAAGATTGCATGGCATACCAGTCAGCGTTGTATCGAACAGAGATTCGCGCTTCACATCGCACTTTTGGAGGAGCATACAAGAGAGTCTTGGAGCTCGTCTGAAGTTCAGTACATCTTACCACCCGCAGACAGATGGACAGTCGGAGCGTACTATTCAGACCTTGGAGGATATGTTGAGGGCTTGCATGTTAGACTTCGGAGGATCATGGGAGGACCACCTACATCTTGTGGAGTTTTTTTACAACAATAGCTATCAAGCGAGTATTCAGATGGCTCCGTTTAAAGTATTGTATGGAAGAAAATGTAGGTCTCCTGTGTGTTGGAGCGACGTGGGAGAACGTCAGATTCTGGGACCAGAGTTGATGGTCAACACCGTAGAGACAGTCAAGAAGATTCAGGGACACTTGCGAGCAGCGCAAGACAGGCAAAAGCAGTGGGCAGACCTTCATCGTCGTCCCTTGGAGTTCAAAGAGGGCGATCACGTCTTCTTGAGGATATCACCGACCAGAGGTACCATTCGATTTGGAGGGCACGACAAGTTTAGTCCAAGGTATATTGGACCGTTCGACGTGCTCGAGAGAGTTGGAGAAGTGGCATGTCGACTTACGCTACCACCTTCACTTGAGGGAGTACATAACGTATTCTATGTGTTGCAGCTCAGGCGATATGTGGCAGACAACAGTCATGTTCTCGACCATTCAGAGATCACCATTGGGCCGAGCTTGTCATACCAAGAGCAACCCGTAGGAATCCTTGATCGTCGAGAGAAAGTATTGAGGAACCAGTCTATTCCCTTGGTTCGCGTAGCATGGAGGCATGGCGCGCCAGGAGAATCAACTTGGGAGCGCGAGGACGACATGCGTAAGCGTTTTCTGAACCTATTCGCAAACCAAGGTATAAATTTACATTATTAATTTATATCTTATACCATCCTTGCTTTCTACCGTGGCTTAATTTTAATTTCAAGGACAAAATTTTTATAAGTTGGGTAGAATGTAAAACCCCTATCCTAGAAAATCGTATATACCTTTTTATTTATTAATTATTAATTTAATTATAGTAATTAGTGGCTAAATAGGATAAATAGATTTTTAATAATTTTTATTTTAGGTGTTCGGGCACTTAGAGGATTTATGGGACCATTAGGAATTTTTCGAAATTTATTTCATGTAGGAGACCCCTTGAGCAGTTGCTAGCCTAACGGTGTGCATTATTATAATCTATAAATTTTCTTATGAGTATATATATATATATATATATATATATATATATATATATATATATATAAACAAATATATATATGTATATATATATTTAAAAAGAAAAAGAAAAAGAAAAAGAAAAGAAAAGAAAGTATTAATAAACTAATAATAATAAACTAATAAACTAATAATAATATAACTATTACTAATAACAAAGCAAACAAAGCAAACCAAATCAAAGCAACTAAGCAATTCCCACAAAACACAGCCAGGGAGCACCACCGCCCACCTTAGAACATTCCATTTAATTCCAACCACAGACCCCCCACGCGGCTTCAAGCCGAATCTCTCTCTCTCTCTCTCTCTCTCTCTCCCTTTCATAAATTCATATATATATATATATATATATTATTTTTTTACACCCTAAACCTAAAACCTCCAGACCCTCCTCTTCTCATCTAGACCTAGAGAGAGCCGCCACCGCAGCCGGAGAACCCCGCCAGGCCGTCCAAACAAATCCCGACGACCGCGACCCCGCGCACTGCAGATTCCCACACGAGGTACCTTTGTTCCGGAGTTGCTTTCCGTCGACTCGCTCAACCAAACGCTATTCCGTCTTCACCGGTATGCTCAACCCTTAACTCTCTTCCATATTTGTATGATAGAAGACCTCGAACAACACGAAACCCTAGGCAAAAATAGCGCCCAAGTTGGCACAAGCAGACCGAATTCTGGGATCGCAGAAAACTGCGGTGACCACCCATGTTGCCGAGTTCGTATCTCCCACCACAGAGATCCGAATTCAATAATTCTTTTTTTATGCGTAGACCACTTGACCTAGTTTATTTTCTGTTAAATAACCCTAGATTATTACCTGCTGTGGACATAATTAAATTCGTCACAAAATCCCGTGAACGCACTTTTTCCAGATTTCCAAAAGTTAGAAAACGGAGCGCGCCCCGCCAAACGGGACCGCCTCACCGTGTACCAAGTATACCGAACGGTGCACACAGCGTAACTGGACAAGTAAAAATTCGTGAAAACTGATTCGGACGCGTGTGCGCGCCAGAATCAGCCCGTATCCACGGACACACCCCGTGTCACAACTTTTGTGGAAGTCGCACGCATTTTGTGCACGCTTGTCAGATTGCGACGAAAGTTGCGCCACTGGACTCGTGGTAACGCGCTGGCCCTGTGACCCAATTTTTACGCATTTTTGAGACGGTTGACCAATTCGCCAATTGGCGGGCCCTATAGTTGACTTTTTGGACAAAATTGTATTCGGCCCATCGGAATCCACATTTGGACATATCGTTGGGTTCTTATTGACATTTAGAGTTGTTTAACCTATAGTTTGTCCCATTTAGAGACTGTTACCCTCGGCACACTTTTCGGTACAAAGTAGGCCACACGTGGACCCCACTTTTGTCCGAAATTACCGTTTTGCCCCTGTGTCCAAATTGGACGAAAGAAAAGTGCTTTTTAGCTATTTTGCTCATTCCGGAAACGTTGGTGATGTTTATTTCAGCATCCGGAGACGTTTGTTCGGAGGCCTTAGTTCCAGGTTCTGTGTCCTTGACATTTGGGTGCGTACACTTTACAGATTTCTTGCCAGGCAAGTATACCTTGCCATTGTACTGTATTTATATTCCATATGAGGCATGCATGTTTATTTCTGTTTATTTTAGTTCATTTATTTTAACTGCTATATAAACTGTGCGTCCAAGAAAACTTGGGTGCAACGACGGTGTCGTCGTACTATATTTTTATTTATGTATATGCATTGGACCTACTTTATGAGACTATCCCATCTTCATGAGGAATTTATGTTTTATTGGCCATGACACTATTCTTATACGAGTGTGAGTCACATGTAGGACACGGACTTGCGTACTCGGCTGGCCACTAGTACGTATAGGTCGTGCGACGGATAGGGATAACTGCCGATAAAAACTTTGTATGCTAGTAGACCTGGCGGTTATTAGAGGTTTATCGTATCATGGAAATGACATGCTTAGAGCATTGGATGGAGAGAACAACAAGTAAGGCATTTGGGCTCCTTTACACTTTTTCTTCTGTAACCCGGAAGCTCCGTTGGAGATACGGGCGGTGATGACCCCTATACTACTTGGCGGGCCTCCGCCGTTCAAAAGACGACGTGCCTTTGAGGCCCCTGGTTCTCCGAGAGAGTCATGCCAATCCCAGTTTTCAGCCAGATAGCCCACTTGGTGGAAAGTTGTTCTCAAACTGCATTCACATAGATGGTTAGGCGACCCCAATGGATGTTTACATTTCAGTACTTTATTGACATATTTATATGTATCTTGTTACGTCCCTCTGAGGACCTAGTACCTTTCTAGATATAGATGAGCAGGAGTATCCACAGGAGTTTGGACCGGGACCTGATGCTACCTATCAGTCTAAGGAGATCTTACCTTCGGATTATATGTGATCCATTGCAGCTGTTTAGAGATTCTAGTTGCTATTCCTTTTCGAGACATTTATTCTTATATTAGAGTTTATTCTCTTCTCTCTTTAGTAGTTTATTATAGTCGATTTGCAGTAGATTTTTTTCCATCCGACTATCATACTTTGAGACTACTTATTTGATATTCAGTTATTGATTTCCATTTTATCTATTATTTGTGTTGTAGATGAGATATAGACTGCGTGTGACTTGTTATGACAGTATATTACCATTGTGGATTGGATATTCATGTACAGCGTACGTGTGTATATGGTTTCCATATATTGGAGTTCGTATACATACGGCTGGCGTGTTACATATTCCTAGTCCTACGTATTTTAGGGCTGGGGCGTGACACATAGGAGGCTCAGTTCAACCAAGCCAGACAGCAGGCTGGAGGGCAGAGGCACGGGCAGGCCTTTGCATTAGCAACAATTGAGGAGGAACCAGAAGGGGAAGCTATCATAGGTACCATTTTAGTTGCGTCATTACCTGTAACTGCATTGTTTGATTCTGGAGCTACACTATCTTTCATATCTAGTTGCTTCGTAGCCATGCATAGAGTAGCTACTTTCCCCTTACCTAAGAGTTGGAAGATTCTTACCGGAGGAGGCATCGTACCGGTTACCAGCACTATTAGAACGTGCTCGATAGTAGTATGTGGTAGGGAGATGAGAGCGCAATTTTTGGTACTCCCAATGCCAACTTTCGACGTTGTATTGGGCATGGACTGGTTAAGCCAGTACAATGTCGTACTAGATTGCCGGAAGGGTAGCGTCACTTTTAGACCGCCAGATCACCCGGAGTTCGAGTAAATGTGGGGCACCATCGAGCGAGGAGTAGGACAGACAGCTGGAGCTTACATAGCTATGGAGACGACACCCCCAGCAATTGTTACAGAGTTCGAGGATGTTTTTCCGGAGGAGTTGCCAGGCCTACCGCCTGATAGAGAGGTAGAGTTCACTATTGAGTTAGTGCCCGGAGCAGCACCGGTATCTTCAAATATGTACCGGTTGGCGAAGAAGGAGCTAGACGAGCTGAAGCTACAGTTAGAGGAGTTGCAGATCAAGGGATTTGTCCGTCCTAGTGCATCATCCTGGGGAGCACCAGTGTTGTTTGTACCAAAGAAGGATGGGACATTCTGGATGTGCATTGATTACAGAGCCCTTAATGCTTTGACTATCAAGAACAAGTACCCTCTACCGCGGATTGATGATCTATTCGACCAGCTGACAAGAGCAGTGGTGTTCACAAAGATCGACTTGAGATCGGGTTATCATCAGGTAAAGGTGCGGAGAGAAGACATTCCAAAGACAGCATTCAGGACTCGTTATGGTCACTACGAGTTCTTAGTTATGCCTTTTGGATTGACAAATGCGCCTGCTGTGTTTATGAACATGATGAACAGAGTCTTCCACCAGTATCTGGACCAGTTCGTGGTAGTCTTCATCGATGACATCTTAGTGTATTCGAAGAGCCACGAGGAGCACGGAGAACACTTGAGGTTAGTGTTAGAGACGCTGAGACGTGAGAGGCTTTATACCAAGCTAAGCAAGTATGAGTTTCTCCTAGATCGTGTCGCTTTTCTTGGAAACGTTATCTCAGGAGATAGAATTTCGGTAGATCCCGCGAAGATTTCGTCAGTAGAGACGTGGCCGACCCCTAGCAACGTCTCGGAGGTGAGGAGTTTCCTAGGACTTACCGGATATTACCGGAGCTTCGTAGAGAACTTTGCAAGGATCGCAGAACTGATGACCCGCTTGACCCGCAAGGAGCAGGACTTCACCTGGACAGAGGAGTGTCAGACGGCGTTTGATGAGCTGAAGAAGCGTCTGACTACGACACCTATCTTGACCATACCTTCTGGACCCGGAGGATTCGTGATCTATAGCGATGCGTCTGGGAAAGGATTAGGATGCATCTTGATATAGAATGGGAAGGTTGTGGCCTATGCCTCTAGGCAGCTGAGGACCCATGAGAAGAACTATCCTACCCATGACTTGGAGCTTGCCGCAGTAATCTTTGCTTTGAAGCTTTGGAGGCACTATCTATATGGTGAGCGTGTGGAGATATTCACTGATCACAAGAGCCTGAAGTACGTCTACACCCAGAAGGACCTGAACCAGAGACAGAGACGTTGGCTCGATGATGACGGACTTCAAGATCGAGCTAGAGTACCATCCGGGAAAGGCCATTGTGGTAGCCGATGCTTTAAGCAGGAGACCCATGGCATTCTTTCTGACTACCCAACAACATCTGTTGAGAGATCTAGAATAGTTGGGTATAGAGGTCATTATGCCCGGAGTAGACGGCCAGATATTGAGTTTTCAGTTGGAATCGACATTAGTGGAGAGGATCAAGGTTGCTTTGCCGACAGACGCCAGATTTTAGAGGCTTCGACATATGACAGAGGCTGGAATACAGAAAGGACTGCGTATACACGAGGACGGGACTTTGAGATGTGGAGATCGTCTCTATATTCCAAATGGAGAGCTTCGTTAGGAGCTGATGACGGAGGCGCACAGTTCAACATACTCTATTCATCCAGGAGGCACAAAGATGTACAGAGACCTGAGGCAGTACTATTGGTGGCATGGAATGAAGAGAGAGATAGCCCACTTTGTGGCAAAGTGTCTGGTGTGTCAGCAAGTCAAGGTTGAGCATCAGAGGTCTGCCGGATTACTTCAACCGCTCCCGATACCTGAGTAGAAATGGGAGCACATCACCATAGACTTCGTTACGGGCTTTCCAAGGAGTCCTAGCGGTCGCAATACGGTATGGGTAATCGTAGATCGACTCACCAAGTTTGCCCACTTTTTACCCTTCAGAGTTGGGTAATCTACGGAAGTCTTGGCAGACATGTATATGAGGGAGATCGTACGACTGCATGGAGTGCCAGTCAGTATAGTGTCTGACAGGGATACAAGGTTCACATCGTACTTTTGGCAGAGTATGCAAGAGAGTCTCGGTACCCGCCTAAAGTTTAGCATATCGTATCACCCGCAGACAGATGGCCAGTCCGAGCGCACCATTCAGACGTTGGAGGACATGTTGAGGGCGTGCATTCTTGACTTCAGTGGATCTTGGGAGGACCATTTGCATTTGGTCAAATTTTTCTATAACAATTGCTATCAAGCGAGCATTCAGATGGCTCCCTATGAGGCATTGTATGGCAGGAAGTGTCATTCCCCAGTATATTGGAGCAATGTAGGCGAGAGGCAGATCCTAGAGCCATAGTTGGTTGTTCGTACAGTAGAGAAGGTGAAGAAGATCCAAGGGCATCTGCCAGCAACACAGGACAGGCAGAAGCATTGGACAAATGTGCATCGACGACCCCTAGAGTTCCAGGTTGGAGATCATGTGTTCCTAAAGATCTCACCTACCCGAGGAACCATCAGATTTGGAGGCAGAGGAAAGCTGAGTCCGAGGTACATCGGGCCATTCGATGTGTTATAGCGCGTCGGAGAAGTTGCTTACAAATTAGCCTTGCCACAGACACTAGAAGGAGTTCATGACGCCTTCCATGTATCTCAGCTAAGGAGGTGCATGCCAGATCCGAGTAATGTGCTTGACCACTCGGAGATCACCGTCGGGCCGAGTTTGTCATGCCAGGAGGAGCCAGTAGAGATCCTGGACAGAAGCGAGAAGGTACTGCGAGGCCAGACTATCCCCCTAGTTCGTGTCGCATGGAGGCATCATGCACCAGGCGAATCGACCTAGGAACGAGAGGATGATATTCAACAGCGTTTTCCCCATCTCTTCGAAGGCCTAGGTATGTAGTAGCATTTCAATTCAATCAATAGTTTTTACCATATGTCTTTTTTAATTTCGAGGATGAAATGCTCTAAGGAGGGTAGATTGTAAACTCCCTCGACCAAATTTGAGTTTGATTAGCTTAGATAGCTTGATTAGGTTTAATTATATGCAAATTAGAATATATACTCAAAGTTTTAATTATTGTGCTATGTTTATATTACTTAGGATGCCTTACCGTTGCTTCGATATTTAGGACACTACACTAGCTTTTACCCTCAACCAAATTCCATACACTTTGCCTAGACATACCAACCTACTATAGTTATCTTTGTGCAACCCACAGATACTCATTTTTGTGCCTGATTTTAGTCGCACAAAAATCGTTACAAACATCCGTACGTAAATTCAATTAATTCCATATTTGCGTTCTTTGTCTGTTTCAATCGAAATTGGGACCCAACATTGTAGAAGCATGAAAAATATGTTGGATAGCTATACGTAGCATATTGATACAGGGCAGCGTAAATAGAGGACCTCAGAGCCATCAAGCGTGCAACAGAGCTTTTCCGCTAAGCACAGCGTAAAGCTTAAAGCTCCAGGACCATCCGCGTAATGCAGTATGTCCAGGCTGCTTCAGCGTAAGCAGGGTGCTTAATCGCCTTTATGACGTAAAACTCATCCGCTTTCAATACAGCATTGAAGTGTACGAGGAACGCTTCGTATTCTTCAAAATGAACCTGTCAGATCATGCAATGAACCTGACGTCTGGACTCCTGACAAAGAGTACTGCTCGACTACCCAGGCGACGGCTATAATGATGGTGCGGCACTGCAACCCAGGCTGTCATTTACTACCATTTTCTTGGCGTAAACCACTTTTACACATACAAAGGAATACGCTGCCTAGTTTTACACAGGCAGATGTGAGCTATTTACGCTCCGCAGAAGACAAACAGCCTGCCACATCAAAAGCTGCACTTCGTACAGGGCTCGAGGCACGTCTCTGCATTTAATGCGCAGAGCGGTAACAGTTTCTCGAGGCACGTCTCTGCATTTAAAGCGCCGAATACTGACAGATGCCCAAGGCATGTCTTTGCACTTGATGCACAGAAGGGTGGCAGGCCTTTAAAACACGCCTCTGTATTTAATGAGCAGGATAATGGCGGATCTCCGCATTTAACGCAGGAGATTTGATTAAATGTCACCAAACCGTTGTTTAGTGACATCCCATCTGCGTAAACTACTCTTACGCATACAAGGGAATACGCTGCCTAGTTTTACACAGGCAGACGTGAGCTTCTTGCGCTCCGCAGAAGGCAAACAGACTGCCACGTCAGCAGTTACTCTTCGTATAGGATTCGAGGCGCGTATCTGCATTTAATGCGCAGAATGATGGCAAATCTTAAAGACAAGCCTCTGCATTTAATGTGCAGAATGGGGGCAGATCTCTGCATTTAATGCAAGAGATTTGATTATATCTCCAAGAGCCGTAATTCCGGCTAAAACGTCCACATCATCTCGGCTTCTACGCCTACTCGGCCTCTATGACCACTCGGCCTCTATGACTACTCGGCTTCTACGCCTACTCAGCTTCTATGCCTATTTGGCTTCTACGCCATGGTGACAGTTATTGGCTTCTACGCCAACCTCTTCTACACAAAGGATAACTACCTACGTGGCTTCTACGCCGTGATCTTCGCAGCAGTTATACACGTTGTCCCTTAGTTGGACACGCGTCACACGCTCATTCAAAAGGTCATCTATACGCAGGCAATGATTATTTTAACCGTTATGTAAAAGGATGCTGTACTTTCCACTACTCGGTTTCTACACCGACTGAGTGGTCACTGTCACTAAAACTCTATAAATAGAGACCTCTATCAACAGAGGGAAAAGGTCGCAAAAATTGAAGGCCAAACGATCAGAAATTGGTCAAGGAATCCAGTATCAGATCCAAGGTCGACAATCAGGAGGAAAGAAGGAGGAGAGAGAACGGTCAAGAGAGAGAGAAGAATCCAGAGCTCAGGCAAAGAGAAGGGATCGACGACATTGGCATCGGGTATCCACCCTCTTTAGCAACCCTTGAAGCTGCTTTCTGTCTTCTACGGCACTTCTTTATCATTGTGTGGTCCAAGGGCCAAAGTGATCGACTGCAGATCAGACTCCTATAGCAATATTTACCCAGATTAAATAAATTATACTCGATATCCTCGTATAGGATTAAATTGTACAATCTTGTTTGTAAACACAGAAGAAGGGTGGGTTGTCGTATAAGACCTTATTTCCACATATTATATTTTCGTTTATTTTATCAGACAACAAGATGGCGACTCTGCTGGGGACATCTTTCTTTTCTGATGAGGAAGCAATTGCTCAACACGATGCGGTATCCGTGGGATCCGTGAAGAAGACACTTGTCGTCCAGTTCGACCAGTCTGCCTATGAAGACATGCTTCGAACAGGGGGTAGCTCTCACTCCCTCTCTGTCCAGAACAACAGGAAGCTGCGTAAGGTCTGGATGCCCAAGACATCCTCTACCATTCCTGTGGACTCTCCGATCTTTTCGACCAATGAGGTTGTAGCATTGTTCCCTCCACGCCTTGCGCGTAAAATTCAGTCGCCTGTCTCTGGCTGGGCAGACAAAACTTCTGGCAATGCCTCAGTGCTAACCCAGAAGTATACTCCGCGCCTTGCGCGTAAAATTTAGTCGCCTATCTCTGGCAGGGCAGACAAAACTTCTGGCAATGCCTCAGCGCTAATCCAGAAGTATAATCCGTGCTTTGCGCGTAAAATTTAGTCTCCCGTCCCTGGCGTAACAGACGAAACTTCGGACAATGCCTCAGCGCTAGTCCAGAAGCCTACTTCGCGCTCTGCGTGTAAAATTCAGTCTCCCGTCCCTGGCGGAATAGACAAAATTTCTGATAATGCCTCAGCGCCAAATCAGGAATCCCAAATGCGCTCCACGCGCAAAAATGCATCTGCCTTCCACGGAAAAGCAGATGATCCCTGCAATCTACGCAAGGGAAAGCAAGCGGCGGACTACTCAACTTCTCAGCCTTTACGCCAGCAAGGGAACAATCTGCCCGCCCTCCGAATTATGTGAGAAGCTAATGGCCGACTGAGTACATCCTTAGCTTTACGCCAACCAGAGTAGAGCTCCAAATTACACCAGGAGAAGCCCCTCAGCGTAAAGAATGCTCAATTTGTGGGAAGACGCCCTCCTCGGGGATTATCCGCCACCCAGATGGCCAACCTATTGTATATAGGTGGCACAGGAAAAACTATGGTTCCCAACATCCGCATGCCCACTGATGTGAACAGAAGGAACAAGCCATCATCTTCTTCTTCTGTAAATCCTCCTGACTTGCGTGAGTATCTGATCCAGAAACGCAAAGACAAGAGTCATAAACAGACTTTAATTTCCCTAACGGTCAAACGCGGGGAGATCTTGTGGGAAGATGCATCAACATCTAATGTCGTCATGACAGGTGGGCCACATGAAGATTCCATCTTTTTTATTCCTCCAACTCGCGATGACCATCATCCAATAGTCTTCGGTCGCATGCGGACCAGCCCGATTGTACAAGAAGAATTTCGCGAGTCTGAGGGTGGCAAAATGCAGATCCACAGGTATAGCCCACAGGCTTTAAAAATTATACAAAGCATGGGTTATGATTTGAGGTTGAAACAAGGCCTCAACTATGGAAAAGACAGACGAATACCATTGCAGGGTAATTCTTACTGTCAACAAGCTTGTTTTGGGTTGGGGTATACTGCATCTCTTGCAAACTCACAACCTCGAGAGTCTGATCCTACACAACCAGAGACATGGCCTTCTAAATTAGCTTCTGTGGACAAATGCCGCAACATGTCTGGGGGTAGCCTACCTCGACAAAATAGGCCAGCATCCAAAGCTGGGGATAGAATTCCCTCGGAATCCGAAAATGATGCGACGAAGACAATCTTCCCAGAAGGACATAAAACTCAGGCATCGGGAGCCCGAAGACCAAAAGGGACTTTCTCCTTCAATGAAGATGACATCATTGAAATCTTTAATATGTTGATGGAGGAACACAAACTTCAGCTTCCTAACATCAGATACCCTGAGAGAGCTGGCAAAGTTGATGACCCAGATTATTGTCTCTTTTATCGGTACATTCATCATCCTACAAAGGCGTGCTATATACTGAAAAGGAGAATCCAGGAGTTGATTGACGCCAAAGTCATCACTTTGCATCTGTAAACAAAGGGATAATCATCGCAAATCAGGTTTTTCTAACACAAAAAATTTGCTCCCTTCAGGAATATACCTGATGAAGAGTCCCTAAAAAATTCCCCAGTGGATTCTTCAGGACTATCCTCACTCAGGAAAATCACTCCATAGTGAATTATTAAGACATATGTTCATGTTCATATTACCTCTGAACAAACCTTCCTAATCCGGCTATCGATTATCATGTTCATATTACCTCTGATATCGGTTGTCATCTCAACTTAGCACCCGTACTTAACTCTAAGTACGCCAGTGGTGTTGAGTCCACAAAAACTGCCATGTCCATATTACCTCTGAGCAAATATATACCTCCACCCCCGGTGGAGTCACAAATCAAGAGTTTGTCATGTTCATATTACCTCTGAACAAACCTTCCTAATCCGGCTATCGATTATCATGTTTATATTACCTCTGATATCGGTTGCCATCTCAACTTAGCACCCGTACTTAACTCTAAGTACGCCAGTGGTGTTGAGTCCACAGAAACTGCCATGTCCATATTATCTCTGAGCAGATGTATACCTCCACCCCCGGTGGAGTCACAAATCAAGAGTTTGTCATGTTCATATTACCTCTGAACAAACCTTCCTAATCCGGCTATCGATTATCATATTCATATTACCTCTGATATCGGTTGTTATCTCAACTTAGCATCCGTACTTAACTCTAAGTACGCCAGTGGTGTTGAGTCCACAAAAACTGCCATGTCCATATTACCTCTGGCAGGGCTTGTCACAAACCTATTATTTGTACTCTCGTGCGCAACAAATGATAGGTCCACAAAAAATCCCCCAGTGGGATGCCCTGAATAAATGGATACACAATGGGAGTTCTGCTTCGAGCAGAGAGAACCTCCCACTGAAGATAAAGTTATCCAGATTGACGTTGGGGATAAACTTTCGCCAAAGCCGATATTTATCAGTAACAATCTTTTCGAAGCAGAAAAAGAAGAAGTTATCCAACTGATAAAAGAATATATCGACGTCTTTGCATGGAATTATGAGGATATGCCAGGCCTTGATCCAAAGGTGGCTACTCATAAGCTCAATATATTGCCTGATTCGAAGCCTGTGAAGCAGCACCAACGCCAGTTCCGCCCGGATATAATGGATGCCATTGAAGCTGAAATCAAGAAGTTGATAGCCTACGGCTTCATCCGTGAAGAACAACATCCCGACTGGGTTACCAATGTCGTCCCGGTCATGAAGAAAAATAGGAAAGTACGAGTCTGTATTGATTACCGAGATCTGAACGCAGCCTGCCCCAAGGATGAGTTTCCTCTTCCCATCACAGACGTCATGATTGACAATACATGCGGTTTTGAACGTATGTCTTTCATGGACGGATTTTCAGGATACAATCAAATCAAGATGCATCCTGAAGACGAGAAACATACTGCCTTTCGTACACCATTGGGGGTATATTGCTATACGGTCATGCCCTTCGGATTGAAGAATGCCGGGGCTACGTACCAACGGGCTATGAGTAACATATTCCATAAGCATTTACGCAAGACAGTGGAGTGTTACGTGGACGTTGTAGCTGTCAAAAGCTGCCTCAAGGATAATCACATCCAAAACTTGAAGACAGTATTTGAATTGATGCGCCAACATCAACTCAAAATGAATCTTACAAAGTCCTTTCTGGGGGTATCTAGTGGCAAATTTCTGGGATTTATCATTACCGCCAATGGCATTCAAGTGGACCCTGATAAAGTCAAGGCCATCTTAGAAATGCAACCGCCCCGTAATCTGAGGAAACTCAGGGGATTTCAAGGTCGTCTTGCTTACATCTGGAGATTCATATCCAACCTCTCTGGGAGATGTCAGCCATTTTCTCGTCTCATGAAGAAAGAAGTATCTTTCGTATGGGACGAAGCTTGTCAGCAAGTGTTCGGTGACATCAAACGTTACCTCCCTAGTCCGCCAGTTTTGGTGCCTCCTGTCATAGTAAGACCATTCGTGCTGTATGTTCGAGCGATGGATCATTCTCTGGAAGCTCTTCTCGTACAAAAGAATGATATGGGTCACGAGCAGGCTATCTACTACCTCAGCAGGATGATGGTCGGAGCCGAACACCGGTATAATCCAGTGGAGAAAGAATGCTTGGCTCTGATGTTCGCTATCCAGAAAATGCGATACTATGTCACGGGCCAAACCATTCACATCATCTCCAGGATCAATCCTCTTTGGGTATTGATGAACAAGCCAAGTGTTCTTAATTTCTGACTCGCTACTTGGGCGATGTTATTAACACCGTATGATATGGTGTACGTCCCTCAGAAGTCCGTCAAAGGCCAAGCATTGGCTGACTTCCTAGCTGCTCATCCGATCCCGGAGGCCTCCAAACTGTACGAGGACATTCCCGACGAAGTTGCAGAATGTAATTCCGCAATGGAAGGTGGTGCATGGCAACTGTTCTTCGATGGTGCCTCCAGGGCTGGTCCCAGGGGAAACGTGATTTCGGGAGTAGGAATTGTCCTGGTTACTCCTGATAAGCTCATCATTTATCGAGCATATTCTCTTAGCGAGCCATGTTCCAACAATGTGGCGGAGTAGAACGCTCTACTAATCGGCCTCCAAGTCGCTAAAGAATTAGGCGTCGAATCTCTGGAAGCTTTCGGTGATTCTCTGCTGATCGTCAATCAAGTCAGAGGAATATATGAAGTCCGGAATCCAGACCTCATCCCCTATCACCGAGCAACGGTCGAGATAGCCATGACATTCAAAGGATTCTTCCGGGAACATGTACCTCGATCTCAAAATCAGGAAGCTGATGCCCTAGCCAGTCTAGCTGCAGATTTAGCTACCCCTATAAGAAGGCAAAATTCGGTAATCCTTCTTAACAGAGATTTATTATGTGTGAAAAATAACTTTCACATAGAACACAGCTACGCGGTGGACACAGATCCTCCCAGGAGAGACTGGAGAAGTCCCTTTATAGATTTTGTAGCATACAGAATCTTGCCAGAAGATCCTAAAGAAGAAGTATCAGTCAAAAGACGATCATTACGCTTCTATTTCGATGCATCGTCATAATATCTATATCGTCGATCTTATGACGGACTATTATTACGATGTCTCTCTGGTGATAAAGCACAGCGGATTATCCGTGAAGCCCACGACGGTGTATGCGGAGCGTATCAACCCGGTCCTAAGCTACATGATTGCATCAGGAGAATGGGCTATTACGGGCCTACTATGATCACAAATGCAATAAACTATACAAGACAATGCAGAGCCTGTCAGGTCCATGCAGACTTTATCCATCAACCTCCTGAATATCTACATCCTAAGGTTGCATCCTGGTCTTTCGAAGCATGGGGTATGGATATCATTGGTCCTATTCACCCGTCTTCTTCCAAAGGTTACCGGTTCATACTGGCCATCACGGATTACTTCTCCAAATGGGCAGAGGCGATCCCTCTTGCTGAGGTAAAGGCATCTAATGTGATCAGCTTCATCAAGCATCACGTTATTTATCGCTTTGGGATACCCTGAAGGATAATCCATGACAATGGGCCTTAATTCATCAGCCAAGCGTTTCATCGATTTTGCGATAAAAATTGGATACAAAATGTCGCCTCTACGGCATATAATCCTGCTGTTAATGGTTTGGCGGAAGCTTTCAACAAAACCATTATCAAGATCTTGAAGAAGTTCGTCTCTTCGAACAAAAGGGATTGGAATGAGAAGCTGGGAGTATGTCTCTGGGCATACCGCACAACGGTACGGGCACCGACAGGTTGCACCCCATTCTCAATAGTCTACGGGAGCGAAGCAGTTCTCCCCATCGAGATCCAAATTCCGTCACTCAGGATAGCCGTGACTAATGAGTTGACTCAAGAAAAGAATGACCTGTTAAGGCTTCAAGAGCTAGAAAGATTAGACGAGAAACGCCTCCAAGCTCAACAGCGCATCGCGTTCTACCAAGCACGCATTTCCAGGGCTTTTAATCAAAAAGTGAAGGAAAGGGTGTTCAAAGTCGGCGAGCTAGTTTTAGCTGTGAGAAGGCCGATGATTCTTACTCACAGAAGTAAGGGCAAATTCCAGCCCAAATGGGAAGGCCCTTATGTGATCGAGACAACGTTCTCAAACGGCGCTTACAGGTTAGCCCAGCCTAATGGAGACCTGTTAATGGCTCCTATCAATGGCAAATTCCTGAAAAGGTACTATGCTTAACCTACTTTGCTCAAGTGGAATATGGCAAAAACCTCATTCTAACAAAACTACTTCCAAAACGAAACTAGTTGGATCATATTCTATCACGTTCATATTACCTCTGAATAGATATGTTTAACTAATTTGGAACTTCAAGACCTATCACGTCCATACTACCTCTGATAGTGTCTTGTGTACAAATTTTAGCTAAAAAGCATATTTCTATCATGTCCATATAACCTCTGAATAGATATATCATGCTAAAACTTACCGAAAGTATATTACGTCCATATTACCTCTGATATCATTTTCACCCAAACCTGTCATTTACATTCCGAAATAATGGGTCCACAAAGTCAGATGAAAGCCTCTTTATTATTCCCAAAAATGAGCGAAAGTACATTGAAAAGCAAAAGCAAAGGTACATCATTTAGGGGGAGCGGTCAGGTCGCAAAGCTGCTGCGCCAGTGCGGCCATCTTCTCAGTCCTGGAATCCAAGACATCAGCACGAGCCCACTCCACCCATGCCTCATCATTGCTCAGGAGGGACAGTTCGACTCTAGCCCTAAGAAAACCAGCACGGGCAACTCCTGCACGCACCAAATTCTGTTGTGCTGTGCCCAATCGGCTATCCGCCACATCTAGAGCTTCCGACGACTGAGAAGCCCACTCCTTGGCCTGAGCAAGTTTCGTTTCCAGCCTGCGGACCCTCGCTACATTCCCTTCATGCTCGGCCTGGCACTTCGTCTGAAGAGCAATGGCCTCCTCCAGGACGGCTTTTCCTTTATCCATCTCCTACTGATGTGTCTGGATGGATTTATTTAGGCCTGCCATCTGTTCGACAAGCTGCGCAGTCATGGAGTCGTATCTAGCCTGGACCAGATCGTCAACACTGTCTCGAGTTAACTGCAAGTATTCGTTAATGGGTTGCTCCAAACCATTAACTATCTCCTCCAGTGTGTCAGCTACCCCAGTGTCATTGAATTCTCGGATCGGCACTATGGCGGACCGGGAGGACCTCTTCAGCAACGCAAAACTCAGATTCTTCGCCAACACATTGATATTAACATTTTTAAAATGGTGTAGAAGATGCCAGTATACCGCTCGGTCAGCGCAGCTAGATCCGAATGGACGTCGGGAGTGGCCTCGATATTGGCGAGTCCCCCTCCAAGAACAGCCATAGACGATGTTGCCACGGCCGTCGCCTCAACAGGTGGTGCGACGAAAGAAGAAGTGCCAACACCAGACGAAGATACCAGCATACTCAAAGGAGGCATTGTCGCAATGACAGGCTCGTCCTCCTCTTGAGATATCAGAATCTCGTTGACAGGCGAGCCGGCACCCGAAGATGTTTCCTCTTCAAAATCAGTCACCTCCGTGTTGCCGCCAGGACCTGACACAGAGCCGAAGGGCGCATCTATACTGCCCTCCCCGAAGAGGTATTCCCCTGAAAAGAAGACAAAAGGAAGTTAATATCAACGTAATGTTAATTTTCCTAAAGAAGAGGCATAAAAGACGATATTTACCCATGGCCAATAGTGTATATGTCGCGTCTGCGGCCAGTACAGCTAAATTGTTTCTTAGTGATGCTAGGCAAGCTGTCATACCTGGAGAAGGGGGTGCGCTAATAAACACTGGCAAATGCTCTTCCAGGTCTTCGCCGAGATCAACTTGAGGTTCACCAGGTAGAATCTCGCTGGGTGTACTGACAGACACGGCAGGGGTCCCTCCCGATGCCGATCCGCATAAAGGTATACGAAATCTTATTATACTCAGCCCCGGAGGCGACCTCGTTTCACTACCTGAAGCAGTAGCAGCAACGGCGGCCTCCAGCAGAGATTCTCCGACACCACCAGCCGAAACTGTAGAGGTTCCCTCTCTAAAAGGCTAGGAACCTTCAATCAAAGAATCATCCCCAACATGGGGAGATGTAGGCTCACTTCCAGGAGCCTCAATACCAGGAATCTGGAGAGGACGATTAACCGTCTTCTTCTTCCTCTTACGAGGGGAAGTCTCCTTCGGAGCAGGAGCCCTTCGCTTCCCAGATATTACCAAAGGCCCTGCAGGCAGAGGTACTTCACCCCTCGATACCGCCAATAGAGGCTCATCCGGATTGACGGACTCCTCACCCTCGTCGGAAGAAACCGAGGGGACTTTGACTCTTCCCCCAGACTTGGAAGAGGGCACCCTGAAACTTCCATGCATATCAAAATCGTGATGGAAGGTGTTAGTTGCCACATATAACTAGGCATACGAGTGGAGGATGCGCAGCTCCGTGGAGAGTGTAATGACCGGCATAATAAAAATTGCCCCAATGCAACCCATGAGGAAGTATCGCCAGCCTCTCGCTCCATCAATGAGTCCACCCCTGGACCGGAAGCTGGTGACGGCATTGCCCACGTGCAACTGATCATACCCAAACTGCCTAGCAAACTGACTGGGCTGGTAGGGCTCCAAGAAGTAATGGTCTTCACTCCTGTACAGTAAATAGAAAGGTCTAATACAGACCAACCAATTAAAATATTCGGGAGAAAGAATGGTCTTCTCTCTACCTGAATCCTCAAGCCTAATCCCCGATTGATTGCGATGTACAGAGGGGATAGTGCAAAAGAGCTTCCAGCTGTGACTGAAGCCCAGCACCCGTCGACAGTCTAAAACCGTAGTCACGTTCCAGGAAGATTTATGGTAGTTTAACAAGAAACTAGCCCCCGAACTGCTGCCGGAGCCGGGAGACATAACCCTGGGGTTATGAAGAATTAATCATCCCATCAGATACAGGTATGGTAATTCTACCCTGGGAAAGCTATCACGTCGAATTTTATCGACAAGCAGCCCGTCAGTCATGGCCCTCAGGCCAGCTTGAATGTGGCACACCATGGCAGGGAGCAAGCCCAGTCTTGCCCCGAACACCAGATGCACTGCGGGCCATAGCGTGTTGCGGTGAATGCGGTCCGCAGATGCAATGTCGGGTACCACTAGTCGACGCAGTCATATGGAGAGGAAGCCAGCCAGTTGAGCTTCCCGGGACAGAGGCCTGCGGCAGCGCCTCAAATAACTATAGGCCTTAGTGTCTACAGGATACTTTCATATCCCTTCGTCGAGGATCAAGTCTGAAGCCCCAGCGTCTACCATGAGATCGTCGACTACCTGAGCATTAAGCATGCTCAGAGGATTCACAGGCTGATCCTTTCCCTCCAATACCTTCTCCGGCTTAGCAGTCCTGGACCGGTGAAAGAAGAGGTAGGACGTCCATTTGTTAATGTGAGCCAAATCTGAGGGCTCACCATAAAAAGCGGTGCAAGCGAGGTAGTGGCACATCAGCTTCTGGTACACTTCCACTACCCGAGGGTCTGAATCCCCCAGCTCCTGGTTCGTAGGAACATACTCTTCATACGGAGTATCCTCCATCGACAGTCTCGAGATCTCTGCCATCTCATGGAGGGCCAATCCCAACTCCCCCAGTGGAGTGGCGAAAGTCCCCGTGAGCAAAATATATCGCTCTATCAGTGCCAAAAATAGGTTGGGGTTAGGAGGTAACCCAACACTGGTGGCACTCACAGCTGTAAACAGACCAATGCTCTCCAACTCGGTCTGAAAATGCTTCAGGACCCAATCAGCTAAGCGAGCCCATCGAAGATTTGTAGGGGTGATCCACCCGCCGCACCGAGGGTTCACCTTGGGGTATACTCCTCCGTGCCCCATAAAATCATTATAGAAAGTCGGTAATTGGACCGGTTGGATCACTAAACTGTCTTCACTCGGGACACTGTCCGGGTACAGCCCCCTGAACATCGTCACAAAGCCGGAAGGGCGGCTGACAAACGACCCCTGATCAGCTCCTTTCAGATGAAAGATCTTCCCCGGCCTGCCGTGAAGATCGGGAGTCAGCGTCCACGACATCCTCCTGGGATGTATAGCATGAAAGAAAGCCGAGATGGGATAGTCTCTCGGCATCTTGGGCAGATACAAAACCAAGCTCCCGGCAGGAAAAACCCAGAGTTCTCTCTTGGGCTTCGTCTGGGACTGCTTATCAATCATGTCCCCGAAGAGGAAAGTCGGCTTTAGGTACTCGTCCCCGTCTATGTATGTCAGGGGCTCTCCGTTGATCAAGTTCAGCAGCGTTCACTTGCCCTGAGCCGATATCAAAATTTCCCTTCCTTCGGGATACTGGGACCCGGAGATAGGAAATATCACGTGTGACAGATCCTCCAGATAGTTGGAGTGCAGCATCCCGGCGGTAGAACCCATCACATCGGCTAGCGGAGACGCATATAAGTTAACTGCAAGTGTGCAAAAAAACACATTTGTTCCTATAACTAGATATTACAGATCTTGCAGCATACGCCAAAAATCAACAGTCTGTGCTTTACGCCAAGACCGTAAAAAAACTTGACCATTATGCTGAAATCCATTTCCTAAAGCGTAAAATTCAAGGCTGGCAGTATACAGTCTGTGCTTTACGCCAGACTGATAAAATTGAGATATTACGCCAGAATTTTTATCCAGAAGCGTAACACTCAAATTTTATACGCCAAGTTTCGACAGTCAAAGCTTTTACGCCCGACTGCGAAAATATAGAGTTTTTGCGCTGACACATTAAAAATATGGGTGTAAAAGATGAAACATCTCTGTGCATCATCTTCCTCAAAGAGGTTATCAGCACAGAAGACGACCTAGCACGATCACGTACAACGTGTGAGAAGGTTTTAGTCATTCTTTTTCGTCCCAAAAGCTCTACCTTTAAGGCCGGGTGCACTGCTCGTCGGCGGGATACTTCGCTCAGAATGAAGTTCGCCTTGCCCGACCAAAGACGCTCTCACTTGAGCAGAAGAACGAGAAGAAGAATCAACCTTTTTTCCCTTAGAGGAGGAGGATTGTTTCGAGGCCATTACTGGAAACTTTAAAATCTCGGAGAAGAAACGAAGAAGAACTCGAACAGTCGAAAGCTTTCTTTCGTAGAAGACGGATGAAAAGTTTTTCTCTCAGAAACTTGGAGTATATATAGAGTTCGGATGGACTCCTTAAATCTCGAACCAAATCCCTTAATTAATATTTGGTTATGATTGGGTACTACGTTAGCCTATTACTCAGAGAAGGCGGACAGTCAGCGAATTCAAAAAGTTTTCGCACAAAGCAGATTCGTGGTTTTTACGCTAAGGAGCTTTCAACGCTCGACAGCTACAGATCTACGATTTTACGCTCATAGGCTATAAGTCTATGGTTTTACGCCCGGATGCCTTTGTGCTCGGTAGCTTTTACGCTCGGGAGGCTACAAACCTACGACTTCACGCTCAGCAGCTACAAATCTATGATCTCACGCTCGGTGGCGTTTAGTTTACGCTCAGAGGAAACAGATCCACAACTTCACGCTCGGAAGATTTCCTTTTCATAGGCTACAAATCTACAATTCTGCGCCAAGGTGCTTTCTACGCTCGACAGCTACAAATCTACGGTTTTACGTTCACAGGCTATAAGTCTATGGTTTTACGCCCGGATGCCTTTGTGCTCGGTAGCTTTTATGCTCGAGAGGCTACAAACCTACGACTTCATGCTCAGGAACTACAAGTCTATGATTTCATGCTCGGTGGCATTTAGTTTACGCTCAGAGGCTGCAAACTTATGATTTCGCGCTCTATGACTTTTCGCACATCTGAAAGATACGTCGGCCAGAGTGCACGTACATCTGAACGATTCTCAAGGCGGTCAATTGTAAGAGTTCACACAGAAGATACTCCTTCTTGACCTCAAGATACCCTAAGTACCCGAAGCATACAGAGTTCAACATTGAAAATTACTCTTCTTCATGGGTCGATTGGAAGTTCATCCAGACTCAGGTCTGAATATTTCATCTACAATTCAAGATGGCGACTCAGTTTGACAGCCATTTCTTGCCCTGTTCCAAGGGATTTTCGAGAAATTATTCTTGAAGATGATAGTTTGAACAAAGGATTCTGTTTATCAGAAGTGACAGTTAAGAATTCTACGCGGTTCCTTACTCCTAAACAGAAGGATAGTTCGAATACTCAAATGCTAGGCGGCTTTCTACGCATCCTTCGTTATACGTAAAAAACAAGACAGGACCTAGCACTCTTTCTAACAGAGTCGGCATAAAGTATCAGATGTGTCGAAGCTACACATATTCAGACTTCACAGCAATATATGGCAAGATGATCATATGCAGAGAAGAAGACGACTTTATTAAGATTAAAATCATGATTATATATGAGGGAAATCCAATCTACAAGGGTTTTTCTTTATTTTTTATGATTATATATGAGGGAAATCCCGTCTACAAAGGACTTCCTCATCGTCGTATGAAGATCGCACCTAGAATCTGTTCTGCCAGGTTCTCGCATGGGCGGCATTCTTCATCCATCTTCTCCAGTAGTCAGTCGGTGACCGCAAACCGACTGACATATTGTCAAACGGCGGGAGGATACAAAAATGGGCATAGACCCATCCTCCAATACAGAAAAGCAGGGTAAATCTGCTTTCCTACATCCAACGTCGTGACAGATTGAGTTGAGGTATTTCACCCAACTCAATCCTGGACAGAGCTAGTCTATCTGCTCTCGTCCATGGAGGTAACGGGAGAAGGCACCGCTTGCAAGCTGTGTGGTCTAATACAACCCTTTCTCTCTTCCGAAGAACCGCCATACAAAGTTGCTGATTATCCCGAGCAAAGGAGGCTATGATATCCTTCAATGATCCATCGTTGCAGAGGACATTTGCTCAAAGATGCCATCTTTTTCAGCTCCTTACATGCTAGAAGAACATGGTCTCCTTCTTCCTCAAGTCGATCCGACGAACTCTGGCCATCATCTCTGTGTGGTGAAGGAAATATGGGAAGAACAGGTTAACTCCTCAGCCTTTTTATAGGCGAAAGAGATCACATCGATCCCCAATAACTCTGCCATAAAGTCAGCCTTGAAAGAATGTGTCAGACTTGACCATTTCAGGCTCTATTCAGAAGCGTTTCAAGTTACGAGGAATGTTCATGCTTTATTCAAAGCATTTTAAATTACGAGGAATTTAAAAGCTTTGAAGGGGGTCTTGTAGAAGCATAAAAAATACGCTGGATAGCTATACGCAACATATTGATATAGGGCAGCGTAAACAGAGGACCTCAGAGCCATCAAGCGTGCAACAGAGCTTTTCCGCTGAGCACAGCGTAAAGCTTAAAGCTCCAGGACCATCCGCATAATGCAGTATGTCCAGGCTGCTTCAGTGTAAGCAGGGTGCTTCATCGCCTTTGTGGCGTAAAACTCATCCGCTTTCAATGCAGCATTGAAGTGTATGAGGAACGCTTCGTATTCTTCTAAATGAACCTATCAGATCATGTAATGAACCTGATGTCTGGACTCCTGACAAAGAGTACTGCTCGACTACCCAGGCGACGGCTATAATGATGGCGCGGCACCGCAACCCAGGCTATCATTTACTGCCATTTCCTTGGCGTAAACTACTTTTACATATACAAAGGAATACGCTGCCTAGTTTTACACAGGCAGATGTGAGCTGTTTACGCTCCGCAGAAGACAAACAGCCTGCCACGTCAAAAGCTGCACTTCGTACAGGGCTTAAGGCACGTCTCTGCATTTAATGCGCAGAGCGGTGACAGTTTCTTGAGGTACGTCTCTGCATTTAAAGTGCCGAATACTGACAGATGCCCAAGGCACGTCTCTGTACTTGATGCACGGAAGGGTGGCAGGCCTTCAAAACACGCCTCTGTATTTATTGAGCAAGATAATGGCGGATCTCTGCATTTAATGCAGGAGATTTGATTAAATGTCACCGAACCGTCATTTAGTGACATCCCCTCTGCGTAAACTACTCTTACGCATACAAGGGAATACGCTGCCTAGTTTTACACAGGCAGACGTGAGCTTCTTGTGCTCCGCAGAAGGCAAACAGACTACCACGTTAGCAGTTACTCTTCGTACAGGATTCGAGGCACGTACCTGCATTTAATGTGTAGAATAATGGCAAATCTTAAAGATAAGCCTCTACATTTAATGCACAGAATGGGGGCAGATCTCTGCATTTAATGCAAGAGATTTGATTATATCTCCAAGAGCCGTAATTTTGACTAAAACGTCCATATCATCTCGGCTTCTACGCCTACTCGGCCTCTATGACCACTCGGCCTCTATGACTACTCGGCTTCTACGCCTACTCGGCTTCTACGCCTACTCGGCTTCTATGCCTATTTGGCTTCTACGCCATGGTGACAGTTATTGGCTTCTACTCCAACCTCTTCTACACAAAGTATAACTACCTACGTGGCTTCTACACCGTGATCTTCGTAGCAGTTATACACGTTGTCCCTTAGTTGGACACGCGTCACACGCTCATTCAAAAGGTCATCTATACGCAGGCATTGGTTATTTAAACCGTCGTGTAGAAGGATGTTGTACTTTCCACTACTCGGTTTCTATACCGACTGAGTGGTCACTGTCACTAAAACTCTATAAATAGAGACCTCTATTAACAGAAGAAAAAGGTCGCAAAAATTGAAGGCCAAACGATCAGAAATTGGTCAAGGAATCCAGTATCAGATCCAAGGTCGATAATCGGGAGGAAAGAAGGAGGAGAGAGAACGGTCAAGAGAGAGAGAAGAATCCAGAGCTCAGGCAAAGAGAAGGGATCGACGATATTGGCATCGGGCATCCACCCTCTTTAGCAACCCTCGAAGCTGCTTTCTATCTTCTACGGCACTTCTTCATCATCGTGTGGTCCAAGGGCCAAAGTGATCGACTGCAGATCAGACTCCTATAGCAATATTTACCCAGATTAAATAAATTGTACTCGACATCCTCGTATAGGATTAAATTGTACAATCTTGTTTGTAAACACAGAAGAATGGCGGGTTTTCGTATAAGACCTCGTTTCCACATATTATCTTTTCGTTTATTTTATCAGACAATAAACATCAACCCGTTTTGACCAACCCCAATTATGACATCATTATATTCTAAGTCTACCACGCCCATGACGCTTGTGCCCACCCAATTTAGACCCCATGTATTTTTAAATTAATTTAGGAACATCCGGTGCATTAATTTTAATTAAATTAATATAATGACCCAACCTCACTCAAACTAGACCCAACTCCAACCCAAAATCCACACACACACCCTCAAGCCTCATACTAAATACCACACACCATTCTAGTCCACTACAAAATACCAAACATGGTATTTTGCCACAACAAATCCAAAATTCTAATTTATGTACAATTTCCTAATTGTTCAGGGGTTTTTATGTAATTAAGCAAGGAGGTGCCCCCATCTCATTGGTCCAACCACATGAAGAAGGGAACCCCCTCCCCTTGACCGATCCACCATGAGTTTCCCCCTATTTTCATGTACTCTACACTACTTTTTGAGAGCACATCCCAACCCCACATTTCAAATCCCTTAAATCCTAGCCACATGTTCAACATGTGGAGGCTTCACACAACCCTAGGAAACTACCCCAGCTGGCCCTAATCCCAAGGAGCCCCCCCCCCTCTCTCTCTCCTACAAATACTACATGCTACCTCACTCAAAAACCTACACAAAACTAAAACTACAAACCACAAACCCTAAAATCCCTAAACCCCTCACCACCCTCACCCGACCCCTCCCCGCAGCTCCCCCCCGGCCACCACCGCCTTCGGCCACCCCCGAAGTAGTTTCATCTCCGACCTCCCTCCACTCCAGCACCCCCTACCGCCGCCACCAACTGCTGCTCCGCCGGCAGCAGCCGCCCTCACCCCCGACATCACCAACAACCCAATCCCCCCGCTGCCCGAGCCGACCACCCGACCTCCCCTAGCCTCACCACCACTGCCCGGTCTGCCACCACCCCTCGCCGACGACACCCCCAGCTCACCACCACCGTCCCCGCCAAAGCTCGCCCCCGGCCACCGCCCCAGCCGGCCGGGACAGCCTCTACAAGCAGCAACTACTGCTGCCACTGCTACTGTCGAGCCCCCCCCCAATGCCGGAGCTCCGCCTGACCTCCCTCGCCGGCGACGACGTACCCGGCGGACACACCCCCTCCCCCTGGACACTGAGATACGACCCCCTATCGTACTATACGCGTATATATACATATTTATGTATGTGTATGCAAAAGTTAAGGTATTTATACTATTGTGTGTATATATATATATATATATATATATATATATATATATATATATATATATATATATATATATATATATATATATATACATATTCTGCATTTGTATGTATTGTGTATAATAGTATATTATGTATTGTGTATACTATATATTGTGTATAATTAGTATACTATACATTGTGTATATACACATAAATAAATATGTATGTATTCTGTTTTTTATATATTTTTGAATATGCATAATAGGTATATTATTCTATATACATTAGATTATACATATAATATATATATATATATATATATATATATATATATATATATATATATATATATATATTCTGTGTATATATACGTATTTATGTGTTTTTATTTATAGTAGTACATATAATACAAATATATATATGTATTTGTATTTAAACTATATTATATTATGTATATATTTATGTATACAAATGTTATTATTTAAATATATATGTATATGTATTTTATTAATTAGTGTATATATTCTTGTAATTAGCTATGTGTATATATACATATTATTTTGTGTTTATGAATATATATAAATATACAAAAGTATATTTTTAAAACGTATACTTTATGTACATACATGTTTATATATGTATTTATGTGCATATGTTATTATTTAAATATATATGTATATGTAAAGACTTTTGTGTATATCTATGTAAATATGTATATGCTTATTTAAATATGTACAATTAAACATATGTATTTTATTTATGTAATTATGTTTAATATGTATTTGTGTACATATATGTATATATGTTTTTATATATTTTTGAATATGCATAATAGGTATATTATTCTATATACATTAGATTATACATATAATATATATATATATATATATATATATATATATATATATATATATATATATATATATATATATATATATATATATATATATATATATATATATATATATATATATATATATATATATATATATATATTCTGTATATATATACGTATTTATGTGTATTTATTTATAGTTGTACATATAATACAAATATATTTGTATTTGTATTTAACTATATTGTATTTATGTATATATTTATGTATACACATGTTATTATTTAAATATATATGTATATGTATTTTATTAATTAGTGTATATATTCTTTTAATTAGCTATGTGTATATATACATATTATTTTGTATTTTTGAATATATATAAATATACAAAAGTATATTTTTAAAACGTATACTTTATGTACATACATGTTTATATATGTATTTATATGCATATGTTATTATTTAAACATATATGTATATGTAAAGACTTTTGTGTATATCTATGTAAATATGTATATGCTTATTTAAATATGTACAATTAAACATATGTATTTCATTTATATAATTATGTTTAATATGTATTTGTGTACATATATGCATATATGTTATATATATATATATATATATATGTACTATGTTGTCCTAGCCAATTAAGCAATAATGGTAAAATATGTATTCTGGTATTAAATGTTATTTTAGTGTATTCTCATATGTTAGGAACTGTGTTTGGTGTACACGAAACTCAAGGAACGATACGTGTACGTTTAGCTACGTACACACGTGGTCCAACTAGATGGACAGTCGTGACCCTGCGTCAGTTCATTACTGCAACGTAGTGTGTCATGATTGTACTATTATAGTGACTGATGTTGGTATTATCATATTATATATAGGATCGCTGGACCGTACAGGCGAGACTTCAGGAGTAGGATATTGGCATTCGCAGCTAGAGGACTCAGGCAAGTATACCTTGCTTGATTACTGTTTAATTTAAATCAATAACTGTTGTATGATATCTGTTGCTATATACATATAACTGTACGCGTCCGAAATTGACTCGAATGCAGTCGACGAATGCGTCGATGAGTAGTATACTTGACCTAGCTGCTAGCAGACTCACCTACTACTGCGATGATATTCTAATATCTTTCTAGACCGTGACACTTGTACACGCATCATGATGGTAAATTCATGTTGGGATGCGGGTCCGCGTACCCGACTAGCTATCGGTGCGTACGACATGCATCACGGTTTAGCACGTAATTAGGGTGATCTAGTTAGATGAGACTTGGCATATAGTTACGGGATATTCACGTCGTGTATTCGACTTGTGTATCCGCATTGGACGGAGAGGAAAACTGATAGGTGTATGGGATACACACATTGGACTCCGTAGTATCCAGAGGAGCCACGGATCCGATGACTTCCTTTATTCAGATACCGCGTTCTTCGGAGCGATACGGACGTATATACATTTGCAGATACCTCATTCTTCAGAATGATGGACGTTACATGGACAGATACCTTGTTCTTCGGAGTATGGACATTATGCCTACGCCTACCCATACGTTCCCAGGTTGTCCTCATATTGCATTCACTTAGATAGTTAGCACACCCCTTTATTTTATTCAGTATTATATATGGCATGTGTTTTTGTATCTTGTTACGTCCCTCTGAGGACCTGGTTCCCTTCAAGATTTGGACGAGGCGTATTACCCTACTGTGTACGGACCTGGACTGGAGATGAGGTACGCTCTCGAGGAGAAGCTAGAGGTGCTACCGTCGGAGTTTCCTTGATTACCTGGTAGGCCTTCCGCCTAGGACTGGAGCTTCTTATCTAGATAGCAGTTGCTCTAGTCGTACTCTCTTTATTTCTGTCTTCAGTACTTTATTTCATCATTTGTAGCGAGTTTGTTCCCACCAGACATATTTGGTTTGTACTATGATATTTCGACTTTGCACTTATTTTCTAGTATTTATTTCAGTACTTCTTGTTGTATTGTAGATAAGATTAGATACTGCCTATTGTATGATAGTATTAGACTTGTTAGATTTAGGACAGCGCACCACGCTTTGCTAGGATCCATTAAATTGGGATATCCTCGGAGACGTGTCAGCTGGCCAATGCCACGTGGCCTGGTCCCATATATTTTGGGACTGGAGCGTGACAAGGAGGATACCAGGATACATTGGGTGTCAGTATTCTTATTGCTTTACTTCTTGCACACTTAATTTTTAAATTATCTATTATTAATCATTTATGCTTGATTTATTAGCTTGACCCTATTCGCCCCCCTCTAGGGTTCCTCCAGAATTTGGGCCAATGAAGACTATTCTTGGGATGGATATCAGCCGAGAGAGAAAGAGTCCAAACTGCTATACTTGTCCTAAAAGAAGTACATTCACCGGATACTTCAGCGATTCGGGATGGACGGGTCAAAGAAAGTGAGTAACCCCCTTGTGGCTCACTTTAAGTTTACTAAGGAGCAATGTCCATCTACCGAGGACAAGAAAAAGATATGGAGCGGATTCCATATGCCTCAGCTGTGGGGAGTCTCATGTATGCTATGGTGTATACGAGGCCAGACATCGCTCACGTAGTTGGCACAGTTAACAGGTATACTTCCAATCCTGGAAGGGTACATTGGAGTGCAGCAAGTGGATTATACGATACCTTCAGGGCACTGCCGATTGAAGACTTTCTTTTGGTGATGACGAGACGAAGCTGGTTGGGTATACCGATGCTGATATGGCTGGAGATGTAGACACGAGACGATCGACTTTGGGCTATGTGATAATGTTTGCTGGTGGAGCGGTATCGTGGCAGTCGTGGTTGTAGAAGTTTGTTGCCTTTTCGACGACAGAGGTAGAGTACATTGCGATGACATAGGCTTGCAAAGAGTTGTTGTGGATGAAAAAGCTGCTGCAAAAAATGGGGCTAAAGCAAAAGCAGTACCCTTTGCTTTACGATAGCCAGAGTGCAATTTACCTTGTGAAGAACCAGACATTTCATAGCCGGTCCAAGCACATTGATACCCGGTATCATTGGCTGAAAAGAAGCAAGCGGCGCTTGAGAAGGTTCATACAGATGACTACGGAGCAGACATGTTGACAAAAATTCTTCCAAGAAAAAAATTTGAGTATTGCAGGAGGATTGTCGGGATGACGACCCCCTCCATATAGTTGTGAAGGGGGAGATTTGTTGGAGTGGGTGGGGTTCCCAACCTATGTAGAAAATACCCTGTAGTTGGATTGAGTATTCCTAAATATAATAGGAATACCTCAATATATTTGGATTGGGTATTCCTACATATAATAGGAATATGTCAATGGATTTAGATTTGGATTAGATATTCCTACATATAATAGGAATATGTCAATGGATTTGGATTTGGATTTGGATTTGGATTTGGATTTGGATTAGGTATTCCTATATATAAAAGGAATACTAGTTGTGGGTTTGAGCCTATATATATTAGGTGTCTCTTAGCCCTAAAATATATCTTATATCTCAAAAAAAAATATTGCAAAAGGAAGCAGGAGTGCTTTTACAACATTTGAAGGAGATATGAAGAGATTGAAGGCTATTTCGAAGAGAAGATCAGTTTCGGGTAATTCTTTTCTCGGCATCTCCGTTCTTCGTTTGTCTGTAATCTATTTTCTATTCCAAAGAGTTATGGTGATCCATTTGAATCGGTGGAAAGTTTGTAAAGATTTAGTGTATTTCTTATTCCATTAGTGGAGGCTTTTCAGGGTTGGACTCCGATCATTCCATAATTTTTTTTTTTGGATTTTTTACGTAAATATCTCTGTGTCTGCGATTTGTGTTTGACATTTTTTTGTTGGTGTGCTTTTGCTCGGTTCTCTGGCAGGACTTCTTGGTTTGGGGAACGGTTTTTGCGCTTTTGTTCCCAACATGGATAAGGTTTTCAACTTAGTTTTTTTAGCTAACTTTAAAGTGGTATAACTTTTCACTCAGCAAATTTATATTTTTTTCCAACAATTCTTCATGGAACATGGTTATGTTCTCTTTAGATATGCAAAAGTTTATAAAGTAATTTCTTCATATGAACTATGAAATCTTGACACGAAAGTCCCTCACATTGTGTTCAAAATGAATCTGAATCATGTAAACCCCCTCAAATATTTCTATAGATAGTCTGGTATGGGTTAGAAAATTTTGGTTTAGCAGCAGATGTTTGAGGTTTAGAGTAAGGTTGCATATGTCTGATTATTTTAATTAAACCTTTGGCGCGTCCTACCATTGTTGAATTATTCGGAGCCCAACATCAGAACATAAATTCTAACAGATTGTTGCACTTTTGACTTGACCCGCCAATTTAGGCGCTGGACTTTTCCGTCACTCAAAATCAAATCCGTTGTGCCCTAAATTAATTGCACAACTTCCCGTATCCAAACCCCATATTTAATCCCATATCGGACACCTGTATCGTTACCATCAATTTTGAGACACCAACTTAAACCGTTGAGCCGTACCAACTAAAGGGTCCAAGATTGACTCCAAGCCCATACCATTTTTGACATTTGTGTCACTCCCAAATTGAGACCCTAAGTGCCCCCATTTAATTAAAAAGCACGGGACATATTTATTCTAATTAAATTGGGGATACCAACTTTGACTAATCATATTTTAATCTCCATTTAATTCCAATGTCCATTAAATGAAGCCCATGCAAAACACACAATACCCCCTCACCCTACAAAACACCAAACACCAATTCTCCCACAATTTTTCCATCATTTCATGTGTTTGTGCAATTACCCAAACTTAAGGGGCTAAAATGTAAATGTTGTGACATGTGGCACACCCTCATTGGTCAAGGCCAAATGAAGAGGCCAACCCTCTTCTTTGATCGGTCAACAATCCCCCCCTCTCCTTTGCATGAAGAAACCATTCTCTTCATGTGAAATCTATACCACACATTTGAAATGAGCCAATCCCCACACTCCAATCCTCACACCCCTTCCTATTAAATGTCTCCATCATATCCCTCTTCCCCATGCTGGCCCTAATCCCCAAAAACCTAGGAAACCTCACCCCCTCTCCCTCTCCTCCCTCTCCTCCATTAAAAACCGGTCACCATTTTCCTATTTTCTTCTTCTTCCTTTCTTCTTCTTCTTCTTCTTCTTCTTCTTCCTTTCTACTCTTCACCCAACCCCATTTTCCGGCCAGCGGCCCGGCTTCCCCGTCCTGCTGCATTCCTCGCGGCCACGAGCTCCGGCGGCCGAGCTTCTCCATCCACGAGCTCCGGCTGCCGAGCCTCTCCAGCCACGAGCCGGCCTGTTGTGCAACCGCACCACCACCTCCTCCGGTCTGCCATAGCCACCACCACCATCTGCCATAGCCACTCCACCACCTAGCACCACCCGACGACACCCTCATCCGGCCAGCTTTTCTCCCTTGTCTCCGGTGAGCTTCTCCGCGAGCTGCTGCACCACCGGCCATCTTCTCCACGAGCTGCTGCACCACCGGATTAGCACCCCCTCGACCTGCAGTCCTCCCCCACCTCCACATTCTGATGCAGCCACGAGCCCTCCGGCTAACTGCTGACCAGCACCCTCTCGCCCACCCTTAGCTCGACCACCTCCCTTCTCCGGCAATCACCCCCTCCGGCCAGCAACCTCGTCGTCGAGGTATACCACTCCTTCCCCGCTTTCTATTTTTGATATATATGGTCATGTGCATTAGCTAGGGTTTATGTATATAATGTTAGTGTAATTGTAGTATAGTATGATGAGCATGGGATAATGACATGAGAGAACCTCCCACTGAAGATAAAGTTATCCAGATTGACGTTGGGGATGAACTTTCGCCAAAGCCGATATTTATCAGTAACAATCTTTCCGAAGCAGAAAGGAAAGAAGTTATCCAACTGATAAAAGAATATATCGACGTCTTTGCATAGAATTATGAGGACATGCCAGGCCTTGATCCAAAGGTGGCTACTCATAAGCTCAATATATTGCCCGATTCGAAGCCTGTGAAGCAGCACCAACGCCGGTTCCGCCCGGATATGATGGATGCCATTGAAGCTGAAATCAAGAAGTTGATAGCCTGCGGCTTCATCCGTGAAGAACAACATCCTGACTGGGTCACCAATGTCGTCCCGGTCATGAAGAAAAATAGGAAAGTACGAGTCTGTATCGATTACCGAGATCTGAACGCAGCCTGTCCCAAGGATGAGTTTCCTCTTCCCATCACAAACGTTATGATTGACAATACATGCAGTTTTGAACGTATGTCTTTCATGGACGAATTTTCAGGATACAATCAAATTAAGATGCATCCTGAAGATGAGAAGCATAATGCCTTCCGTACACCATTGGGGGTATATTGTTATATGGTCATACCCTTCGTATTAAAGAATGCCGGGGCTACGTACCAACGGGCTATGAGTAACATATTCCATGAGCATTTACGCAAGACAGTGGAGTGTTACGTGGACGATGTAGCTGTCAAAAGCCGCCTCAAGGATAATCACATCCAAGACTTGAAGACAGTATTTGAATTGATGCGCCAACATCGACTCAAAATGAATCCTACAAAGTCCTTTCTGGGGGTATCTAGTGGCAAATTTCTGGGATTTGTCATTACCGCCAATGGCATTCAAGTGGACCCTGATAAAGTCAAGGCCATCTTAGAAATGCGACCGCCCCGCAATCTGAGAAAACTCAGGGGATTTCAAGGTCGTCTTGCTTACATCTGGAGATTCATATCCAACCTCTCTGGGAGATGTCAGCCCTTTTCTCGTCTCATAAAGAAAGGAGTATCCTTCGTATGGGACGAAGCCTGTCAGTAAGCGTTCGGTGACATCAAACGTTACCTCCCTAGTCCGTTAGTTCTGGTGCCTCCTTTCATAGGAAGACCATTCGTGCTGTATGTTCGAGCGATGGATCATTCTCTGGGAGCTCTTCTCGCACAAAAGAACGATATGGGTCACGAGCAGGCTATCTACTACCTCAGTAGGATGATGGTCGAAGCCGAACACCGGTATAATCCAGTAGAGAAAGAATGCTTGGCTCTGATGTTCGTTATTCAGAAAACGCGACACTATGTCACAGGCCAAACCATTCACATCATCTCCAGGATCAATCCTCTTCGGGTACTAATGAACAAGCCAAGTGTTCTTAATTCCCGACTCGCGACTTGGGCGATGTTATTAACACCGTATGATATGGTGTACGTCCCTCAGAAGTCCGTCAAAGGCCAAGCATTGGCTGACTTCCTAGCTGCTCATCCGATCCCGGAGGCCACCAAAATGTACGAGGACATTCCCAACGAAGTTGCAGAATGTAATTCCGTAATGGAAGGTGGTGCATGGCAACTGTTCTTCGATGGTGCCTCCAGGGCTGGTCCCAGGGGAAACGTGGTTTCGGGAGTAGGAATTGTCCTGGTTACTCCTGATAAGCTCATCATCTACCGAGCATATTCTCTTAGCGAGCCCTGTTCCAACAATGTGGCGGAGTAGAACGCTCTACTAATCGGCCTCCAAGTCGCTAAAGAATTAGGCGTCGAATCTCTGGAAGCTTTCGGTGATTCTCTGCTGATCGTCAATCAAGTCAGAGGAATATATGAAGTCCGGAATCCAGACCTCATCCCCTATCACCGAGCAACGGTCGAGATAGCCATGACATTCAAAGAATTCTTTCTGGAACATGTACCTCGATCTCAGAATCTGGAAGCTGATGCCCTAGCCAGTCTAGCTACAGATTTAGCTACCCCTATAAAAGGCAGAATTCGGTAATCCTTCTTAACAGAGATTTATTCTGTGTGAAAAATAACTTTCACATAGAACACAGCTACGCGATGGACACAGATCCTCCCAGAAGAGACTGGAGAAGTCCCTTTATAGATTTTGTAGCATACGAAATCTTGCCAGAAGATCCTAAAGAAGCAGTATCCGTCAAAAGATGATCATTACGCTTCTATTTTGACGCATCGTCATAATGTCTATATGCCGGTCTTATGACGGACTATTATTACGATGTCTCTCTGGTGATAAAGCACAGCGGATTATCCGTGAAGCCCACAATGACGTATGCAGAGCACATCAACCCGGTCCTAAGCTACAGGATCGTATCAGGAGAATGGGCTATTACTGGCCTACTATGATCACAGATGCAATAAAGTATGCAAGACAATGCAGAGCCTGTCAGGTCCATGCAGACTTTATCCATCAACCTCCTGAATATCTACATCCTACGATTGCGTCCTGGCCTTTCGAAGCATGGGGTATGGATATCATTGGTCCTATTCACCCGTCTTCTTCCAGAGGTCACCGGTTCATACTGGCCATCACGGATTACTTCTCCAAATGGGCAGAGGCGATCCCTCTTGCTGAGGTGAAGGCATCTAATGTGATCAGCTTCATCAAGCATCACGTCATTTATCGCTTCGGGATATCCCAAAGGATAATCCATGACAATGGGCCTCAATTCATCAGCCAAGCGTTTCATCAATTTTGCGATAAAAATCGGATACAAAATATCGCCTCTACGGCATATAATCCTGCTGCTAATGGTTTGGCGGAAGCTTTCAACAAAACCATTATCAAGCTCTTGAAGAATTTTGTCTCTTCGAACAAAAGGGATTGGAATGAGAAGCTGGAAGGATGTCTCTGGGCATACCGCACAACAGTACGGGCACCGACAGGTTGCACCCTGTAAACCCTCTCACCAAAAATAGATATTTTGTGTATATTTTATATTATTATATTTATTATAGATATTAAATTTCTTTAGAGTATTCTCTTAGTTAATTAGAAAATAAATTTCTTGATATATTTACTTATAGAAATATTTATTTAGAATTATTTTAGGTTATTTTAGATTTTTGGAGATTTTTCTAGAATTTTTAGTAATTAAAACTTAGGAAACATAAATTTTTATGACTTCTATGATTTACTATACGACTATACTTGCATGTTGTTCCTACCAAATATTTATTTTAGTTTAAAATATTTAATTATATTTTTCTATAATTTATTTAGAATTTTAAGAAATTTATTTAGATTTTTATTTTGATATATATAGTCTTAATATTAGATAGATGCTAATTTAGTGTTAATAGATATTAATAAGATTTTATAAATTATTTGTATTATCTTTAATTATATTTAAGATTATAAATTATTGAGATAAATTTAAACTCTATTTTAAATTAATTCAAATCCTGAATCTATTGGGAAAGCAACTTCATGCATATCCTATCCTTATTTAAATTCATCGTAATCCTATCCAAATTAACCAATCCTAGTCGTATTTAATTAAGTAGTGCCCACCATTATAAATACCTCATCCTTCATATTTTTTTCCCCAAATTCCTCTCTTTTTCGTCCAAAAATAGTCAAAATTCGTCATAAATTCAGCCTTATTTTCTACTAGTTATGACAAATTAAAAAGACGATATCTCCTAGCTCCGGACTCCAAACGCGCTCCAGTTTTTTTTTAGAACTATATCAAGGTTAGTTTTCTGATTATATAATTTATTTTAATAATTTATGAACCTATATTTCCAGAAAATTCTAAAAGTGTCAGTTATCCGAAATCAGACGCGTTTTGGTATTTTCGAGATTTTGGGAGATCCCGAACTCGGAATTACGAACCGTTTAAAGTTTCGGAAAGATGACTTGATGAACTTCCAGAAAATTATTTTTACAGAATTTAAAATATAAGTTTAATATACTATAAAATTTGTGCAACGTAGACGTAAATAGGAAAACCACTAAAAACTGTCATATGTGCGCCCTTGTGGCCATAACTCTTTACCGACTTGTGATTTTATGAAATTGTCGATTCCTGTATTCATGTAGCATTAAAATATATAAGATTCCACAAACAAATCCAGGATTTGAGTCGATTGACTTTTTGGTCAACGGATTGCCTCGATTTGCGTGCCACGGATCACAAATCCTTAAAGTTGACTTTCTTTGGACCAAAATTAGAGCTTAACAATAAAATTAGATTATAATAAGATTAAAATACTATTTTAGGTTATTTTATTCAGAATTAAAATAGATTAAAATTGAGGAACCTATTCACCCACTTTTGTAACTTAACTTGTTTAATTTATGTGACGGGTAGATCGGACGGTGCCTTGAGTTGGGACTTCATTCTTTTTCAGACCAGGCAAGATACCTTGCCAAATTTCTTACAGTATTTTGCATGCTTAGTATATTTCTGTATATTTATTGCATTTCTGTATATTTCTTGTATGTGTAGTTTTCTTCCAGTCATTACTATATATTAGATATGCTGACACACACATGACACTTAGTATCATCGAGGATAATCATTAGGCGTATGGGCTTTTAACCACTCTGGTAAACCATAGTAACTAGCACGCACTATGGTGGTCGTGTCCGATGGTCGCTACCCAGAGATATGTCGATTGATGGAGTCTGAGGGTCGCTACCCCAGAGGTATGTCGGCTGATGATGTCCACTGACGAGCGTATGAGTTGTGAGGATTAGATCGAGTAGCCTACCCTTGCCCATATGTCAAAAAGTTGTCCTCATTTGCATTCATATAGATTGTCTTGTACAGTGTACTTATTTATTTTCAAATTATATGCATGTTTACTGTATTCAAGTTGGCTCGCTTTTCTGTATCTTGTTACGTCCCTCTGAGGACCTGGTCCTCTGCCAGGTGTATCTGTTCTTGAGTATTTACAGGAGTGCAGATTTGGATGGTTATATATATTTCTTGGATGTCCTCTCTTCGAGCTCGTGATTGTTAGCTAGTATTCTTATATGGTGTTGTTTTGTTGTACTTATATTGTATTTGCTCTTATATTCGAGTTGGTAGTGGATTTGTTTCCATCCAACTATCATCCTTAGATACTTATGTTGAGATCTAGTTATATAGATGCAGGTTATTCATTTATATTGATTTTCTGTGGATGAGATTTAGATTATACCCTGTGACTTGTGACATATGTTATACCACTGTGGATTTGATGTTCATATTACAGCGTACGTATGGGTTTGGTTTCCATATATTGGAGTTGCCATATCCATGTGGCTGGCATGCTTACGTGTTCCTAGTCCTACGTATTTTGGGACTGGGACGTGACATGTTTTTATGGTGGCCCATGCAGGTCGAGAGTATATTGTCTTGGTTACGTCACTGTACCGAGCAAGCCTGCGCATAGGATTAGAATATAGGATCTCATCCACTTATTTATCACCTCCCTTGATTTTATTTCATATTCTCATTTGATTGCTTGTATTGCATCTTGCTTGATCCTTCCTCAGCGTCAATCTTCTCTCGTGCTTGATAAGGATTAGGAAGGTGCCTTGTACTAGGTATATACACTCTAGTATTCAATAACACTATTAGTTAAATTATTGTAAGTTGGATAGTATGCCTCATAACCTAGTAACACATAGTCATGTTGACTCATTAATGAAGTATAAATGAATGACACCAACTATAGACTTGCATATGAAGATAGTGTTTATCTAGACTATAAAACTTTAGTGTTTATCTAGACTGTAGAACTTAGAGGCCCATACACCCATTTGGTTGACTAGAAACCTTGACAAGTAGTTAGTATGGCAACTGTAGAGGCACAACACCGATCTTCTTGGTGAACTTAGATTATTCTGTACCTTCCTCTATCATAATCAAGTGTACTTATATTTTTACTACCTCGACTTATGCTGCTATTATAGCCTAGTTTTGCAAGCTTATTCTTTTATTGAGCTTGTTCATGATATATGTATTATTGGAGCCCCACACTAATACATTGTCTAAATCAGAATTGGTATATTATGGTCTGATCAACCGTAGTGCATTTAGTTCGCTCTTTGAATCACTACTTTATGTGGATTGAGATATAGTTGACTCAACTTGTTAGACGAATATACTTGCCCTCTAGACTGGTCAGAGCATATCATGTCAGGTACATAACTGTTCTGATATGAACATGCTTATAGGAATTTACCAAAATAAGATTTCAATCCACAACTGCCTTGGCAACTCCCTTTCAAAATTCTTTAATCCCTTCGAATCCCGTACTTGTATTATATCACCTCCTCCTTGAACTCTTTATTGTTGTTTTCCGTCTTTCCCTATTTCGGAAAGACGAACGTTCGTGCTTAGTATAAGTTTGATACACGAATAGTACTAGATATACCCCATAGGCCAAGCACTCATGATGACAAACAAGAGAGAGCGGCCACAGGAAGCCGTAGATACAGGTACGACCTTAGTTATATGTGTCATTGCATACTCATGACCCCTTTTATGATACGAGATCTTAGGTGCATAGTAGACGTAGAATTATATAGGTGTTGGTTTAGCAGTTATGAGGATATACTGATATTTTACCCAGATGGCATACACGCGATGTTAATAGATGACGCAAGCAGCAGTAGTAGTATTCTTTTTCTATCACTATCTCGCCCCCTTGGGTGGCTCATCTTCTCTTCTCTATCCATTCATTATTTCATGCTTAATTCTCCCTATCGTAGTTACGTCTTTTTCGTGCCAACATAAATTATTGGTCTACTTCGACCCCATCCTTAGTTTTGTTAGTTAAAACGTAAATGGTTTAGTAGATGATTAATAACTAAAGGATGAGTTCTTAATAATAACCCTTATGTATATGACCTATAGCAATATCTGTATCCTCTTATTATTTTAAAAAACCATGTATAGCATCCCTTAGGCTAATAGGAATTTATTAGACTGTTTGAACTAGTTTATACTTTTAATAGTTTTATAAGTTAGTCAAGACTTTAACTGTTGCCCAAAAACTTAGACTATGCCTAGGAAAGAATTGAAGGTACTTGTTACGAACTGACAACTATGATAAATCGTTGGCAAAGTAGCGACAGCTGCAGCTAGATCGTTGTAGTAAAGTAGTCGAAGTATTTGAAGACATATTGGTCAGGTGGCATGGCAGTATTAGACTACGATACTTGACAGTTACAAAGAAAAATCATGGTTGTGAGATTCAAGACAAGTACCCCAAGATTCTTGACCCAATAAATATATTCGTCTTACAACCTAGACAATAGCCTCAAGAGACTGTGACTACTAGTAGAACTTTTGTAAGTTGGATAGTGTAGACAAGTTAGAAGATAATAGGATAGTGTATGGACAATAAATAAGAAGTGTTAGAATGACAGACCATGACTTTTAGGAAGCACTACTAGATAGCTATGTAGTGTAATAGCTATAGTGATTATTATGAATATGGGTTAGTGTCAATTTCGAGGACCGAATTTTTGTAAGTTGGGTAGATTGTAAACCCCCTCACCAAAAATAGATATTTTGTGTATATTTTATATTATTATATTTATTATAGATATTTAATTTCTTTAGAGTATTCTCTTAGTTAATTAGAAAATAAATTTCTTGATATATTTACTTATAGAAATATTTATTTAGAATTATTTTTGGTTATTTTAGATTTTTGGAGATTTTTCTAGAATTTTTAGTAATTAAAACTTAGGAAACATAAATTTCTATGACTTCTATGATTTACTATACGACTATACTTGCATGTTGTTCCTACCAAACATTTATTTTAGTTTAAAATATTTAATTATATTTTTCTGTAATTTATTTAGAATTTTAAGAAATTTATTTAGATTTTTATTTTGATATATATAGTCTTAATATTAGATAGATGCTAATTAAGTGTTAATAGATATTAATAAGATTTTATAAATTATTTGTATTATCTTTAATTATATTTAAGATTATAAATTATTGAGATAAATTTAAACTCTATTTTAAATTAATTCAAATCCTGAATCTATTGGGAAAGCAACTTCATGCATATCCTATCCTTATTTAAATTCATCGTAATCCTATCCAAATTAACCAATCCTAGTCGTATTTAATTAAGTAGTGCCACCATTATAAATACCTCATCCTTCATATTTTTCTTCCCCAAATTTCTCTCTTTTTCGTCCAAAAATAGTCAAAATTCGTCATAAATTCAGCCTCATTTTCTACTAGTTATGACGAATTAAAAAGACGATATCTCCTAGCTCCGGACTCCAAACGCGCTCCAGTTTTTTTGTTAGAACTATATCAAGGTTAGTTTTCTGTTTATATAATTTATTTTAATAATTTATGAACCTATGTTTCCAGAAAATTCTAAATGTGTCAGCTGTCCGAAATCAGACACGTTTTGGTATTTTCGAGATTTTGGGAGATCCCGAACTCGGAATTACGAACCATTTAAAGTTTCGGAAAGCTGACATGATGAACTTCCAAAAAAGTATTTTTACAGAATTTAAAATATAAGTTTAATCTACTGTAAAATTTGTGCAACGTAGACGTAAATAGGAAAACCACTAAAAATTATCATATGTGCGCCCTTGTGGCCATAACTCTTTACCGACTTGTGATTTTATAAAATTGTCGATTCCTGTGTTCATATAGCATTGAAATATATAGGATTCCACAAACAAATCTAGGATTTAAATCAGTTGACTTTTTGGTCAACGGATTGCCTCGATTTGCGTGCCACGGATCACAAATCTTTAAAGTTGACTTTCTTTGGACCAAAATTAGAGCTTAACAATAAAATTAGATTATAATAAGATTAAAATACTATTTTAGGTTATTTTATTCAGAATTAAAATAGATTAAAATTGAGGAACCTATTCACCCACTTTTGTAACTTAACTTATTTAATTTATGTGACGGGTAGATCGGACGGCGCCTTGAGTTGGGACTTCATTCTTTTTCAGACCAGGCAAGATACCTTGCCAAATTGCTTACAGTATTTTGCATGCTTAGTATATTTCTGTATATTTATTACATTTCTGTATATTTCTTGTATGTGTAGTTTTTTTCCAGTCATTACTATATATTAGATATGTTGACACACACATGACACTTAGTATCATCGAGGACAATCATTAGGCGTATGGGCTTTTAACCACTCTGGTAAACCATAGTAACTAGCACGTACTATGGTGGTCGTGTCCGATGGTCGCTACCCCAGAGGAATATCGATTGATGGAGTCCGAGGGTCGCTACTCCAGAGGTATGTCGGCTGATGATGTCCACTGACGAGTGTGTGAGTTGTGAGGATTAGATCGAGTAGCCTACCCTTGCCCATACGTCAAAAAGTTGTCCTCATTTGCATTCATATAGATTGTCTTGTACAACGTACTTATTTATTTTCAAATTATATGCATGTTTACTGTATTCAAGTTGGCTCGCTTTTCTGTATCTTGTTACGTCCCTCTGAGGACCTGGTCCTCTGCCAGGTGTATCTGTTCTTGAGTATTTGTAGGAGTGCAGATTTGGATGGTTATATATGTTTCGTGGATGTCCTCTCTTCGAGCCCATGATTGTTAGCTAGTATTCTTATATGGTGTTGTTTTGTTGTACTTATATTGTATTTGCTCTTATATTCGAGTTTGTAGTGGATTTGTTTCCATCCAACTATCATCCTTAGATACTTATGTTGAGATCTAGTTATATAGATGCTGGTTATTTATTTATATTAATTTTTTGTGGATGAGATTTAGATTATACCCTGTGACTTGTGACATATGTTATACCACTGTGGATTTGATGTTCATATTACAGCGTACGTATGGATTTGGTTTCCATATATTGGAGTTGCCATATCCATGCGGCTGGCATGCTTACGTGTTCCTAGTCCTACGTATTTTGGGACTGGGGCGTGACACACCCCATTCTCATTAGTCTACGGGAGTGAAGTAGTTCTCCCTATCGAGATCCAAATTTTGTCACTCAGGATAGCCGTGACTAATGAGTTGACCCATGAAAAGAATGACCTGTTAAGGCTTCAAGAGCTAGAAGGATTAGACGAGAAACGCCCAAGCTCAACAGCGCATCGCGTTCTACCAAGCACGTATTTCCAGGACTTTTAATCAAAAAGTGAAGGAAAGGGTGTTCAAAGTCGGCGAGCTAGTTTTAGCTGTGAGAAGGCCGATGATTCTTACTCACAGAAGTAAGGGCAAATTCCAGCCCAAATGGGAAGGCCCTTATGTGATCGAGAAAACGTTCTCAAACGGCGCTTACAGGTTAGCCCAGCCTAATGGAGACCTGTTAATGGCTCCTATCAATGGCAAATTCTTGAAAAGGTACTATGCTTAACCTACTTTGCTCAAGTGGAATATGGCAAAAACCTTATTCTGACAAAACTACTTCCAAAACAAAACTAGTTGGATCGTATTCTATCATGTTCATATTACCTCTGAATAGATATGTTTAACTAATTTGGAACTTCAAGACCTATCACGTCCATACTATCTCTGATAGTGTCTTGTGTACAAATTTTAGCTAAAAAGCATATTTCTATCATGTCCATATAACCTCTGAATAGATATATCCTGCTAAAACTTACCGAGAGTATATCACGTCCATATTACCTCTGATATCACTTTCACCAAAACCTGTCATTTATATTCCAAAGATGGGTCCACAAAGTCAGATGAAAGCCTCTTTATTATTCCCAAAAAGGAGCGAAAGTATATTAAAAAGCAAAAGCAAAGGTACATCATTTAGGGGGAGCGGTCAGGTCGCGAAGCTGCTGCGCCAGTGCGGCCATCTTCTCCGTCCTGGAATCCAAGACATTAGCGCGAGCCCGCTCCAGCCGTGCCTCATCGTTGCTCAGGAGGGACAGTTCGGCTCTAGCCCAAAGAAACCAGCATGGGCAACTCCTGTACGCGCCAAGTTCTGTTGTGCTGCGCCCAATCGGCTATCCGCCACATCTAGAGCTTTCGACGACTGAGAAGCCCACTCCTTGGCCTGAGCAAGTTTCGTTTCCAGCCTACGGACCCTCGCTACATTCCCTTCATGCTTGGCCTGGCACTTCGTCTGAAGAGCAATGGCCTCCTCCACGACGGCTTTTCCTTCATCCATCTCCTGCTGATGTGTCTGGATGAATTTATTTAAGCCTGCCATCTGTTTGGCAAGCCACGCAGTCATGGAGTCATATCTAGCCTGGACCAGATCGTCAACGCTGTCTCGAGTTAACTGCAAGTATTCGCTAATGGGTTGCTATAAACCATTAACTATCTCCTCCAGCATGTCTGCTACCCCAGTGTCGTTGAATTCTCGAATCGGCACTATGGCAGACCGGGAGGACCTCTTCAGCGACGCAAAACTCAGATTCTTTGCCAACACCATTGATATTAACATTTTCAAAATGGTATAGAAGAGGTCAGTGTACCGCTCGGTCAGCGTAGCTAGATCCGAATGGACGCCGGGAGTGGCCTCGATATTGGCGAGTCCCCCTCCAAGAACAGCCGCAGACGATGTTGCCACGGCCGTCGCCTCAACAGGTGGTACGACGAAAGAAGAAGCGCCAACACCAGACGAAGATACCAGCATACTCAAAGGAGGCATTGTCGCAATGACAGGCTCGTCCTCCTCTTGAGATATCAGAATCTCGTCAACAGGCGAGCCGGCACCCGAAGATGTTTCCTCTTCAAAATCAGGCACCTCCATGTCGCCGCCAGGACCTAACACAGAGCCGAAGGGCGCATCTACACTGCCCTCCCCGAAGAGGTCTTCCCCTGAAAAGAAGACAAAAGGAAGTTAATATCAACGTAATGTTAATTTTCCTAAGAAGAGGCATAAAAGATAATATTTACCCATGGCCAATGGTGTATATGTCGCGTCTGCGGCCAGTACAGCTAAATTGTTTCTTAGTGATGCTAGGCAAGCTGTCATACCTGGAGAAGGGGGTGCGCTAACAAACACTGGCAAATGCTCTTCCAGGTCTTCGTCGAGATCCACTTGAGGTTCACCAGGTGGAATCTCGCTGGATGCACTGACAGACATGGCAGGGGTCCCTCCCGATGTCGATCCGTATAAAGGTATACGGAATCTTATTATACTCAGCCCCGGAGGCGACCTCGTTCCACTACCTGAAGCAGTAGCAGCGACGGCGGCCTCCAGCAGAGATTCTCTGGCACCACCAGCCGTAACTGTAGAGGTTCCCTCTCTAAAAGGCGAGGAACCTTCAATCAAAGAATCATCCCCAACATGGGGAGATGCAGGCTCACTTCCAGGAGCCTCAATACCAGGAATCTGGAGAGGACGATTAACCGTCTTCTTCTTCCTCTTGCGAGGGGAAGTCTCCTTCGGAGCAGGAGCCCTTCGCTTCCCAGAGATTACCAAAGGCCCTGCAGGCAGAGGTACTTCACCCCTCGATACCGCCAACAGAGGCTCATCCGGATTGACGGACTCCTAACCCTCGTCGGAAGAAACCGAGGGGACTTCGACTCTTCCCCCAGACTTGGAAGAGGGCACCCTGAAACTTCCATGCATATCAAAATCGCGATGGAAGGTGTTGGTTGCCACATAGAACTGGGCATACGAGTGGAGGATGCACAGCTCCGTGGAGAGTGTAATGACCGGCACAGTAAAAATTGCCCCAGTGCAACCCATGAGGAAGTATCGCCAGCCTCTCGCTCCATCAATGAGTCCACCCCTGGACCGGAAGCTGGTGACGGCGTTGCCCATGTGCAACTGATCATACCCAAACTGCCTAGCAAACCGACTGGGCAGGTAGGGCTCCAAGAAGCAATGGTCTTCACTCATGTACGGTAAATGGGAAGGTCTAATGCAGACCAACCAATTAAAATCTCTGGGAGAAAGAATGGTCTTCTCTCTACCTGAATCCTCAAGCCTAATCCCCGATTGATTACGATGTACAGAGGGGACAGTGCAGAAGAGCTTCCAACTGTGACTGAAGCCCAGCACCCGCCGACAGTCAAAAACCGTGGTCACGTTCCAGGAAGATTTTTGGTAGTTCAACCAGAAACTAGCCCCCGAACTGCTGCCGGAGCCGGGAGACATAACCCTGGGGTTATGAAGAATTAACCATCCCATCAAATACAGGTATGGTAATTCTACCCTGGGAAAGCTATCACGCCAAATTTCATCGACGAGCAGCCTGTCAGTCATGGCCCTCAGGCCAGCTTGAATGCGGCACACCATGGCAGGGAGCAAGCCCAGTCTTGCCCCGAACACCAGACGTACTGCGGGCCATAGCGTGTTGCGATGAATACGGTCCGCAGATGCGATGCCGGGTACCACCAGTCGGCGCAGCCATATGGAGAGGAAGCCAGCCAGTTGAGCTTCCCGGGACAGAGGCCTACGGCAGCGCCTCAAATAACTATAGGCCTTAGTGCCTACAGGATACTTTCCTATCCCTTCGTCGAGGATCAAGTCCGGAGCCCCAGCGTCTAACATGAGATCGTCGACTACCTGAGCATTAAGCACGCTCAGAGGATTCACAGGCTGATCCTTGCCCTCCAATACCTTCTTTGGCTTAGCAGTCCTGGACCGGTAAAAGAAGAGGTAGGACGTCCATTTGTTGAGGTGAGCCAAATCTGAGGGCTCACCATAAAAAGTGGTGCAAGCGAGGTAGTGGCACATCTGCTCCTGGTACACTTCCACTACCCGAGTGTCTGAAGCCTCCAGCTCCCGGTTCGTAGGAACATACTCTTCATACGGAGTATCCCCCATCGACAGTCTCGAGATCTCTGCCATCTCATGGAGGGCCAATCCCAGCTCCCCCAGTGGAGTGGCGAAAGTCCCGGTGAGCGAAATATATCGCTCCATCAGTGCCAAAAACAGGTTGGGGTTAGGAGGTAACCCAACACTGGTGGCACTCACAGTTGTAAACAGACCAATGCTCTCCAACTCGGTCTGAAAATGCTTCAGGGCCTAATCAGTTAAGCAAGCCCATTGAAGATTTGTAGGGGTGATCCACCCGCCGCACCGAGGGTTCACCTTGGGGTATACTCCCTCGTGCCCCATAAAATTATTGCATAAAGTCGATAATTAGATCGGCTGGATCACTAAACTGTCTTCACTCGGGACACTGCCGGGTACAGCCCCCTGAACATCGTCACAGAGCCAGAAGGGCGGCTGGCAAACGACCCCTGGTCAGCTCCTTTCAGATGAAAGATCTTCCCCGGCCTGCCGTGAAGATCGGGAGTCAGCGTCCACGACATCCTTCTGGGATGTGTAGCATGAAAGAAAGCCGATATGGGATAGTCTCTCGGCATCTTGGGAAGATACAAAACCAAGCTCCCGGCAGGAAAAACCCAGAGTTCTCTCTTGGGCTTCGTCTGGGACTGCTTATCAATCATGTCCCCGAAGAGGAAAGTCGGCTTTAGGTACTCGTTCCCGTCTATGTACGTCAGGGGCTCTCCGTTGATCAAGTTCAGCAGCGTTCGTTCGCCCTGAGTCGATATCAAAATTTTCCTTCCTTCGGGATACTGGGGCCCGGAGATAGGAAATGTCACGTGTGACAGATCCTCCAGATAGTTGGAGTGCAGCATCCCGGCGGCAGAACCCATCACATCGGCTAGCGGAGACGCGTACTAATTAACTGCAAGAGTGCAAGAAAAATACATTAGTTCCGATAACTAGACATTACAGATCTTGTAGCATATGCCAAAAATTAACAGTCTGTGCTTTACGCCAAGACCGTAAAAAAACTTGACCATTACACTGGAATCCATTTCCTAAAGCATAAAATTCAAGGCTGGCAGTATACAGTCTGTGCTTTACGCCAGACTGATAAAATTGAGATATTACGCCAGAATTTTTTATCCAAAAGCGTAACACTCAAATTTTATACGCCAAGTTTCGACAGTCAAAGCTTTTACGCCCGACTGCGAAAATATGGAGTTTTTGCGCTGACACATTAGAAATGTGGGCGTAAAAGATGAAACGTCTCAGTGCATCATCTTCCTCAAAGAGGTTATCAGCACAGAAGACGACCTAGCGCGGTCACGTACAACGTGTGCGAAGGATTTTTAGTTGTTCTTTTTCGTCCCAAAAGCTCTACCTTTAAGGCCGGGTGCACTGCTCGTCGGCGGGATACTTCGTTCAGAATGAAGTTCGCCTTGCCCGACCAAAGATGCTCTCACTTGAGCAGAAGAACGAGAAGAAGAATCAACCTTGTTTCCCTTAGAGGAGGAGGATTGTTTCGAGGCCATTACTGGAAACTTTAAAATCTCGGAGAAGAAACGAAGAAGAACTCGAACAGTCGAAAGCTTTCTTTCGCAGAAGACGGATGGAAAGTTTTTCTCTCAGAAACTTGGGGTATATATAGAGTTCGGATGGACTCCTCAAATCCTGAACCAAATCTCCTAATTAATATTCGGTTATGATTGGGTACTACGTCAGCTTATTACTCAGAGAAGGCGGACAGTCAGCGAATTCGAAAAGTTTTTGCGCAAAGCAGATTCGTGATTTTTACGCTAAGGAGCTTTCTACGCTCGACAGCTACAGATCTACGGTTTTACGCTCATAGGCTATAAGTCTATGGTTTTATGCCCGGATGCCTTTGTGCTCGATAGATTTTACGCTCGAGAGGCTACAAACCTACGACTTCACGCTCAACAGCTACAAATCTATGATCTCACGCTCGGTGGCGTTTAGTTTACGCTCAGAGGCAAAAGATCCACAACTTCACGCTCGGAAGATTTCCTTTTTACAGGCTACAAATCTACAGTTCTGCGCCAAGGAGCTTTCTACGCTCGACAGCTACAAATCTACGGTTTTACGTTCACAGGCTACAAGTCTATGGTTTTACGCCCGGATGCCTTTGTGCTCGGTAGCTTTTATGCTCGAGAGGCTACAAACCTACGACTTCACGCTCAGGAACTACAAGTCTATGATTTCACGCTCGGTGGCATTTAGTTTACGCTCAGAGGCTGCAAACTTATGATTTCATGCTCTATGACTTTCCGCACATCTGAAAGATACGTCGGCCAGAGTGCGCGTACATCTGAATGATTCTTAAGGCGGTCAATTGCAAGAGTTCACACAGAAGATACTCCTTCTTGACCTCAAGATACCCCAAGTACCCGAAGCATATAGAGTTCAATATTGAAAATTACTCTTCTTTATGGGTCGATTGGAAGTTCATCCAGACTCAGGTCTGAATATTTCATCTACAATTCAAGATGGCGACTCAGTTTGACAGCCATTTCTCGCCCTGTTCCAAGGAATTTTCGAGAAATCATTCTTGAAAATGATAGTCTGAACAAAGAATTCTGTTTATCAGAAGTGACAGTTCAGAATTCTACGCGATTCCTCACTCCTAAACAGAAGGACAGTTCGAATACTCAAATGCTAGGCGGCTTTCTGCGCATCCTTCGTTATGCGTAAAAAATAAGACAGGACCTAGCACTCTTTCTAACAGAGTCGGCGTAAAGTATCAGACGTGTCGAAGCTACACATATTCAGACTTCACAGCAATATATGGCAAGATGATCATATGTAGAGAAGAAGACGACTTTATTAAGATTAAAATCATGATTATATATGAGGGAAATCCAATCTACAAGGGTTTTTCTTCATTTTTCATGATTACATATGAGGGAAATCCCGTCTATAAAGGACTTCCTCATCGTCGTCTGAAGATCGCACCTAGAATCTGTTCTGCCAGGTTCTCGCATGGGCGGCATTCTTCATCCATCTTCTCCAGCAGTCAGTCGGTGACCGCAAACCGACTGACATATTGTCAAACGACGGGAGGATACAAAACTGGGCATAGACCCATCCTCCAATACAGAAAAGCAGGGTAAATCTGCTTTCCTACATCCAACGTCATGACAGATTGAGTTGAGGTATTTCACCCAACTCAATCCTGGACAGAGCTAGTCTATCTGCTCTCGTCCACAGAGGTAACGGGAGAAGGCACCGCTTACAAGCTGTGTGGTCTAATACGACCCTTTCTCTCTCCCGAAGAACCGCCATACAAAGTTGCTGATTTTTCCGAGCAAAGGAGGCTATGATATCCTTCAATGATCCATCGTTACAGAGGACATTTGCTCGAAGACGCTGTCTTTTTTGGCTCCTTACATGCTGGAAGAATATGGTCTCCTTCTTCCTTAAGTCGACCCGACGAACTCCGGCCATCATCTCTGTATGTTGAAGGAAATGTGGGAAGAACAGGTTAACTCCTCAGCCTTTTTATAGGCGAAAGAGATCACACCGATCCCCAATAACTCCGCCATAAAGTCAGCCTTGAAAGAATGTGTCAGACTTGACCGTTTCAGGCTCCATTCAGAAGCGTTTCAAGTTACAAGGAATGTTCATGCTTCATTCAAAGCGTTTTAAATTACGAAGAATTTAAAAGCTTTGAAGGGGGTCTTGTAGAAGCATGAAAAATACGCTGGATAGCTATACGCAGCATATTGATACAGGACAGCGTAAACAGAGGACCTCAGAGCCATCAAGCGTGCAACAGAGCTTTTCTGCTGAGCACAGCGTAAACCTTAAAGCTCCAGGACCATCCGCATAATACAGTATGTCCAGGCTGCTTCAGCATAAGCAGGGTGCTTCATCGCCTTTATGGCGTAAAACTCATCCGCTTTCAATGCAGCATTGAAGTATACGAGAAATGCTTCGTATTCTTCAAAATGAATATGTCAGATCATGCAATGAACCTGACGTCTGGACTCCTGACAAAGAGTACTGCTCGACTACCCAGGCGACGGCTATAATGATGGCGCGGTACTGCAACCCAGGCTGTCATTTACTGCCATTTTCTTGGCGTAAACCACTTTTACACATACAAAGGAATATGCTGCCTAGTTTTACACAGGCAGATGTGAGCTGTTTACGCTCCGTAGAAGACAAACAGCCTGCCACATCAAAAGCTGTACTTCGTACAGGGCTCGAGGCACGTCTCTGCATTTAATGCACAGAGCGGTGACAGTTTCTCGAGGCACGTCTCTGCATTTAAAGCGCCGAATACTGACAGATGCCCAAGGCACGTCTCTGCACTTGATGCACAGAAGGGTGGCAGGCCTTCAAAACACGCCTCTGTATTTAATGAGCAGGATAATGGCGGATCTTCGCATTTAATGCAGGAGATTTGATTAAATGTTACCGAACTGTCGTTTAGTGACATCCCCTCTGCGTAAACTACTCTTACGCATACAAGGGAATATGCTGCCTAGTTTTACACAGACAGACGTGAGCTTCTTGCGCTCTACAGAAGGCAAACAGACTGCCACGTCAGCAGTTACTCTTCGTACAAGATTTGAGGCGCGTATCTGCATTTAATGTGCAGAATGATGGCAAATCTTAAAGACAAGCCTCTGCATTTAATGTGCAGGATGGGGGCAGATCTCTGTATTTAATGCAAGAAATTTGATTATATCTCCAAGAGCCATAATTCCGGCTAAAATGTCCATATCATCTCGGCTTCTACGCCTACTCGGCCTCTATACTTTTTACTACTCGGTTTCTACACCGACTGAGTGGTCACTGTCACTAAAACTCTATAAATAGAGACCTCTATCAACAGAGGGAAAAGGTCGCAAAAATTGAAGGCCAAACGATCGAAAGTTGGTCAAGGAATCCAGTATCAGATCCAAGGTCGATAATCGGGAGGAAAGAAGGAGGAGAAGAACGGTCAAGAGAGAGAGAAGAATCCAGAGCTCAGGCAAAGAGAAGGGATCGACGACATTGGCATCGGACATCCACCCTCTTTAGCAACACTCGAAGCTGCTTTCTATATTCTACGGTACTTCTTCATCATCGTGTGGTCCAAGGGCCAAAGTGATCGACTGCAGATCAGACTCCTATAGCAATATTTACCCAGATTAAATAAATTGTACTCGACATCCTCGTATAGGATTAAATTGTACAATCTTGTTTGTAAACACAGAAGAAGGGCGAGTTTTCGTATAAGACCTTGTTTCCACATATTATCTTTCCGTTTATTTTATCAGACAACAAACATCAACCTGTTTTAACCAACCCCAATTATGACATCATTATATTCTAAGTCTACCACGCCCATGACGCTTGTGCCCACCCAATTTAGACCCCATATATTTTTAAATTAATTTAGGAACATCCGGTGCATTAATTTTAATTAAATTAATATAATGACCCAACCTCACTCAAACTAGACCCAACTCCAACCCAAAACCCATACACACACCCTCAAGCCTCATACTAAACACCACACACCATTCTAGTCTACTATAAAACACCAAACATGGTGTTTTGCCACAACAAATCCAAAATTCTAATTTATGTACAATTTTCTAATTGTTCAGGGGTTTTTATGTAATTAAGCAATGAGGTGCCCCTATCTCATTGGTCCAACCACATGAAGAAGGGAACCCCCTCCCCTTGACCGGTCCACCATGAGTTTCCCTCCATTTTTATGTACTCTATACTACTTTTTGAGAGCACATCCCAACCCCATATTTCAAACCCCTTAAATTCTAGCCACATGTTCAACATGTGGAGGCTTCACACAACCTTAGAAAACTATCCCAGCTGGCCCTAATCCCAAGGAGCCCCCCTATCTCTCTCCTACAAATACTACATGCTACCTCACTCAAAAACCTACACAAAACTAAAACTACAAACCACAAACCCTAAAATCCCTAAACCCCTCACCACCCTCACCACCCTCACCCGACCCCTCCCCGCAGCTCCCCCCCGGCCACCACCGCCTCCGGCCACCCCCGAAGTAGTTCCCCCTCCGACCTCCCTCCACTCCAGCACCCCCTGCCGCCGCCACCGACCGCTGCTCCGCCGGCAGCAGCCGCCCTCACCCCCGACATCACCAACAACCCAATCCCCCCGCTGCCCGAGCCGACCACCCGACCTCCCCTAGCCTCGCCACCACTGCCTAGTCTGCCACCACCCCTCGCCGACGACACCCCCAGCTCACCACCTCCGTCCCCGCCGAAGCTCGCCCCCGGCCACCGCCCCAGCCGGCCGGCACAGCCTCTACAAGCAGCAACTACTGCTGCCACTGCTACTGTCGAGCCCCCACCACTGCCGGAGCTCCGCCTGACCTCCCTCGCCGGCGACGACGTGCCCGGCGGACACACCCCCTCCCCCTGGACACTGAGGTACGACCCCCTAGCATACTATACGCGTATATATACATATTTATGTATGTGTATGCATAAGTTAAGGTATTTATACTATTCTGTATATATATATATATATATATATATATATATATATATATATATATATATATATATATATATATATATATATATATATATATATATATATATATATATATATATATTCTGTGTATATATACGTATTTATGTGTATTTATTTATAGTAGTACATATAATACAAATATATATGTATTTGTATTTAAACTATATTATATTATGTATATATTTATGTATACAAATGTTATTATTTAAATATATATGTATATGTATTTTATTAATTAGTGTATATATTCTTGTAATTAGCTATGTGTATATATACATATTATTTTGTGTTTATGAATATATATAAATATACAAAAGTATATTTTTAAAACGTATAGTTTATGTACATACATGTTTATATATGTATTTATATGCATATGTTATTATTTAAATATATATGTATATGTAAAGGCTTTTGTGTATATCTATGTAAATATGTATATGCTTATTTAAATATGTACAATTAAACATATGTATTTTATTTATGTAATTATGTTTAATATGTATTTGTGTACATATATGTATATATGTTTTTTATATATTTTTGAATATGCATAATAGGTATATTATTCTATATAAATTAGATTATACATAATATATATATATATATATATATATATATATATATATATATATATATATATATATATATATATATATATATATTCTGTGTATATATACGTATTTATGTGTATTTATTTATAGTAGTACATATAATACAAATATATATGTATTTTTATTTGACTATATTGTATTATGTATATATTTATGTATACACATGTTATTATTTAAATATATATGTATATGTATTTTATTAATTAGTGTATATATTCTTTTAATTAGCTATGTGTATATATACATATTATTTTGTGTTTATGAATATATATAAATATACAAAAGTATATTTTTAAAACGTATACTTTATGTACATACATGTTTATATATGTATTTATATGCATATGTTATTATTTAAATATATATGTATATGTAAAGACTTTTGTGTATATCTATGTAAATATGTATATGCTTATTTAAATATGTACAATTAAACATATGTATTTTATTTATGTAATTATGTTTAATATGGATTTGTGTACATATATGCATATATGTTATATATATATATATATATATATATATATATATATATATATATATATATATATATATATATATATATATGTGTGTGTGTGTGTGTGTGTGTGTGTGTGTGTGTGTGTGTGTGTACTATGTTGTCCTAGCGAATTAAGCAATAATGGTAAAATATATATTTTGGTATTAAATGTTATTTTAGCGTATTCTCATATGTTAGGAACTGTGTTTGGTGTACACGGAACTCAAGGAACGACACGTGTACGTTTAGCTACGTACACACGTGGTCCAACTAGATGGACAGTCGTGACCCTGCGTCAGTTCATTACTACAACGTAGTGTGTCATGATTGTACTATTGTAGTGACTGATGTTGGTATTATCATATTATATATAGGATCGCTGGACCGTACAGGCGAGACTTCAGAAGCAGGATATTGGCATTCGCAGCTAGAGGACTCAGGCAAGTATACCTTGCTTGATTACTGTTTAATTTAAATCAATAACTGTTGTATGATATCTGTTGCAATATACATATAACTGTGTGCATCCGAGATTGACTCGGGTGCATTCGACGAATGCGTCGATGAGTAGTATACTTGACCTAGCTACTAGCAGACTCACCTACTACTGCGAGGATATTCTGATATCTTCCTAGATTGTGACACTTGTACACATATCATGATGGTAAATTCATGTTGGGATACGGGTCCGTGTAACCGACTAGCTATCGGTGCGTACGACATGCATCACGGTTTAGCACGTAATTAGGGTGATCTAGTTAGATGAGACTTGGCATATAGTTATGGGATATTCACGTCATGTATTCGACTTGTGTATCCGCATTGGGCGGAGAGAACAACTGATAGGCGTATGGGATACACACATTGGACTCCGTAGTATCCAGAGGAGCCACGGATCCGATGACTTCCTTTATTCAGATACCGCGTTCTTCAGAGCGATACGGACGTATATACATTTGCAGATACCTCATTCTTCAGAATGATGGACGTTACATGGACAGATACCTTGCTCTTCGGAGTATGGACGTTATGCCTACTCCTACTCATACGTTCCAAGGTTGTCCTCACATTGCATTCACTTAGATGGTTAGCACACCCTTTTATTTTATTCAGTATTATATATGTCATGTATTTTGTATCTTGTTATGTCCCTCTGAGGACCAGGTTCCCTTCAAGATTTGGACGAGGCGTATTACCCTACTGTGTACGGACCTGGACTGGAGATGAGGTACGCTCTCGAGGAGGAGCTAGAGGTGCTACCGTCGGAGTTTTTTTGATTACCTGGTAGGCCTTCCGCCTAGGACTGGAGCTTCTTATCTAGATAGCAGTTGCTCTAGTCGTACTCTCTTTATTTCTGTCTTCAGTACTTTATTTCATCATTTGTAGCGAGTTTGTTCCCACCAGACATATTTGGTTTGTACTATGACATTTCGACTTTACACTTATTTTCCAGTAGTTATTTCAGTACTTCTTGTTGTATTGTGGATGAGATTAGACACTGCCTATTGTATGATAGTATTAGACTTGTTAGATTTAGGACAGCGCACCATGCTTTGCTAGGATCCATTAAATTAGGATATCCTCGGAGACGTGTTAGCTGGCCAATGCCACGTGGCCTGGTCCCATATATTTTGGGACTGGGGCGTGACAAGAAGGATATCAGGATACATCGGGTGTCAGTATTCTTATTGCTTTACTTCTTGCACACTTAATTTTTAAATTATCTATTATTAATCATTTATGCTTGATTTATTAGCTTGACCCTATTTGCCCCCCTCTAGGGTTCCTCCAGAATTTGGGCCAGCGAAGACTATTCTTGGGATGAATATCAGTCGAGAGAGAGAGTCCAAGCTGCTATACTTGTCCCAAAAGAAGTATATTCGCCGGGTACTTCAACAATTTGGGATGGACGGGTCAAAGAAAGTGAGTAACCCCCTTGTGGCTCACTTTAAGTTCACTAAGGAGCAATATCCATCTACCGAGGATGAGAAAAAGATATAGAGCGGATTTCATATGCCTCAGCTGTGGGGAGTCTCATGTATGCTATGGTATATACGAGGCCAGACATCGCTCACGTAGTTGGCACAGTTAACAGGTATACTTCCAATCCTGGAAGGGTACATTGGAGTGCAGCAAGTGGATTATACGATACCTTCAGGGCACTGTCGATTGGAGACTTTCTTTTGGTGATGACGAGCCGAAGCTGGTTGGGTATACCGATGCTGATATGGCTGGAGATATAGACACGAGACGATCGACTTCGGGCTATGTGATAATGTTTGCTGGTGGAGCGGTATCGTGGCAGTCGTGGTTGTAGAAGTTTGTTGCCTTTTCGACGACAGAGGCAGAGTACATTACGATGACATAGGCTTGCAAAGAGTTGTTGTGGATGAAAAAGCTGCTACAAAAAATGGGGCTAAAGCAAGAGCAGTGCCCTTTGCTTTACGATAGTCAGAGTATAATTTACCTTGTGAAGAACCAGACATTTCATAGCCGGTCCAAGAACATTGATACCCGGTATCATTGGATACGGGATATGGCTGAAAAGAAGCAAGCGGCGCTTGAGAAGGTTCATACAGATGACTACGGAGCAGACATGTTGACAAAAATTCTTCCAAGAAAAAATTTTGAGTATTGCAGGAGGATCGTCGGGATGACGACCCCCTCCATATAGTTGTGAAGGGAGAGATTTGTTGGAGTGGGTGGGGTTCCCAACCAATGTGGAAAATAACCCGTAGTTGGATTGAGTATTCCTACATATAATAGGAATACCTCAATATATTTGGATTGGGTATTCCTACATATAATAGGAATATGTCAATGGATTTAGATTTGGATTAGATATTCCTACATATAATAGGAATATGTCAATGGATTTGGATTAGGTATTCCTATATATAAAAGGAATACTAGTTGTGGGTTTGAGCCTATATATATTAGGTGTCTCTTAGCCCTAAAATATATCTTATATCTCAAAAAAAAATATTACAAAAGGAGGCAGGAGTGCTTTTACAACATTGGAAGGAGATATGAAGAGATTGAAGGCTATTTCGAAGAGAAGATCAGTTTCGGGTAATTCTTTTCTCGGCATCTCCGTTCTTCGTTTGTCTGTGATCTATTTTCTATTCCAAAGAGTTATGGTGATCCGTTTGAATCGGTGGAAAGTTTGTAAGGATTTAGTGTATTTCTTATTCCATTAATGGAGGCTTTTCAGGGTTGGACTCTGATCGTTCCATGATTTTTTTTTTGGGTTTTTTACGTAAATATCTCTGTGTCTGCGATTTGTGTTTGATATTTTTTGGTTGGTGTGCTTTTGCTCGGTTCTCTGGCAGGACTTCTTGGTTTGGGGAACGGTTTTCGCGCTTTCGTTCCCAATATTGATAAGGTTTTCAACTTAGTTTTTTTAGCTAACTTTAAAGTGGTATAACTTTTCACTCAGCAAATTTATATTTTTTTCCAACAATTCTTCATGGAACATGGTTATGTTCTCTTTAGATATGCAAAAGTTTATAAAGTAATTTCTTCATATGAACTATGAAATCTTGACATGAAAGTCCCTCACATTGTGTTCAAAATGAATCTGAATCATGTAAACCCCCTCAAATATTTCTATAGATAGTCTGGTATGGGTTAGAAAATTTTGGTTTAGCAGCAGATGTTTGAGGTTTAGAGTAAGGTTGCATATTTTTGATTATTTTAATTAAACCCTTGGCGCGTCCTACAATTGTTGAATTATTCAGAGCCCAATATCAGAACATAAATTCTAACAGATTGTTGCACTTTTGACTTGACCCACCAATTTAGGCGCTGGACTTTTCCGTCACTCAAAATCAAATCCGTTGTACCCTAAATTAATTGCACAACTTCCTGTATCCAAATCCCATATTTAATCCCGTATCGGATACATGTATCATTACCATCAATTTTGAGACACCAACTTAACCCGTTGAGCCGTACCAACTAAAGGGTCCAAGATTGACTCCAAGCCCACACCATTTTTGACCTTTGTGTCACTCCCAAATTGAGACCCCAAGTACCCCCATTTAATTAAAAAGCACGGGACATATTTATTCTAATTAAATCGGGGATACCAACTTTGACTAATCCTATTTTAATCCCCATTTAATTCCAATGCCCATTAAATGAAGCCCATGCAAAACACACAACACCCCCTCACCCTACAAAACACCAAACACCAATTTCCCCACAATTTTTCCATCATTTCATGTGTTTGTGCAATTACCCAAACTTAAGGGGATAAAATGCAAATGTTGTGACATGTGGCACACCCTCATTGGTCAAGGCCAAATGAAGAGGCCAACCCTCTTCTTTGACCGGTCAACAATCCCCCCCTCTCCTTTGCATGAAGAAACCATTCTCTTCATGTAAAATCTACACCACACATTTGAAATGAGCTAATCCCCACCCTCCAATCCTCACAACCCTTCCTATTAAATGTCTCCATCACATCCCTCTTCCCTATACTGGCCCTAATCCCTAAAAACCTAGGAAACCTCACCCCCCTCTCTCTCTCTCTCTTCCCTCTCCTCCATTAAAAACCGGTCACCATTTTCCTATTTTCTTCTTCTTCCTTTCTTCTTCTTCTTCCTTTCTACTCTTCACCCGACCCCATTTTCCGGCCAGCGGCCCGGCTTCCCCGGCCTGCTGCATTCCTCGCGGCCACGAGCTCCGGCGGCCGAGCTTCTCCATCCACGAGCTCCGGCGGCCGAGCCTCTCCATCCACGAGCCGGCCTGCTGTGCAACCGCACCACCACCTCCTCCGGTCTGCCATAGCCACCACCACCATCTGCCATAGCCACTCCACTACCTAGCACCACCCCACGACACCCTCATCCGGCCAGCTTTTCTCCCTTGTCTCCGGTGAGCTTCTCCGCGAGCTGTTGCACCACCGGCCGTCTTCTCCACGAGCTGCTGCACCACCGGTCGAGCACCCCCTCGACATGCAGTCCTCCCCCGCCTCCACGTTCTGACGCAGCCACGAGCCCTGCGGCTAACTGCTGACCAGCACCCTCTCGACCACCCTTAGCTCGACCACCTCCCTTCTTCGGCCATCACCCCCTCCGGCCAGCAACCTCGTCGTCGAGGTATACCACTCCTTTCCTCCTTTCTATTTTTGATATATATGGTCTTGTGCATTAGCTAGGGTTTATGTATATAATGTTAGTATAATTATAGTGTAGTATGATGAGCATGGGATAATGACATAAGATTAGGGTTTAATGTAGGTTTAGGGTTTATGTTTAAGATTTGCATAGGAATTTAGTATTTTGTTTATAACTAAATGTTCTGAAAATTATACATGGTTGGAAAAATGCTAAATCAATTATTTATGGTTTAAACATGATTTGATTGAGAATATAAAAAATATACATGCGAGGATAGGAATTGTGATTGTCACGCCCCAGTCCCAAAATACCGAGGGACTAGACACGTGGCAATGGCCAGCAGTACGCACCGATGGACAACCCAATTTAATGGATCCATCAGGGCATACTTAAGCTGTAGTACAACAATAAGGGTCTAGATATACTAATCTCATCTACAGAAATGAATACAACAATATCAGAATCATAAAGAAAGATCAATCTCAATATAATATAAAAACTCGGAGAAATAACCCGATAATGAGTCTGAATACATCTGTCAAGATACAAGAATAAAGATAACCACAACAAATACTGAGTATGGAACAGTATATACTCAGAAGATACCCTCGGTGATCACGCGTCTACTGGATCTGGTACTGCTCCAATGTCTGCTCCTGATAATGCTCCTGCTCCATAAACCTCTGGATCGATCTTGTCTGCAATATCTGGGGACATAATCCGGATCCAGGTCCTCAGGGGACAGCAAGGTACAGAAAATACAAGCCAAAATAAATGCAGTAATGAAACAAATAGGGTAAATATATAACCAGCTAAGTGATATGCAAGTTGAGAACATTATTCCATACTCGGGCTAAGACTACTACAGGATCAGTGTCGGAGAAACCCATAGCAGTATTTTCTTGAAGGGCCAGAACTGGTGCCATAGCTCTGTGTCAGAGACTAAGACACATCCAGATGTCAATATATAATATAATCAGCCTTTCATATGGTAATACTCTCCCCACCCAATGAAATCTCACGTCTCATGTCCATGACACGCAGGATCAAGACTAATGCAACAAGTCATACTATATCTAAGAATATAATGTCCAAGTCCTGTATCCTATACAGAATCCCCACGAATATCTCGGAAAAATCCTGTCTCATGAATAGTGTCAAGTGTCCTGAGTCAAGCGTACTTGGTAAGACAAGTACGAGAATATATAGTGTCACGAATGTCCATCTCTAGATGACCGTACCCAACACCGCGTACGGTGTTGGCACCCGACTAATAATCGGACGCTAAGTACGTCACACGGTCCTAGGTTAAGCATGCTCAGCAATAAAATGAAGCAAGAAAAATGTGTAACAATACTGCAGAGTTTGGCAAGGTACACTTGCCTGGTAAGGAAGCTGCGATGTACCAATAACCTGCTCCAGAAGTCGCGCAGAACAAATCCAATATCCTATGTATTACAAATTTATCACGTCAAAAGATAATTTATTTTAATTTATTTAATTCTGGAATAGTTACTCTAAAATTTTATTTTAATCTTATTATTCTGATTTTTATGTTAATTCCTAAATTTTGTCCAAAGAAACTGAATTTTATCAACTCGAGACTCATGGCACGCAAATCGAGGCGATCTGTTGACCGAAAAGTCAACCGACACAAACTCAACTTTCATGCATGATTTCCTGTAGATTTCAGCGTCAAAAATATGCTGAAATTTACGGCTCGTCCGAATTCAAATTCGTTTGGGAATTATGGCAGATACAAATTTTGTATTGTGCACCGATGGTTTAATTCTAACCTAGAAGTTCTACAGAATTAACAGTATGTAAATACTTCAAATTAAATTCTGAGAAAAATATATGTCGATGATCTCGACATTAACTTTCCGAAACTTTAAACGGTTCATGATTCTGATTCCTGGTTCTCCCGGAATCGCGAAAACATCGAAACACGTCTATTTTCGGATATGCTGTGCTCTACGAATTTTCCAGAATTTAATACTCATAATTTAGAAAAACAATTTATATAATCAGAAAGCTAACCTCATTATCGTTCTAACAAAAAAAACTAGGCCTCGTTTGGAGTCCGGAGCTAGGAGATATCGTCTTTTTAATTCGTCATAACTAGTAGAAAATGAGGCTGAATTTATGACGAATTTTGACTATTTTTGGACGAAAAAGAGAGGAATTTGGGGAAAAATATGAAGGATGAGGTATTTATAATGGTTGAGACTACTTAATTAAATACAACTAGGATTGGTTAATTTGGATAGGATTATGATGAATTTAAATAAGGATATGATATACATTAAGTTGTATTCCTAGTAGGTTCATGATTTGAATTAATTTAAAGTAGAGTTTGAATCTATCTCAATAATTTATAATCTTGAATATAATTAAATATAATACAAATAATTTATAAAATCTTATTAATATCTATTAATACTAAATTAGCATATATCTAATATTAAGACTATATATATATCCAAATAAATCCTAATTAATTCAAAAATCTAAAATAACCTAAAAATAATTCTAAATAAATATTTATATAAGTAAATATATCAAGAAATTCATTTGCTAATTAAATAACAGAATACTCTAAAGAAATTCAATACCTATAATAATATAAAATATACACAAAATATCTATTTTTGGTGAGGGGGTTTACAATCTACCCAACTTAAAACAATTTCGTCCTCGAAATTAAAATAGAACATGGTTTCTCTCTATCTAATCTCACTTGATCACAATCTAAAAGAATTTACCTCAAGTTTAATAGTGTAATTTCTACCCAACTTAGAATTTACCCATCTATCACATAAGGCTCTTACATTTAAGAAAAATATTCCTCGATTTATTTTCTCATGTCATTTAATCCTCAAAACTTTAACACCAACTATATCATATGTGATATGCCCTTAATCAATTATGAAAGATAGTCACCAAATAATGTGATTGGCCTATGGGGTATATCTTGTACTATCCGTGTATCACTTATATCCAAGCACGAGGTTTCGTCTTTCCGAAACAAGGGAAGACGGAAAGCAACGGAAAAGAGTTCAAGGAGGGGTAATAGAATGGAAGTATGGGAATCAAAGCGTTTAAAGAATTCAAATGAGAATTGTCAAGACAGTTGTGGATTGAAATCTTAATTTGGTAATTTCCTATTCGCATGCTCACATCGGTGCAGTTATGTAACCGATACGATATGTCAGACATGTCTAGGGCAAGGATATTCGTCTACTAATCACTACATATCTCAATCCACGTAAAGTAGCGTTACGAAGGGCGAATCAAGCGCACTAAGGTTGGCCAGACCTTAATATACTGATTCTGAAATGTATTATTGTGGGCCTCCCCAATAATACCTATGTCATGAACAAGCTCGACAAGGAATAAGCTTGCAAAAACTAGGCTATAATAGCGGCATAAGTCAATGTAGTATAACAATTATAAGTACGCTAGATGATGATGAAAGGAGGTACAAATTAATTCAAGTTCACAAAACAACACAAAATAAGCAATAATAAATAAAGAATACTCAGTCTCTTACAGTCATCATACAACCTCCTTGTCTAAGTCGCTAGTCGACCAAATAGGGACAAGGACCTCTAAATTCCATTGTCTGAATAAACACTATCTTCTTACGCAAGTCTAAAGTTGTGTCATCCTTGTTTACTTCGTCAATGGGTCAATAGGGCCAGGTGGTACTATATTGTGAGGCATACTACCCAACTTATAATAAACTAATACTGAAATCTCTTAAGGATATCGTGGAAACTCTTGTTTAAGGTCTACGAGAAGGGTCTTGGTACCTATTAGGGTATCCTCCTATATTACATAGGTCATGGTCGTCTTAAGCCTTAGTCTTAGTACTTATAGGACAAGCGTCGATAGTGAGGATAGAAGAGTTACTAGCCGTTAGGGGGAAAGGGATCTAACTGGTATCGAGGTAGGGGTACTAATTACGTGACTTAGAGCTAAGGGGTAATCATTGGGTCATAATCTACATTACTAACTTTAACTATCAAGTTCTAATTACCAATCACATAATTCAAAAATTCAAGAGTAACAACCAAAATAAACAATAAGGAGCGCACAGGAGTCAAGGCAGGATGTAAGTTAAGAAATTAATTCGAACCCGATATAGATGTCAAGAACGATTCAAGCAAGTGGATGAGATCCTTATCCTATTCTTATTGCAGGCTTGCTCGGTCCCTAAGTTGAAACCGAACAATTTAGTCGTAGACCTGCATGGGCCACCACAAAAACCATGTCACGCCCCAGTCCCAAAATACCGAGGGACTAGACACGTGGCAATGGCCAGCAGTACGCACCGATGGACAACCCAATTTAATGGATCCATCAGGGCATACTTAAGCTGTAGTACAACAATAAGGGTCTAGATATACTAATCTCATCTACAGAAATGAATACAACAATATCAGAATCATAAAGAAAGATCAATCTCAATATAATATAAAAACTCGGAGAAATAACCCGATAATGAGTCTGAATACATCTGTCAAGATACAAGAATAAAGATAACCACAACAAATACTGAGTATGGAATAGTATATACTCAGAAGATACCCTCGGTGATCACGCGTCTACTGGATCTGGTACTGCTCCAATGTCTGCTCCTGATAATGCTCCTGCTCCATAAACCTCTGGATCGATCTTGTCTGCAATATCTGGGGACATAATCCGGATCCAGGTCCTCAGGGGACAGCAAGGTACAGAAAATACAAGCCAAAATAAATGCAGTAATGAAACAAATAGGGTAAATATATAACCAGCTAAGTGATATGCAAGTTGAGAACATTATTCCATACTCGGGCTGAGACTACTACAAGATCAGTGTCGGAGAAACCCATAGCAGTATTTTCTCGAAGGGCCAGAACTGGTGCCATAGCTCTGTGTCAGAGACTAAGACACATCCAGATGTCAATATATAATATAATCAGCCTTTCATATGGTAATACTCTCCCCACCCAATGAAATCTCACGTCTCATGTCCATGACACGCAGGATCAAGACTAATGCAACAAGTCATACTATATCTAAGAATATAATGTCCAAGTCCTGTATCCTATACAGAATCCCCACGAATATCTCGGAAAAATCCTGTCTCATGAATAGTGTCAAGTGTCCTGAGTCAAGCGTACTTGGTAAGACAAGTACGAGAATATATAGTGTCACGAATGTCCATCTCTAGATGACCGTACCCAACACCGCGTACGGTGTTGGCACCCGACTAATAATCGGACGCTAAGTACGTCACACGGTCCTAGGTTAAGCATGCTCAGCAATAAAATGAAGCAAGAAAAATGTGTAACAATACTGCAGAGTTTGGCAAGGTACACTTGCCTGGTAAGGAAGCTGCGATGTACCAATAACCTGCTCCAGAAGTCGCGCAGAACAAATCCAATATCCTATGTATTACAAATTTATCACGTCAAAAAATAATTTATTTTAATTTATTTAATTCTGGAATAGTTACTCTAAAATCTTATTTTAATCTTATTATTCTGATTTTTATGTTAATTCCTAAATTTTGTCCAAAGAAACTGAATTTTATCAACTCGAGACTCATGGCACGCAAATCGAGGCGATCTGTTGACCGAAAAGTCAACCGACACAAACTCAACTTTCATGCATGATTTCCTATAGATTTCAGCGTCAAAAATATGCTAAAATTTACGGCTCGTCCGAATTCAAATTCGTTTGGGAATTATGGCACATACAAATTTTGTATTGTGCACCGATGGTTTAATTCTAACCTAGAAGTTCTACAGAATTAACAGTATGTAAATACTTCAATTAAATTCTGGGAAAAATATATGTCGATGATCTCGACATTAGCTTTCCGAAACTTTAAACGGTTCATGATTCTGATTCCTGGTTCTCCCGGAATCGCGAAAACATCGAAACACGTCTATTTTCGGATATGCTGTGCTCTACGAATTTTCCAGAATTTAATACTCATAATTTAGAAAAACAATTTATATAATCAGAAATCTAACCTCATTATCGTTCTAACAAAAAAAATTAGGCCTCGTTTGGAGTCCGGAGCTAGGAGATATCGTCTTTTTAATTCGTCATAACTAGTAGAAAATGAGGCTGAATTTATGACGAATTTTGACTATTTTTGGACGAAAAAGAGAGGAATTTGGGGAAAAATATGAAGCATGAGGTATTTATAATGGTTGAGACTACTTAATTAAATACAACTAGGATTGGTTAATTTGGATAGGATTATGATGAATTTAAATAAGGATATGATATACATTAAGTTGTATTCCTAGTAGGTTCATGATTTGAATTAATTTAAAGTAGAGTTTGAATCTATCTCAATAATTTATAATCTTGAATATAATTAAATATAATACAAATAATTTATAAAATCTTATTAATATCTATTAATACTAAATTAGCATATATCTAATATTAAGACTATATATATATCCAAATAAATCCTAATTAATTCAAAAATCTAAAATAACCTAAAAATGATTCTAAATAAATATTTATATAAGTAAATATATCAAGAAATTCATTTGCTAATTAAATAACAGAATACTCTAAAGAAATTCAATACCTATAATAATATAAAATATACACAAAATATCTATTTTTGGTGAGGGGGTTTACAATCTACCCAACTTAAAACAATTTCGTCCTCGAAATTAAAATAGAACATGGTTTCTCTCTATCTAATCTCACTTGATCACAATCTAAAAGAATTTACCTCAAGTTTAATAATGTAATTTCTACCCAACTTAGAATTTACCCATCTATCACATAAGGCTCTTACATTTAAGAAAAATATTCCTCGATTTATTTTCTCATGTCATTTAATCCTCAAAACTTTAACACCAACTATATCATATGTGATATGCCCTTAATCAATTATGAAAGATAGTCACCAAATAATGTGATTGGCCTATAGGGTATATCTTGTACTATCCGTGTATCACTTATATCCAAGCACGAGGTTTCGTCTTTCCAAAACAAGGGAAGACGGAAAGCAACGGAAAAGAGTTCAAGGAGGGGTAATAGAATGGAAGTATGGGAATCAAAGCGTTTAAAGAATTCAAATGAGAATTGTCAAGACAGTTGTGGATTAAAATCTTAATTTGGTAATTTCCTATTCGCATGCTCACATCGGTGCAGTTATGTAACCGATACGATATGTCAGACATGTCTAGGGCAAGGATATTCGTCTACTAATCACTACATATCTCAATCCACGTAAAGTAGCGTTACGAAGGGCGAATCAAGCGCACTAAGGTTGGCCAGACCTTAATATACTGATTCTGAAATGTATTATTGTGGGCCTCCCCAATAATACCTATGTCATGAACAAGCTCGACAAGGAATAAGCTTGTAAAAACTAGGCTATAATAGCGATATAAGTCAATGTAGTATAACAATTATAAGTACGCTAGATGATGATGAAAGGAGGTACAAATTAATTCAAGTTCATAAAACAACACAAAATAAGCAATAATAAATAAAGAATACTCAGTCTCTTACAGTCATCATACAACCTCCTTGTCTAAGTCGCTAGTCGACCAAATAGGGACAAGGACCTCTAAATTCCATTGTCTGAATAAACACTATCTTCTTACGCAAGTCTAAAGTTGTGTCATCCTTGTTTACTTCATCAATGGGTCAATAGGGCCAGGTGGTACTATGTTGTGAGGCATACTACCCAACTTATAATAAACTAATACTGAAATCTCTTAAGGATATCGTGGAAACTCTTGTTTAAGGTCTACGAGAAGGGTCTTGGTACCTATTAGGGTATCCTCCTATATTACATAGGTCATGGTCGTCTTAAGCCTTAGTCTTAGTACTTATAGGACAAGCGTCGATAGTGAGGATAGAAGAGTTACTAGCCGTTAGGGGGAAAGGGATCTAACTGGTATCGAGGTGGGGGTACTAATTACGTGACTTAGAGCTAAGGGGTAATCATTGGGTCATAATCTACATTACTAACTTTAACTATCAAGTTCTAATTACCAATCACATAATTCAAAAATTCAAGAGTAACAACCAAAATAAACAATAAGGAGCGCACAGGAGTCAAGGCAGGATGTAAGTTAAGAAATTAATTCGAACCCGATATAGATGTCAAGAACGATTCAAGCAAGTGGATGAGATCCTTATCCTATTCTTATTGCAGGCTTGCTCGGTCCCTAAGTTGAAATCGAACAATTTAGTCGTAGACCTGCATGGGCCACCACAAAAACCATGTCACGCCCCAGTCCCAAAATACCGAGGGACTAGACACGTGGCAATGGCCAGCAGTACGCACCGATGGACAACCCAATTTAATGGATCCATCAGGGCATACTTAAGCTGTAGTACAACAATAAGGGTCTAGATATACTAATCTCATCTACAGAAATGAATACAACAATATCAGAATCATAAAGAAAGATCAATCTCTATATAATATAAAAACTCGGAGAAATAACCCGATAATGAGTCTGAATACATCTGTCAAGATACAAGAATAAAGATAACCACAACAAATACTGAGTATGGAACAGTATATACTCAGAAGATACCCTCGGTGATCACGCGTCTACTGGATCTGGTACTGCTCCAATGTCTGCTCCTGATAATGCTCCTGCTCCATAAACCTCTGGATCGATCTTGTCTGCAATATCTGGGGACATCATCTGTGGGCCTCCCCAATAATACCTATGTCATGAACAAGCTCGACAAGGAATAAGCTTGCAAAAACTAGGCTATAATAGCGGCATAAGTCAATGTAGTATAACAATTATAAGTACGCTAGATGATGATGAAAGGAGGTACAAATTAATTCAAGTTCACAAAACAACACAAAACGGTATGTACATATTCCTCGTAGTAATCCATACGTATTGGCCGTAGAGTATCCAGTAGACGAACGGTATGTACATATTGTGTATGTATTGTTATATGATAAACGTACTCGGTACACATATATATGTATGGTGTATCTCCATCGCATATATACAGATGTAAATGCCATGTATATATATATATATATATATATATATATATATATATATATATATATATATATATATATATATATATATATATATACCGTATTGTGCTCAATTAACATAAAGCATACGTATATTTATATATGCAATATAAACCCTGTTAAGTATTAGATACATACTTCTGTTATAATGATAATTAATTAAGTATTGATGTTTATGATAGCTAACAATAGGCATTATATACCCGTGTACGAGGTGACCCTAACAAATTACGGATACCATAGCTATCTTGACCTGTGACCATGTAGTGTGTTAGAAGACTGCCACATGTACATTGACGTACTGGCAAGACCGTACTATTGACTGTCTGTTATGCATAGCAACGACAGATGTGACCCCTTAGCGTAATCCCTAAGATCATGGTGTTGATTGTGTAATGGTGTAATATCTGATGCAGTATTGTGTTTATGATATATCTATAGGACTGTTGGATCACTCAGACGGTACTTTGGAACCCGAACAGTGGTATTGCCAGCTAAGGACCTCAAGCGAATACATTCACTGACAGTTTCCATTATGTTGATTATGTAACCTCCGTATCCTGAAATTCTAGCTTAAATGTTGTTTTTAGGTTAATTTAGGGCTAGTAGAATTTTTTTCATAATTTTTAGTTAATTAAAAACTAGTAACCCTAATTTCCTAGGACTTTCAAGAATTTATTTTAGGTCCAAACATAATTAAAAATATTCCAAACTTTTATTTTAGGTTCTAAATAATAAAATATATTTTCTAGATATTTTTGGGAATTTTCTGAATATTTTTAGCATTTATTTTGAGTTAATTAAGGAAACTGAATTAAAACTATTTTCTGAAAAAGAAAACCCAAAAAGTAATTATTTCTGCCCAGTCAGCAAACAGGGGGCCCACCTATCAGCCTCCCGCAGCGAACAGTGCGGGGACCGCCTATCAGTGACCGGGTTGGGTGTGGGCCAAGCCTAGCCGACCTCGAGCCGAGCCGAGTCAGAGTTCGACTCGGACTCATCTGAGCCGAGCCGCGTCAGATTCGGACCGTCCGATTTGGGCGGGGAAACGCGGATAGCTGCCACATGTCAAGCTCCGAGCCGCGACTGCTCTCTCTCTCCTCTATATATATATAATAGTTTAGTTATTAATTTTTAGGGTTTTCCTTGAGCCGATTTTTGGAGAATTGCTATCTAGGGTTCCTTCATCTTCCAGAAGTCAATGCGCATAGCTCCGGACTCCAAACGAGGCCCAGTTTCTTGCGTTAGAACGATATTGAGGTTAGCTTTCTGATTATATAAATTTTTTTATGAAATTATGAGTATTAATTCTGAAAAATTCGTAGAGCACAGCATGTCCGAAAATAGACGTGTTTCAATATTTTTGCCATTCCGGGAGAACCAGGAATCAGAATCATGAACCGTTTAAAGTTTCGGAAAGCTAATGTAGAGATCATTAACATATGTTTTTCCAAGAATTTAATTAGAAGTATTTATATACTGTTAATTCTGTAGAACTTCTAGGTTAGAATTTAACCATCGGTGCACGATACAAAATTTGTATGTGCCATAATTCCCAAACGAATTTGAATTCGGACGAGCCATAAATTTCAGCATATTTTTGATGATGAAATCTATAGGAAATCATGTATGAAAGTCGAGTTTGTGTCAGTTGACTTTTCGATCAACAGATCGCCTCGATTTGCGTGCCATGAGTCTCGAGTCGATAAAAATTTAGGTTCTTTTGGGCAAAATTAGGTTTTAACATAAAAATCAGAATAGTAAGATTAAAATAAGATTTTAGAGTAATTATTCCAGAATTAAATAAATTAAAATAAATTATCTTTTGATATGGTAAAATTATAATACATAGGTTATTTGGACTGTGACTTGGATTCTGATTCATACCAGCAAAGGACCACAGGCGAGTACATTCTCTGATAGTTTTTTATCTATGATATCCTCTATGTTCATTGTATTTAGTATAAATATCCATATTTCTTGACACGATGGTTACACGGATTGGTATATCCGGATCTCGTCATGAGATGTTATTCCTTGTATATGGTGTATCTTGTATAATTCTTGTTTCATTGTTTATCTTGTGCATGTACAGACACTGATTCTCGGGAAAACTTGCTACCTTCCTAGAGAATCTCGTGCCATAGCGTACCATGGTTGGATCTACTATACCAGTCGGGGTGGAGAGTATTTTAGTGTAGATATGTGATCATACCTTTCATGTACAAGTCTTTTCCAGTATTTCCTTTGTTGTATATCTCTCGTACATGTATATGCATCTTGTATATTTCCCTCTATTTACTGCTACATAGTTTATATCATTGATGTAGAACTGCTGTTAGAGATATACTTTGCTCCATCCTAACTGGAAATATTTTTCCAGACTACGCCTTAGAGGACGGGTGTCCGACATTTTTTGGACCACAGGGAGAGTAGCTGCTGACTTGGACCTTGTAGCCAGGTGTGATTCCGGGAGGTCTAGCCGGGATCAATAGTTATTTAGTTAGTTTTTATTAGCAGTTTATGGTACCGAATTTGTCTCCGGCATACCTTGTTGAGACTTGGATATTATTGTTGAGTTAGATTATTCTATTTAGACTTGTGTTGTAATTGGGTTTATTTATTTATTCGATATCTTATCGTGCTTTAGCTATGTGATTGAGTATTGTTCATATGATATGGTGCTATCTGTGACTCCTTATGGAGTTGGATGCTCGTGTGAGAATGATTAGATAGCATTGTGACCTAGCCAGCGTTCTACCGCCGATGCTGCGGCGTAGGCTAGACGTACCTATGCACTCGTTCCCCTATACCGGGTGCGGGTCATGACACGCTTTTAGTGGTGGCCCATGCAGGTCAGACTTCGCAAGTTGTGCGATGTCGTGGTAGTACGATGTCTTAGTTATAATACTGCGTGTCTGCGACAAGATATAGGACATAGGATACTAGGATAAGAGAGAATACTCAATCACAAATTATTTAAGAGATTCCTGGGACGACCCTTGAGAATCTCATTATAATTTCTAATTTAAATCCTTCCCCCTTATTTTCGTCTGTTCTCACTTGTTGATATTGAGTTTGATTCTTGTTGACCAGTTGTTAAATTTAATTCTTAGTATCGTTGTTGAGTTTTGATTTTATATCGAGATAAATTTACGGGCTAAAATTTAAGGTATCATCTGATGATATATATTGATGAGGACAGTGAGAAAGGTAAAATATCTACTTTGGTTATGGAGCATAGAATTTATCGCAGCCATATTAGCTGGCATGTCAAAAATATAGGTACCTGACTTCAGATGTATATATCTTAGTTATGAAATTTAGAATTTCTCTCAGCTATACTAGTCGGCACAGCGAGGATTCTAGACGACATGATTATAGAGTTGCATACCTAAGTTATGGAATCTATCGTTCATCGTAGCTATGCTTACTGGTGTGGCGAGGATTCTGAGTGTCATGATTTCGGACAGACGTGTATGATTATCAGGTTGTATCTTAAATTTGTTCTTAAAGTATTATCTCAATACTTATCCACTTCTGTTATTACATAACTTTGTTCCATCGCTTCTTTTCTTTACTAGCAGTAGGAATACCTTCAGTTCCTCAGTCCAGTTTCTCCTAGAGTTTTTTTTCCATTAGGATTCCTTGTTAGTGTGATAATGGGTGACTTGCATTATGTCTATGTCTTGTATTAGTATTGACTAAGTATGACTTGTGAGTTTGTAAGTATTTCTTAGTTGGACATGTGAGCAGTAGGCATCAATCTAGAGTTAACCCGTAGCGTAGTACCTTGTAGCAATAGTTCTGAAATAGGTGCCATTATAATTAGTATTGGTACTGTAGCTAAATTTTTCTTAGACCGTAATGATTGGTGTTGACCGTAACAAAGATTAATGAAGAGGTTATGATTTGACAAAGAGAGACAATGTGCCTTAAATTTCGAGGATAAACATTAATTTAAATGAAGAGTTGAGAACTTAATATGGCAGAATTGACGATTTGTTAAAATCATAGATTTTATGAAGATTAGGATATGATTGAAACTGTCATTAAAATATGAGGAATTTAAGAAGGTTATCAATATATTTATTGCACTGCAAGTTATGAACTTATATTTTGAATATTGTATTGGAGGATTCATAAGTATTACATCGTTGCGTATTATGTGGAAAAAAAATCGAGGAATAAGAACACAAATGGATTAGTGTTGAATTCAAATTTTGGGATGAGATTTAATTTTATAATATGCATTGATTGGATTTCAATTAGAGGATTGAATATTAAATTCTTGTATTTCGTTATTAATTTAAAATTTTGGAGGAGATTGTGATAAGAATGGAATTTGATTTTATATTTGAAGATTTATAGGAATATAATATTAAAAGAATTTTAAGAAATATTGTGAAATAATAATGTGGATTTACTTCATGATTATTTGGTTTGATGAATTTAATTTTGATGGTAATAAATAAATAAAACAATTGAGGATTTTAAATTCGAGGACAAAATTTTTTTAAGGTGGGTAGACTTGTAGCCTCCGTATCCTGAAATTCTAGCTTAAATGTTGTTTTTAGGTTAATTTAGGGCTAGTAGAATTTTTTTCATAATTTTTAGTTAATTAAAAACTAGTAACCCTAATTTCTTAGGACTTTTAAGAATTTATTTTAGGTCCAAACATAATTAAAAATATCCCAAACTTTTAATTTAGGTTCTAAATAATAAAATATATTTTCTATATTTTTTTTGGGAATTTTCTGATTATTTTTAGCATTTATTTTGAGTTAAATAAGGAAACTGAATTAAAAACTATTTTCTGAAAAGGAAAACCCAAAAAGTAATTATTTCTGCCCAGTCAGCAAATAGGGGGCCCACCTGTCAGCCTCCCATAGCGAACAGTGCGGAGCCCACCTGTCAGTGACCGGGTTGGGTGTGGGCCAAGCCGAGCCGACCTCGAGCCGAGCCGAGTCAGAGTTCGACTCGGACTCAGCTAAGCCGAGCCGCGTCAGATTCGGACCGTCCGATTTGGGCGGGGCAGCGCGGATGGCTGCCACATGTCAAGCTCCGAGCCTCTGCTGCTCTCTCTCTCCTCTATATATATATATATAATAGTTTAGTTATTAATTTTTAGGGTTTTTCTTGAGCCGATTTTTAGAGAATTGCCATCTAGGGTTCCTTCATCTTCCAGAAGCCATTGCACATAGCTCCGGACTCCAAACGAGATCCAGTTTCTTGCATTAGAACGATATTGAGGTTAGATTTTTGATTATATAATTTTTTTACGAAATTATGAGTATTAATTCTGGAAAATTCGTAGAGCACAGCATGTCCGAAAATAGACGTATTTCAATGTTTTCGCCATTCCGGGAGAACCAGGAATCAGAATCAAGAACCGTTTAAATTTTTGGAAAGATAATGTAGAGATAATTTACAAATGTTTTTCTCAGAATTTAATTAGAAGTATTTATATACTGTTAATTCTGTAGAACTTCTAGGTTAGAATTTAACCATCGGTGCACGATACAAAATTTGTATGTGCCATAATTCCCAAACGAATTTGAATTCGGGCGAGCCATAAATTCCAGCATATTTTTGATGATGAAATCTTCAGGAAATCATGCATGAAAGTCGAGTTTGTGTCGGTTGACTTTTCGGTCAACAGATCGCCTCGATTTGCTTGCCATGAGTCTCGAGTCGATAAAAATTTAGGTTCTTTTGGGCAAAATTAGGTTTTGACATAACAATCAGAATAATAAGATTAAAATAAGATTTTAGATTAATTATTCCAGAATTAAATAAATTAAAATAAATTATGTTTTGACTTGGTAAAATTATAATACATAGGTTATTTGGACTGTGACTTGGATTCTGATTCATACCAGCAAAGGACCACATGCGAGTATATTCTCTGATAGTTTCTTATCTATGATATCCTCTATGTTCATTGTATTTAGTGTAAATATCCATATTTCTTGACACGATGGTTACACGGATTGGTATATCCGGATCTCGTCATGAGATGTTATTCCTTGTATATGGTGTATCTTGTACAAGTCTTGTTTCATTGTTTATCTTGTGTATGTACAGACACTGATTCTCGGGGAGACTTGCTACCTTCCTAGAGAATCCCGTGCCATAGCGTACCATGGTTGGATCTACTATACCAGTCGGGGTGGAGAGTATTTTAGTGTAGATATGTGATCATACCTTTCATGTACAAGTCTTGTTCTCATGTTAGTGTTGGTCATACACCGCACGTATGACTAGCCAGGCCCGTACTCGTGTACAAGTTCCCAAGCCGATCACATATTAAAGCTAGTACTCACACACTTAGGCATAGTATTCTTCTTCATTGACATATTGTTCCTTCCCGCATTTATTTACAGTATTTTCTAGTATTTTCTTTGTATTATATCTCTCGTACATGTATATGCATCTTGTATATTTCCCTCTATTTACTGCTACATAGTTTATATCATTGATGTAGAACTGCTGTTAGAGATGTACTTTGCTCCATCCTAACTGGAAATATTTTTCCAGACTACGCCTTAGAGGACGGGTGTCCGACATTTTATGGACCACAGGGAGAGTAGCTGCTAACTTGGACCTTGTAGCCAGGTGTGATTCCGGGAGGTCTAGCCGGGATCAATAGTTATTTAGTTAGTTTTTATTAGCAGTTTATGGTACCGGATTTGTCTTCGGCATACCGTGTTGAGACTTGGATATTATTGTTGAGTTAGATTATTCTATTTAGACTTGTGTTGCAATTGGGTTTATTTATTTCTTCGATATCTTATCGTGCTTTAGCTATGTGATTGAGTATTGTTCATATGATATGGTGCTATCTGTGACTCCTTATGGAGTTGGATGCTCGTGTGAGAATGATTAGATAGCATTGTGACCTAGACAGCGTTCTACCGCCGATGCTGCGGTGTAGGCTGGACGTACCCACGCACTCGTGCCCCTATACCGGGTGCGGGTCGTGACAGATTATCTCTATAACTCTTGTTGTATAGCGTACATGACTCTGACACTGTTCTTTACACGAGTTGGCATCATTGAGACCTGTCACGGGGAGTCGTGATTGGAATCCATCGTGCTAGCTGGGGAAATAGGGAAATATTAGTAGCTTATGTGATCATACCCAACTTTACATGCATCATTAGCTCACCCACACCTCACGTCGGTGTAGCCTTACCCTTACATACCTCATCGTTGTTACATATGGTTAGCCGAACTTGTTGGGGATGATCGCTAATCAATGTAATGAGTCATATAGCCCAAGCCGATCACATAATATGCTGATGTTTCACACACTTAGTTAGATGATTCTTGACATGTATCTTGGTATATTGATCTTGCATCTCTATATGTTTTAGGTATTATTCTTGTACACACTTACATCCCAGTTCATTATTCTTGCATGTACTTGTAGTTTTATTCCTTGCTAGATGCATATTGATGATGATGTTCCAGTATTTCTTATTCCAGCATTTCCTTTATTCCAGTATCTCTTATTGCTAGTGGTTCATATCTGTCTTGTATTTCTTTACACTATGTTATAGTTTTTGTCAATATATGTGGAACTGCTGTTAGAGGTGTATTTCGTTCCAATCCTGACTGGATATTTTTTCCAGAGAATCTTGAGGATTTTTGTACTACGTACTACGGACCAGGTATAGATGCTGACTACACACCAGAGATCCTAGAGGAGACTATGCCTCTAGATGAGACATTACCCACAGCTATCTAGATAGTATTTATTATACTTCGAGACTTATGGAGGTTATTTCAGTTTATGCTTAGACTCATGTTAAGTTTAATAGGAGACTTGTATTGGACAGCTTGATTGAGAGTTATCTTTATGTTGAGACATGGTGTTTAAACTATGTCATTTCCTTCCATCTTTTATCGTGCCTTATAGTTGTTGTGATTGAGTTATATTATGAGATGTATATTGACCTCCTTCTGGTGATGGATATCGTTGACATGTGTTGGTTATATAGTATTACTGTGACCTAGACAGCGTTCTACCGCCAATGTTGCGGCGTAGGATGGACGTACCCACGCTCTCGTGCCCCTATACCGGGTGCGGGTCGTGACACATTTTTAGTGATGGCCCATGCAGGTCGAGTTTCGCAAGTTATGCGATAACGTGGTAGTGCGATAACTTAGTTGTACTACTACGAGCCTGTGATAGGATATAGGAAACATGATTTAGGATGAGAGTATGCTCAATCACACTAGAAAATTCTGAACTCCATATTGCTATTCTAATTGATTGCTTCCTTTAGTACTTTACTGTCCTTCCTTGATAGTATCATATCTATCACCTTAATTGGTTCTTTTGATCTGTATTCAGGATGCCGCAGAATACTAGATCTATGGGAATGGGAGCAGCCAATTCAGAGAGGACTGCCACCTCTCAACCTGACGAACAGATACCGGGATATCCTCCTACATCTCTTGTTCGTGTGGGAGTGTCTGCAGCTAACGGGATTCCTCCTCCACCTATACAGAGGATTGCCCCAGATATGACAGACAACCTTCTACCACCACCGATACCAATTTTCGGAGGAGTGCCCACTGATGGGGCACAGATGTTCGCACTAATGCAGGGCATGCTAGAGGCCCAGAGAGTAACAGCAGAAGCTCAGCGTGTTCAAGCTAAGGCTCAGAGGGTGCAAGCAGAAGCACACTAGGCGCAGACCGAACTGATGAGAGAGAACATAGAGAATGCTCATCAGGTGGCTCTCCAGGCTGTGGAGAGAGTAGCACGACAACCGCAACATCAAGGTCAGCAACAACAGAGGTCCGGTACCATAGTGGACTTTAAGAGGATGATGTCTCGAGAGTTCAAAGGCATAAAAGGAATACTATATGCTGACGAATGGTTAGAGGACATAGAAAGGAACTTGTGCTTATCACAAATTCTGGAGATTCTTCAGATAGAGGCCACTGGCAGTCAGATATTTGATATCGCACTGACGTGGTATCGTACAGAGCCGAGACTCGCCGCTGAAGGACTTACTTGGGAGGACTTTAAGGAGCTCTTCAAAAAGAAATTCTTTTCTGACGTAGCCTTGGGAGCCTTAGAAAGTCAGTTCCATGACTTAGTCCAAGGAGGCATGTCAGTCGACGAATATGCTGCAGAGTTTTGTCGATTGAGTCGATTTGCGCCATCGATGGTTCGAGACCCAGGAGACAGAGCTTAAAAATTCAGAAAGGGATTAAATAGGGAGATCAAGTCTCGTACTTCGGGATGACATACTGCTACATTTGAGGGTATTCTGATGGATGCCCAGATTGCAAAAGATGACTTGGACCTCAGGCCCAAGAGAGGACGCGACACATCTGGAGCAACAAGAGGTAACATAGGACCATCCAAGCGCCCACACTTCCAACAACAACATAGGCCGTACCAGCAGCAACACCAGCAGCAACACCAGCAACAGGCACCAGCTCGAGGACATGCTCAACAACAGCAACCACAAAGGCATAATCAACTCGCTACCCCATGTTCGTATTGCGGAAAGATGGGACATACAAGAGACATCTACAGAAAAAGGTTGGGCACTTGTTTATCGTGTGGATCAGAAACACATCAGCCGAGGGACTGCCCAGCTATTCAGACTCGCCAGGAAGGAGCAGCAGCTCAGAGAGGACCAGCCAGAGCACCCATTGTACCAGGAGGCCAGCAGCAGAGAGGACCTCCACTTCCACTACAGCAGAATAGGTTTGCTCAGCATCAGCAACAGTAGAGAGGAGCACCACAAGGACGAGCTTACGCCATGACCATTGAGGAGGCCGAGCCAGCTGGAGACATGATTTTAGGTTCAGTTTTACTCGATTCTATCCCAGCACTTGCATTATTTGATTCTGGCACTTCCCATAGTTTCGTATCTGTATCTTATGCCCTTAAGCATCATTTAAAAATGGAACCATTAGATAGGACTTGCAAGATTATGACATGAGGAGGCATTATCCTAGTTCGTGATTGTTGCAATGATCGGAGAGTGTCATTGGAAGGTCGAGAGTTGAGTGTGAGTTTACTCATCATGCCACTTTCGGAATACGATATTGTACTCGGAATGGATTGGTTAAGTAAACACCATGCTTCTATAGATTGTCACGGAGGTAGAGTAGTATTTCGACCACCAGGAGAGCCAGAGTTTGAGATTGCCAGAAGAGCAGACGAGCGGAACGGAGGCACTTTTTGCGGAGCCAGGGTGGAAGAAGAGGAGTTATCGCATCCACTTATAGCGGAGTTCCTGGATGTATTTCCAGAGGAGTTGCCAGGTTTGCCACCAGACAGAGATGTTGAGTTCTCTATAGACTTGACACCAGGAGCGGAGCCTATTTCGCAATATGTCTATAGAGTTAACAACAACGAGTTGGTAGAACTGAAGAAACAAGTAGGGGAGCTGCAAGACAAAGGATTTATTAGGTCCAGCTCATCGCCATGGGGAGCACCGGTATTATTCATACCAAAGAAGGATGGCACGGTATGCATGTGTATCGATTATAGAGCCTTGAATAACCTCACTATCAAAAACAAATATCCGCTGCCGAGGATAGATGATCTTTTCGATCAATTGAGCGGAGCGAAGGTATTTTCAAAAATAGACTTGAGGTCAGGCTATCACTAGGTGAAGGTGAACGAAGAAGACATACCGAAGACCGCCTTTCGGACCAGATATGGCCAGTTTGAATTTACAGTAATGCCGTTTGGTTTAACCAATGCACCAGCAGTATTTATGAACTTGATGAACAAGGTATTCCACCAGTACTTTGACAAGTTCGTAGTGGTGTTTATTGACGACATTCTAGTATATTCAAAAAACCCAGAAGAGCATGAAGAACACCTGAGGATAGTCTTAGAAACTCTTAGGAGAGAGAAATTGTACGGGAAGCTTTCAAAGTATGAGTTATTTCTTGACAAGGTTGAATTTCTTAGACACATGGTAACGGGTGACAGAATTTTAATTAACCCAAGGAAGATAGAGGCAGTAGAGTCATGGGCTACCCCCAGTACGGTAGCTAAAATCAGGAGCTTTCTCGGACTAGCAGGATACTACAGAAGATTTGTACAAGACTTCTCCAAGATTGCAGAGGCAATGACTAGGCTGACCAAGAAAGATGTAGAATTTGTCTGGACAAAAGAATATCAAGATGCATTCGATGAGCTGAAGAGAAGATTGATGACAGCACCAGTTTTGACGTTGCCATCAGGGACATATGGATTCCTATCTACAGTGATGCTTCAGGAAAAGGGTTGGGATACGTTCTTCAATAACACGAAAAAGTAATTGCCTATGCTTCAAGACAATTACGCCCTCATGAAAAGAACTACCCCACTCATGATCTGGAGTTAGCGGCAGTTATCTTTGCCCTAAAACTATGAAAGCACTATCTGTACGGAGAGCGTGTAGAGATCTTCACAGACCACAAGAGCTTAAAGTACGTGTTTACAAAGAAGGAGCTGAATATGAGACATAGAAGGTGGCTAGAATTGATTAAAGACTTCGATATCTCATTACAGTATCATCCAGGGAAAGCCAACGTAGTCGCGGATGCCTTGAGCAGGTACCCAATGGCTATGTGCTTGACTTCGGATAGACACTTATTAGCTGATCTTGAGAGTTTGAGAATTGAGGTATTAGTTCCAGGAGCTAAGATTCAGATGTGGGGACTGCAGATACAATCAGAGCTGATGGACAGAATTAGAATCGCGCAGTATGATGATGAGACTCTAAGGAATATTAGAGCACAAGTTCAGACAGGATTGATAGACGATTTCACTATTGCGGATGATGGATTTTTACGACATGGCACGAGGATGTGTGTGCCAAGTGGAGAGCTGCGCGAAGAAGTTTTACAGGAGGCACACCGCTCTCAGTACTCGATGCATCCCGGAGCCAACAAGATGTATCGAGATTTGAGAAAGCATGTATAGTAGTATGGTATGAAGCACGAAGTAGCACGCTTCGTATCCCGATGTTTAGTGTGCCAACAGGTGAAAGCAGATCGACAGAGGCCAGGAGGATTGCTTCTTACCCATTCCAGAATGGAAGTGGGAGCACGTGACTATGGACTTCGTTTTGGGACTTCCTCGTTCTCCAGGAGGAAAGGATGCGATTTGGGTCATCGTGGATAGGTTGACCAAATCAGCCCACTTCTTACCTTTCAAAGTGGGTACATTGACGGAGAAGCTAGCGAAAATGTATGTACAGCAGATTGTCAGATTGCATGGAGTTCCTGTAAGCATTATCTCAGATAGGGATAGTTGTTTTACTTTCCATTTCTGGAGGATTCTGCAGTCTAGCTTGGGCACTCAGCTCAAGTTCAGTACCGCATATCACCCTCAGACGGACGGACAGTCTGAAAGAACTATTTAGACTCTTGAAGATATGCTACGCACTTGTATTTTGGATCTCGGAGGTTCATGGGAGGATCATCTATATTTGGTAGAGTTTGCTTACAATAACAGCTACCAGGCCAGCATTGAGATGTCACCATTCGAGGCCTTATATGGATGGAGGTGTCGTACACCTTTATCTTGGGATGATGTTGGGGAAAGAGCCTTGTTAGGACCAGAAATGGTCGTGGATGCAGCAGAAAAGGTAAAACTTATCAGAGACAGACTGCGAGTGGCGCAGGACAGACAGCGACATTGGGCCGATAGCCACCGTAGACCCCTAGAGTTTCAGGTATTGTTTTGATTTATTTTGTTTGGCCTGTGATTGTTTTGTTTAGATTGCGTGTTAAGATCGTTGTTCTAGGTTGGCGATTTGGTGTTCTTAAGGATTTCTCCGACTTGGGGCACAATTTATTTTGGCAGAGGCACAAAGCTTAGTCCACGATACATCGGGCCCTTCAGTGTTCTTGCAAGGGTCGGTGCAGTGGCCTATAGACTAGACTTGCCACCTACTCTAGATGTAGTGCATAATGTGTTCCACGTGTCGCAGCTGAGACGGTACGTGGCAGATCCTAGTCACGTATTAGATCACTCAGAGATCGAAGTTGGACCGACACTTAGCTATCCTGAACAACCCGTTGAGATCTTGGATCGTAGAGAGAAGGTATTGTAAAACTAGACTATTCCCTTGGTTCGTGTTATATGAAGAAATCACTCTCCCGGAGAGTCAACTTGGGAGAGAGAGGACGAGATACGCGAGCAGTATCCATATCTCTTCGAGACTTGAGGTATAATTCACTAATTGATTGCTTGTTCTTGTGCTAGTTATTTCAAATTTCGAGGACGAAATTCTTTAAGGAGAGTAGACTTGTCACCCCCACTTTTTGGATTAGGGGTATTTTCATCTTTTGTAATTAATGTGTAAATGGATTGCATGATAATAACTTATATCTAAATAATTGTGATATTAATTAATTAAAAACCATAAATCTATTATGTGCAAATTTTCCAATTGTATGCACTCTTATGCCGAAGTATAGTAAGGTGCCCACCCGTCGGACACGACACGTGAACAAAACCCATTTCTCCTTCATTATATTTTTCCATAATTTTTGGGAGTGAGTAATTTAACATCAACCACTTGAAACCATGGTCTCCAAACCCTTAGACTAATGCAATTCTCACAATTTTATTAAAACCATCCAAACCCTAGCCCATTGGAATATCTCCATAACAAGCCAAGGCCTTTCCCTAGTGTTGACCAAAGTCAACATATTCTAGGTCAAACTTAACATCACACATATATACATATATATATTTTCTTTTCCCTTTTATTCCTTCAACCTAAATAACCCAGCCGAATTATTCTTCCCATCTCCCTGTTCATGTCTACCCTTCCCTCGCCGGAGTTGGAACAGTCGCCGTGACCTCGCCAAGACGTCCTCCTCATGTTCATCTCCTCCCCAAACAACCCTGACCGGACCTGTCGACCCTCGACGCTGGAGCATTTCAACCGGCCTGCACGACTCGAGCACCCCGCTGCGCTCAAGCCGCCGAGTCCTCCTCCGTTCAACCGGAGCCGCTGCCATCAGATCGACTGAACCGAGAGTTCAACCGGAGCCGCTGCCATCAGATCGACTGAACCGAGAGTTCAACCGGAGCCGCTGCCATCAGATCGACTGAACCGAGAGCTCACCGGAGACGCTGTACTCGATCTCGACTCGTCCCCCCCCCCCCCCCCCCCCCCCGTGGGCCAGACTGGACCGATCGACAAGCCGCGAACACCGCTGCTGACGACGACTTCGACGACCCCGGAGCTGCGCCGTGAACCCGAGTAGCATCCCGCCACCACCTCCTTCACGACGACTACGACATCGAATCCTTCGCTTCCACGTGCACAGGTTTGAACCCTCGCATGCATGAACACGTACATGTAACCACGTATTCCTCGTAGTAATCCATACGTATTGGCCGTAGAGTATCCAGTAGACGAACGGTATGTACATATTGTGTATGTATTGTTATATGATAAACGTACTCGGTACACATATATATGTATGGTGTATCTCCATCGCATATATACAGATGTAAATGCCATGTATATATATATATATATATATATATATATATATATATATATATATATATATATATATATATATATATATACCGTATTGTGCTCAATTAACATAAAGCATACGTATATTTATATATGCAATATAAACCCTGTTAAGTATTAGATGCATACTTCTGTTATAATGATAATTAATTAAGTATTGATGTTTATGATAGCTAACAATAGGCATTATATACCCGTGTACGAGGTGACCCTAACAAATTACGGATACCATAGCTATCTTGACCTGTGACCATGTAGTATGTTAGAAGACTGCCACATGTACATTGACGTACTGGCAAGACCGTACTATTGACTGTCTGTTATGCATAGCAACGACAGACGTGACCCCTTAGTGTAATCCCTAAGATCATGGTGTTGATTGTGTAATGGTGTAATATCTGATGCAGTATTGTGTTTATGATATATCTATAGGACTGTTGGATCACTCAGACGATACTTTGGAACCCGGACAGTGGTATTGCCAGCTAAGGACCTCAGGCGAGTACATTCTCTGGCAGTTTCTATTATGTTGATTATCTCTATAACTCTTATTGTATAGCGTACATGACTCTGACACTGTTCTTTACACGAGTTGGCATCATTGAGACCTGTCACGAGGAGTCGTGATTGGAATCCATCGTGCTAGCTGGGAAAATAGGAAAATATTAGTAGCTTGTGTGATCGTACCCAACTTTACATGCATCATTAGCTCACCCATACCTCACGTCGGTGCAGCCTTACCCTTACATGCCTCATCGCTGTTACATATGGTTAGCCAGACTTGTTAGAGATGATCGCTAATCAATGTAATGAGTCATATAGCCCAAGCCGATCACATAATATGCTGATGTTTCACACACTTAGTTAGATGATTCTTGACATGTATCTTGGTATATTGATCTTGCATCTCTATATGTTTTAGGTATTATTCTTGTACACACTTACATCCCAGTTCATTATTCTTGCGTGTACTTGTAGTTCTATTCCTTGCTAAATGCATATTGATGATGATGTTCCAGTATTTCTTATTCCAGCATTTCCTTTATTCCAGTATCTCTTATTGCCAGTGGTTCATATCTGTCTTGTATTTCTTTACACTGTGTTATAGTTTTTGTCAATATATGTGGAACTAATGTTAGAGGTGTATTTCGTTCCAATCCTAACTGGATATATTTTTCAGAGAATCTTGAGGATTTCTGCACTACGCACTACGGACCAGGTATAGATGCTGACTACGCACCAGAGATCCTAGAGGAGACTATGCCTCTAGATGAGACATTACCCATAACTATCTAGATAGTATTTATTATACTTCGAGACTTATGGAGGTTATTTCAGTTTAGGTTTAGACTCATGTTAAGTTTAATATGAGACTTGTGTTGGACAGCTTGACTGAGAGTTATCTTTATGTTGAGACATGGTGTTTAAACTATGTTATTTTCTTCCATCTTTTATCATGCCTTATAGTTGTTGTGATTGAGTTATATTGTGAAATGTATATTGACCTCCTTATGGAGATGGATATCATTGACAGGTGTTGGTTATATAGTATTACTGTGACCTTGACAGCGTTCTACCGCCGATGCTGCGGCGTAGGCTGGACATACCCACGCTTTCGTGCCCCTATACCGGGTGCGGGTTGTGGCAGCCGAGCCTCTCCAGCCACGCGTCGGCCTGCTGTGCAACCGCACCACCACCTCCTCCGGTCTGCCATAGCCACCACCACCATCTGTCATAGCCACTCCACCACCTAGAACCACCCCACGATACCCTCATCCGGCCAGCTTTCCTCCCTCGTCTCCGGCGAGCATCTCCGCGAGCTGCTGCACCACCGGCCGGCTTCTCCACGAGCTGCTACACCACCGGTCGAGCACCCCCTCGACCTCCAGTCCTCCCTCGCCTCCACGTTCCGGCGCAGCTACGAGCCCTCCGGCCAAATGCTGACCAGCACCCTCTCGACCACCCTCAGCTCGACCACCTCCCTTCTCCGGCCATCATCTCCTCCGGCCAGCAACCTCGTCGTCGAGGTATACCACTCATTTCCCCCTCTCTATTTTTGATATATATGGTCTTGTGCATTAGCTAGGGTTTATGTATGTAATGTTAGTGTAATTGTAGTGTAGTATGATGAACATGGGATAATGACATGAGATTAGGGTTTAATGTAGGTTTCGGGTTTATGTTTAAGATTTGCATGGGAGTTTAGTATTTTGTTTATAACTAAATGTTTTGAATATTATACATGGTTGAAAAAATGCTAAATCAATTATTTATGGTTTAAACATGATTTGATTGAGGATATGAAAAATATACATGTGAGGATAGGAATTGTGATATATATTGAGGTTGGATAGTAGTGCCATACGAGACGGTTAGGGTGAAATCCTAATTATTAAATGCGCATTGGTTATTGTTGTTTAGCTGTTTTAAATTATTGCTGAATAATAATATGATAATTAAAAGGTTGATAAACATTGGGAGCAGGTGATTGATTTTGAAATAGGTATAATATCGAATCATGAGTCAGAGATTGAGGACTGTAAAATATTAGTTATTTATTTGAGATTGAGACACGTCAACATGCATGTTAACACCTGTGAACACTGAGGTAAATTTGGGGATTTATCATGGCTCAAAATACTGATAAACACTGTGCTAAATATAGAAGGATTGAGGATGGTTCGATGATAGTGTACAGATGATTAGTTTAATTTAATGTAACGTACCAATAGTCAACATTGTTCAACCCTCTAGCGTCGTGTCTATATGTCTTGTAACTAAGATTGTAGTATATGTTTAGACATGTGTCACACCCTTGTTTGTCGTGTAATAGTTTATTGATTGAGTTTGTATCTCATCTCTAGGTACTACGGGATCTGAGGACTTGGACGTGGTACCGGATCCCCGTCATCAACAGCCGGACGCAGGCAAGTGTACCTTGCCACCCTGTATTTCAGTTACAGATATTTTATTGTTTCTTTATGTACATTGTGCGCGTATTTTGTTTACGATCGATACTTCACGTCCGGATCACAACCGGGTGCAGACGTTCGTCGTAACGTCTTGTAACGAATGTTAGATATTCGTAATACCACGATATACGTACTGGAGTATATCGTCACTCCAGGATACATTCATACACTGATAGCATGCCAGTTTTCCTGTATCCTGATACTGACATCATGACTGGAGACTGGGACGACCTTAGGGTCGCGTTTGTTGATAGTATTTCTGTGCGAAGAGACTGCTAGATAGAGGTTCAGGTTCAGCGAACAATAGTTGAACGCTTGGGAAGGGGAAGACAGTTACTAGATGTTTGGGCTCCTCTGTATGCGCTTATATATATATATATATATATATATATATATATATATATATGTATTATTTCTGTAGTGATCATGTATCTAGTGTAGTTGTATCACCCGTGTGACTCTTTGTCCGGAGTTGCGGTACGTCCCGTGTATTTCCGTGTCCGGAGCTACGGTTTATTTTGGATAGCACACGCATCGAACATTGTCTTTAAACTGTGTCTTACTTGTTTGGTTATGATAGATTACCCTGTCGTTGCACTTGTACTTTCTGTTATACTTGGCATGCTGTATTTTTGTACCTTGTTACGTCCCTCTAAGGACCTGGTCCCCTGCCAGTTTTGCAGCATAGACGATTACGGAGCATTAGAGTTGCTGATGGAGTTGCACGTCTTGCGGGCATTGTACCAGGTACTCATATCATTTCCACCGGCATTATGGTTACTTTATTCTTATTGATTATTCATATGCTGTTGTAGCCTAGTTTTTGTAGACTCATCTCTTCTTGAGTCTATTCGAGTTTGTGTGTTATTGGACGACCGACTTTAGCACATATAGCTCTTTCTTGTATACTGTTGTACATTCTGGATTGAGACATAGAGGTTTACATTTATGGGATATTTAGATAGTGCCTTTATATTATACAGCTTATACGTATTCGAGTCAGATCAGAGTCTGGTCGAATGCGTAGCTGGCGTGTCACGTGTTCTTGGTCCTATATATTTTGGGACTGGGGCATGACAAATCCCTTTTATTTGAGCCTTAATTCTAAAAAATACAATTGTCGTGCCTCGGCGCTCCCGACAGGGCGCGCATGGTCGTTTGATACCGGGATGTGATGCCGTGCGAGCCTGGGGTTGCGCCCGCACAAGGCAACATCGTTAGAGTTTGGCTATCATAGCATCAATCGAGTAAGCAGTGGAGGGACATTGTTGCAATGTAATGCATTTAGCCAACTGAGTATTTAGGGCAAATCGAGGGACTGGATTCTCTGTTTACAAAGGCATCGTTCCATACATTATGCCCCTTTATACGATAGCAACTCGAGGCAATCGAAACCAGAATTCTGGGTCTTGGGGATTGAGGCACGCCTATCGCTCCCTCGGACGATCCAGTACCTGCAAGAAAGTAAACTGTTGGTGGGTCAGCACTTTTATAAGTACTGGTGAGTCTAAAACAACTGAACAGAAGCAAACATTCACTAAAACCAACACTAAGTAATCATGTTATAAAATATTACATTACTAGTGATCTTTCTAGTTTTACCTATGTTCGTTATATGCAGCAGAAGAACAGAGTCATATTACTTTATTTTGGAAACATCTTTAGAAAACATAGTTTCATATGCGATATAAGCAAGACAAGCCGATTATTCTGTTTCAGGGTGTGCGCAGCGTGTCTCGTGAGTTATACTCAAAGACTCTAGGGACAAATGCACATCTAGACACAAATGCACATCTAGGGGCGATCCTCTATCCAAGCCAACACAATGAACTATCTTATATGCAGTGCGGTCCCCGAGTAACTCAGGATCGATAGCGGTTGATCCAGCTAACCAATGACTCATTTATCTGATACTATTGGCAACCGTGATACATGGTTGCTTTCCACTATCTTTGTAGCAGCTATGACGCATTGTTGCTTTCCACCAATAGCCATTGTTCGACCGATACGAATGCATGAAAATACTCTCAAATAAATTTTAGGATGCAGACGAGATGAACCATCAGACTATATTTCTTTGTTGCGGGGCAAGCCGCCTTATCTTTGAACACATTCAGGCACACGATATGGTTCTCATGGAGCATAGGCGATAGTGAACATGTTCATGCAAACACTTAGTCTTAAATATGTTTCAGGATTCTTAGTTAAGCAGACATGTTCGTTTCAAAGACAAGCTAGGTGAGTTCGTTTATTAGCATGCAAGGCAGGTTCTATCATTCTCTTATGAAAACAAGCAAGCAAAAACTCAGATTTATTATTAAGGCATGCAAGAATCAGAGAACGAAGTTCTGCCCACTCACCTTGATATATAATGCCGACGTGGAGCAGGGCATTACATACTTACCCACCAACAAAAAGTTTTGTCCTCGAAACTTCAAGGATAAACTTCTCGATATTTCGAGCAGCGATAGTCCTCATCCCTCGCCGTACTCAATAGAAACAATCAAGTCAAGTCCAAAAAATATTTGCACAACTTTGAGAATATATATGGACTTATTGTATGGAATGCTCTATTGCAATACCATATCGAGCAAATCTCAGAGTCATAGCAACGGATTGGGAAAGGAATCGAATCCACTCTGATACCATTATGTCACGCCCCGGCCCCGAGGGCCGCCCGGACCACCGCTTCCCCTGCCTGGATCGGACGCAATCACCGCACCTCGACGCTCCCGATGGGGCGTGCATGATTCGTGTCAGGTCCCGACAGGGGAAGCGGTGGTCCGGGCGTCCCTCGGGGTCGGGGCGTGACATAATGGTATCAGAGCGGATTCGATTACTTGCCCAATCCGTTTCTATGACTCTGAGATTTTGTCGATATGGTACTGCAGTAGAGCGTTCCATACAATAAGTCCATAGATATCCTCAAAGTTGTGCAAATATTTTCTGGACTTGACTTGATTGTTTCGATTGAATACAACGAAGGATGAGGACTATCGCTGTTCGAAATATCGAGAAGTTTATCCTTGAAGTTCAGTTCAAAATTTTCTTCTTTTTAGAGAGAGCCTATAAGCCTATAGCTGTGTCAAATTTTAACTGTTAATTAATCTATTTGATAATTCAAATCTGATGCAAAAGTTGGCAAAAATAATTCGAATTCTGAACTTTATTTTCATTGCAGCGACTTTGTGAGATTCTTGCAATCAAACTGTCGGATCGACCTGAGTATTTTTTTTCTTTGTATTATGCCTAAAATTTGAACCACGATTATTTTGTTTGCTAGTCTGTTCTCGCGCCCAAAGTTGGGTAGTCGTGAACTTTAAATCTTGTTCATTTCATGTCCCAAAATAATGTTTCATGTTTTTAAAATACGATTATGACACCATAATTGGACTCGTAGCGTCGTTTTGATCTTGTTTCATATATTATTTGCTTATTTTGGATTGAACTAATTTGGACCATTTTGGACTTGTGGGCAGCTTTAGACAACTCCCGAATTTTGAAATATATTTCTATCATCATTAAATATTTGGACTTCGTAATACGGGTTCTATGCCACTGGATTCTAGAATCATTTATGGTATTATCTTGGGTTATAGGATTTATTTATATCATGAGTTAGTTGAGGACCTATTTCGTGTCGATACGTTCGTGTTGCTTACGTCGACTTCAACTAACTGAGGCACTACACACTACTTTATGCTCTTTATACTTTTTAAATGATATCTTTATTGTATCCAAATTTAGGTATCATATTGAGACATGGGTATGACACGAGATTGTTGATTGTATCGTATCCTATATCATTATTGTTTCGTGAGTCATGAAAAAAAATACTAAGTAGTTATGTAGTCAATCTCATATTGATTATTGTGGATAGCCATCATACACTTCACGTATGATCGAGTCGTACCCTTATTGTGGATATCTATCGATTCAATGTGTCGTATTACCCTAGTTGACCATATATTGAAAATAGTATTTCATACACATTAGCTAGTTAGTCTTTCTTGAACTTGATTATTGATGTCACGTGTTCATTATTGTAGCATGCTTAATTAGTATTTCTATTTCATTATTATATCATAGTTGCTCTATCCTTATTGCATGTCTATTTCATTATTATATCTTGTGTAGTTGTACTTTACTCTAATCCTGATTGGATATGTTAACATATTAAGAGATGATAAAGACTTGTATCCTACTTACTATGGACCCCTGAAGGATGATGTAGGTGAGGTTGGTCCTGGTGTACCGAAGGACCATGAGTCGATCCCTGAAGGGATCTAGGATAGCCCTACGTCCTATTTTAGTATGATATATTAGTTTCATTTCCATTAGATATTTGACCGAATTTGTCTCCGAAAATATTATTTGGCATGTATAAATAATTATGGATTTAGACCCGTGACTTTGAGATGATTTGGTGATCTTGTTATGGGATTATGTCTTTCCTTATTTATATATTCCTCTAGTATACTGTGATTGAGTAGATGCTTATATCCATTGTTCTTGTATCACGATGATGACTTATATTGAGGTTTAGATAGCGTACTACCGTCGATACCACAACATAGGCCGGATGTACCACATTCTCGTACCCGAATATTCGGAAGCGGGATGTGATAGTTCGAACCCAGGTCTCTGGGAGAATGAATCCCACCTTAACCACCTTAACCACTTGAGCTAGAGATGATTGGCTATAATATATAGTGTGTGTATGTGAATATATATATATATATATATATATATATATATATATATATATATATATATATATATATGTGTGTGTGTGTGTGTGTGTGTGTGTGTGTGTGTGTGTGTGGTGGGGGGGGGGGGGGGGGGTGGGTGTGTGGGGGTGGGTGGGGGGGTGGTAAACGGGATATGAGCCATAGTACTCATATTCATACATGAGCCATATACATGTGGACCAATATGAATATAGTGCTTCATCCCATGTGCACCCATGTGCATTAGTACACTCTATTTTTATTGGTCCACATGTGCATGGTTCATGTAGGAATATGAATACTATGGCCCATATCTCGTTTATATATATATATATATATATATATATATATATATATATATATATATATATATATACCGCACTTAAAGCATCATATCATGTTCTCCAAAATATAAGTGGTTTGATTGTCTTCTTGGACTGTTCAGATTAAAACATTAAACTATCTAATATTTTGCAAAATTTTGATATGATCTAAATGATCCCAAAAAAAAAATCCGACGATTACTATTTGGAGTACATGCCGGAATGCTTTAGCACCAGATCTCTTCTCATATATATATATATATATATATATATATATATATATATATTTGGAAACTCCAATTCGGTAGTGGAAGCATGTCAAACTGGGCCCAATGTTAAACTGGGCCCAATCTAGGTTTGGCAGAGGAAAACCTAGTCCAGCCCATAGACTGGATTCGAACCTGGTCCGAATTTTGACTGGACCCAGACCGGCCCAACCTGGTTTTGCGCGGTCCTCCCAGACTGATTTTCAGGCTGCCCAACCGACTTAATACATTTGAGTATCAAGTCATTGCAACACTGTAAAAGAACCTTTTCTGAAACAGACATTATAAGACTGGGTTTTGTGTTGCTGCAGCTTGGAAAAAAAAACATAATAGCTAATCAATAAGCAGAAGACGCAGTGCTGCCTATTAGAAAAATAAATAGATGCTACCTACACAAGTCCTACCGAGCCCAGACAAAGAATAACTTTAATCAAGAATATAAAGGACCAAGTTGCAAGGCATCATTCCGCAAAGGATTAGCAAATCATGTGATCAACTTATCTTTCAAGCCCACTGTCTTCCAACAATCTTTGTCCCTTACCTGGTTAACTGTTAAAAGTGGACAACAAGGGTATCAACAAACCCTAGTTCCATACCGTTTCTTTCTATTATCCCAATTATGTCATCACAATATTTACTAATACATAAAATTTGACAATAGATTCATGAATGAAGGGGCATGTATATGATGTCCACAAAGTCGATGATCCTGTAATATAGATAAAATTATATTAAATAAAAAGGTTTGCTATAGAATGTAGCAATAATGTCCTTGCTAAAGCAATTTAGACCAGCAAATGATAGCAAGTGCTTCACATGAATCTTTTCGTAAACATTACATTATTGAAAAACTATTTCACAAAATAATCTCTCGGAAATATCCCCTCACTAACACAAACCAATGCTTTTTTCACTACACATACACGATTGTACAAGATGAATCTCTAATCAAGAATGAATAACCCAACCACCATCTATCGATACACCTCCCTCCAATGGCAGCACTTTTTTATTTATATAAGTCCTGTATATGTATTGGATGCTTGAAGAGGCATACCCATTCCCATAGCCGGGCCATATGGATGCATGCCCACAGCCGCTGTGTATGGGTTACCAAACGGATTCATGCTCACTTGTGGCTGCTGTTGATAACTGCCGCCCATCATCATCTGCTGCTGGAGCATGAAAGCATGTTGTTGCTGAGCCATTGTTGCCATTTGAACAGAATGAGGCGCTGCAACTGCTGCCGAGGCGTAGAACGGGTCATGAGCCATCATTGGCTGCATTGTAGAACCGGCCATTGGCACTGTTGTCTCCCATGGGTTGTAGCTTGTTGTGTGGTTAGCTCTTTTGATTGCATCCTCATATAAGCTGTCTAATGTCAGCTTGTCAAGCCCCCCACCCTGCAACGAAGAATACACACAATTATCTCAGAAAGTTTTTTGTGGAATGTACGAGTCTTCTCATGATCCCAAGCACAAAGAAGACATTTATTGAGCATTCTGTACATAGCTGTCATCCAGTTAAAGAAGATATTTACACTGTAACTGCCATAAAATTTGCATATGTTCACATGCAACAGCATTTGGTTTAAGCAATGTAGCATGATTGCATCAACAAGTTTTAAAAGACAATTTAATGCGTCACTTGTATGTTTAGAGATCTTCCTACCAGTTTACTTGCAGCGGCAGCATTTTCATTTGAGCTAGGCGCCGTCACAAGTGCCAACTCCCAGCCTGTGGTTCCCATCTCTGAGCTTAGATTACCAGTGGGTGCAGGGGTATCTGCAACATTAAACAGAAATGGAATCTTGAGATTATTTCCCACAATTATACATAATCAAGGCAGGGAAATGGTAACTTACCAATTGGAACAATAGCGAGTGCCAAAGCATTTTGGTTCTCTAGTTCAATGGCGTCTGGACTGGTTTCATGTAATCCCTGTAAGATCAAGTCAGAAGTCATGACTGGATGACTATGGGTGAAAATATTTTCGTATACATGTAAACCAATACTAGAATATTACTAGCAAATCAGTTTCATTGGAAACATGGGTTTCCACTTTGACTGGTTCGGGAGGAGGTGAGGGTGGTGTAGGAGGAGCAGCCTCTTGAACTTCAGGAGTTTTATGATATTCTATTGCCAATACAACCTTTGGAGCTTCCTTCTCCTCTTTCACCTGATTGTGTACATGTGCTTTGTTTCAGAGGACGTACAAAAGAATAAACTAAATGAAAATATGATAGAATGCAATATATAAAGAAAGTGTGTGTAAATTGGGATAGTCAACGAAAAAGTCAAAAAGGTTTACTTACTCTAGGAAGTTGAAAATCAATTTTAGCATACACTCCACTTGAAAATCTCCATCTTGCTAAACTTCCAATTTCCCATACATAATCTGTTTTCTTTACTATTATGTGTAGAGAATGCTATTAGGCCCGCGGGGAAATTCCCAACAAGGATACATAAGATTTTATTGTTAAGTTAATTGCCAATGATGACATATGATTCAGATAATTGACCAATATCCTAGAACTCTAATAACAAACTGCCATTGGACTTTTACGTGTACAAATCAGGCACTTCAACAGAAGGACGGAAAAAATATAAGTTCCCTTCCAAGCAGGTGCTGTATGAGTGAATCCCCAACTGCTTGCTTTAAAACCCTTGGTTGATCTCTCTTTTCTTAGGGTGCTTTAAAACCTATGTTGCACGCAGTCATAGACACGATAAGGACACAATATGTGATACGGGATACGGACATTTTCAAATAGGTACAAGGTACTCAACTATGATGCATTAATACAGACATGGGCGCGGGTATGGACACAACACGAATACGGACACCATCTTAGCGTGCCGGTGCAACATAGTTAAAAACCCTAGGTTGATCTTTCCTTTTTAGGGTGTTTATCCTGTTTCTCAAAGAATAAAAGAAGAAACTGATTTAAAATCCCATAACCCCTGAAAGTTTCCTGATATTCCATTAGAAGGTTCTGTTGAAAGGAAAATAAGCCATTCTCAGCTCAACCAGTTTGTGTAATATTGTTTAAAGACAGATGGAGTTCAGTCAGCCAACCCGAGTCTATGAACCAAAATTGGAACTGCTGTATGTAGGAAAAGGCTCCCGAAGCTGAAAACACGTTTTTTTTTTCCTTTTTTTTTTCTTTTTTTTTCTCTTTTTGAAAAGAAGGATGGGATCAAAGAGACCCTAGCCAAACTTCATTCATAAGAAAGCAAGACATTTCGTACTACAAGATACGAAGTATGAACCATATACTATCTAGATACAGGAAAGGTCAGGATGCTCTCCATCCATGCCTCTGAAAACCAGTTTGAGTGAAGCTTGTCTGGGATCTCGTTGATCCCATCCACGAGATCCCATCCTTTCTATAGATAAATAAATAGATGAACAAAATAAAAAATAAAAAAGAGCTGCATACCTGATCTTTGCGAACTGTGGAGACTCGTGGAGCATCTTTCACATAGTCCTCCATCGCTGTAAGAAATGACGCGGGGGGCTGCATTACCATCAAGTTAAGTAAATAACACGCCTTCAGTTGGTATTCAAGTAATTGAATAAGTATACCATGCAAAACAAAAGAAAATTAGATGAGCCACATCGATGAAAACCAAACCTGTTCAATCTTGATGAACTTTTCTCCTCGCCTGATATCAATTGATTTATATACTTCATAAAACGCGGACAATTTCTCTGCCTGCAGATCAATAGTTAAAATGAAACAACAGAAATACAAAAGTGTATTTTGTTTAGACTGGACAAAATTCCATCTCTTGAGTTGGCAGTGTCAGATAGATACACAGATAGTCCTCGGGGAAATCTTATGAATTTTAGAATAGAGAGGAAACAAGAAGGAAATGACCATGAACTTCTCTATCTTGATTAGGGACTATATATATATATATATATATATATATATATATATATATATATATATATATATTACTCTACGGTTAGTGATGGGAAAACCTCATAAATAGATAAACCCAAGTGTTAACACCAGATATTAAGAAAACAAGAAGTTCAAATTATTGAGGTGTCACACAATTGACTGAGAAGCAATATGCTTTAGCCAATTGAAATACTTTAAGAATTACCTGTTGACCTGCTCTCCTATATATGTCAAGTGACCTCATAGCATCATGGCGTTGCATCTCGAAGAACTGAAACAATACCAATTAGCAACTAGAGCTATACAGGCAAGCAACCATAAGATCTCAATGAAATTAAAGGTCCAATGTGATGCCATTAGAAATAATAAATACCTTGTCAACCAAATTGATTGTACCATCACTAATTGCATTGTAAATTTTAACGCTCTCCCCAGTAACCTAGGTACATACATGTATAATAAATTCAAGGAATAAGGACATTATCAGCAAATATCTTCAACTGATGCAGAATAACAGAAATAATTATGAAGTGTCCTTACCATTGAAAGAGCCAGCTGAATAACAAAGTTATAAGAAGCTGCACCTTCTGGCTGCAAACAAATTACTAATTCCATATGAAATCTGTAATAAATTAGCATTCACCGGTCCATTGACACTAACAAGCATGCATTAGAAGGGGAAGACAGTTGCATCTTATTTACTTTGGCACATTTGGACAATTTGTTGCTTACCTGGCAATTAAGTAGGCGAAATAGAAGTTGCTGCAGTGCTGGCAATTGCTCAAGCAACTCAGCAGTTCCAACCTCTCGAGTTCTCTGTAGAAACCACATATTGTATTGGTTATCATTTCCATTCAAGTAAGGAGATTTAAATAAGCATACAACATAATAAATCAAATCAGTAACATTTTTACGATGCATAAACGATCAGGAGTCAATCTAAAGTGCCTTGTAATTAAATTGCTTTCATACATATCAAGTGGCTGAAATGCCTTGAAATTAATGATTTCAGACAAATGAAAGATATTTTATGAAGTTTAAAGGAGGTGCAGTTCTACAAAGAAAACGATTTTATATGGTAGCAACTTTATGACTAAAATCCCTTAGAACTATTTCATGAAATTAGTCAATTGAGTTCATGATGTCAAAATGTGCTGGAATAATTGTCGTTTCCTCTGCAACCTTGAGCAGTATTTCAGAAAATCTTGGGTTGAAGGAATCTAGCAATTAGCATCAAAGCCATCTAATATACAGCCATAAATGTCTATCTAGCTCAATCCCTTGAGCCTCACTGTGCGTTTGGTCAAGTATGTCTAGTACGATACTTCAAATATTTCCAATTTTCTTGGATTATAAAAATTCATTCAAACTATGCGTATCACCCTTTCAGGTTCTCATCGTGTGCCTCGCAAGAAACTGTGACATACTAGAGCAGATGAAAATTTCCCCACTCACTATTTATGGAAACTATAATACTATTATATCATTTTAAAGTTTTGAGTCTTTTAACTTTTCACATGTATTTCTATGCAAGGACCAGCTATTCTCCTTATAACGTAACATCAAATAATTTTAAATGTAGCTAACTTTTATAGCAAAGCTGTTATACAGTGCAGAGGAGTTCAACTGTATGTGTCACACTAGCAGGCTTCCTGTACTAGGCGTTCTACTCTTATCCTAGCCAAGATCTGTTTTGATGTGATTAGTGGGTGAAAGTAAGTTATAGTACAATTACCAAGGCATTTATCCCCAAATCTTGGGGGTACATGACTATTTTCTTCCATTAGGCTAGATTAAGGGCTATCTCCTCTAAAATATTAGCACCCCAAAATTGACCTACCTTTTCCTTGCAAACTGACATCCAGTTGATGCCGACTAACACATTGCTACTAAGGGACACCAATTGTGTACTCTATGGATTCATTTCATGGATATCCAAAAAAGAGTTCTATGCTGACTGTTGGCTGTTTAGGAGACATTCAGGCAACACTACAGGTGGTTGGCTCCCAGATACCCTTTACTTGAATCTCAATTACATTTGCTTATAGTTTTCATCATAACCCGTATTGTTATATAAAGTGTCAAAAGCCAAAGGATCACGTTCCATCTCTCGGTTTCCATATAACATTCTTCTAAATCATAACGTCTCAACATTTATCTATGGCGGTGATTTCCAGCCTAGCCGACCCTAGAAACTTGGGATAAAGGCTTATTTTTGTAGTGATCACCAGCCTGTAGGCGATAAACTTCTAGAAATAACTGAGAGGTAGTTGCAAAAAGAACGAGTATAGTTGCAGTCTTCCCACTGAGATTTGAGCTCTCGAGAATTTTAACTATCCACTTCAGTAATGTTCCTCATTTCCAGCTTCAACAATTGGTGCCACCATGAAATATGACGACTCAAATTGACTAGATATATCTTAGAGAGGTCACCAACCCTTAAACAGCCAATTAAGAAATGCCAATCAAATACGCAATCTAGACACAAACAGTGATTACATAGCTTATACACAAGAAAAAGATGAACAAAGAATAAGATGCATACCAGAGGATCTGCCTCAACATCATACTTGAGTACACGATAGCATTCAAGCCTTTCTTCTAAATACAAAGCATATGTACGCACCCATGCAGAATAGTCCCATGCTGAAAACCAAACAAATAACAAATTAATAAAGACAATAATGATCCATTTACTCATTGAAGAGGATAAGTAACAATGAATACCTTTTGCACTCGAATCATCCTTAAAATGGGACATGTTAAACATATGATTTCTGTGCCTTCCGTAATTAATGAGCTCTTCACGAAAAGTGGGGTCTACCTCCCTCAAAGCTCGATGTATCACAATTAATGTTTTTAATGCAACCTATAGAACAACAGGCCATGATTAAGAAAATTTGAAACTAGAAATTTATATACAGGTGAAAATGATTAATATACAAATGGTTAGAAAGCATTAGAATAAGTCACCAACAATTGGTAAAGAATCATGGTAACTCTTAGCCCTTCGAAGCTCAGATTTCAGAAAAGGCTCAAATTATACAACTTTCTGTAATGCAACATTCAAAGAACATGTGTACATATGTAAAGTTAGAATAGGTTGTTTTATAATATTCATATGTGGATCATAATCTCGACATTCATTATATATTCTATAAAAGATGATTTTCTGCCCGCATCCCTGTTCAAATTCTCAGAATTTTTCCAGTAACTAAGAATTCTCACATCCTTGCTGGAAGTGCTTTTTTAACTTGTACAGCTGTTTGCTAATATAGATTAAAAAAAAGAAGCTAAATTATTCCATTTCCTTTGTATGAAGTTCATTTATCCTTAAAAATTGCAGACATTGACTATACCATTGTCCATCATTGGCAAGTTTCAGTATTTTTATAAAGATCCCAATATGTGGCAAATTTTTTTAAGAAAACAAGTGTTTGGCACTATTAACCTGTCCTTTTTTCTGTGTTTGGAAATATTAACCAGTTTAAAGTCACTTAATCAACTGTTAACATTGTCTCAAAAGCTAGGTAAAGGAATATGGGTGCTGAGTAAGTTATTGGACAGCAACAAAAACAAATTCAAGAATATGACTGGGCACATACCGCCCAGTTATGTGTCTTTGCAAGACGCCTTGAGAGAGCATGAATGCAGTAAGCCACATCTGCCCGAGGCCTTGAAGCTGAGATAGCATAGAATATAGCTGCAAACAAATATTACACCAATGCGAATTAAACGCAATTAAATTATTGATATGAAGACCAAAAAAACCCAAATAAACAACAATACCAAAGAAATAGTTCTCAGTTAGAAACTTAAATGAGAAACTTAAATACAGTGTACAAGTGGACAATTTACATACATGCCATATTCTTTTCAGCATAGTATATAGATACATATATTCTTACAAAACATAAGTAGTATATGCACATAGTATAAGGCTACTTTTACTCATTACAGTGTATTTGGTGCAGTAAACAGACTACGGAACAATAATGTAAGAGTTATTAGAACTTTTCAATGATGTGCAAGGGTATGTGAATGTTTGTCACAGGACAAAATCTCTTAATGGTACTTGTTAGACATCTGCTTACAATTACCACACTAGTAAAGCATCAGAATAACTACCTAAAACTCCACTTTCTTGTTTCCAGATAAGTAGTATTAGGGTGTTGACCCCTAAGTCATATTGCAACGTTTCCGTTCTAGGATCCCCAATTCTCAACAAAGATCACCTAATTATTATTGGCAGGAATGTTTGTTCTGAAATTATTATTGGCTACCTCATATTATAATTTAATACAGGTGAAGCCAAAGACTAGTTCTGCCAACACAGAACTCAAGTTTAACATAAGTTCTCAAAGTCGACTCTTGTAACCATGTAGCTATCGTGGCACTAAGTCTAGGTGACTGTGACGCCTCTAGGAAGATAGTTTCAAAGAGAGCTGCAAAAAATACAATGGAGAAGATATCTAAGAAAAAGGTCGAGGATCAAAGCCAGTCACAAAGTCATCATCGCCCAAGCCTTCTCCCATTAGAATGGAGACAACTATGGAGCATAAAAAATCTCCATACAAGGTTTGACAAAGTTTATCACCAGCCATCGACCCTCCATGTTAGAGCCAAAATTCTTAGTCAGTTGGCAGATAGGTAGACCTACCTTTCGGATTGCCATTAATGATTGTTGACAACTTCTTGAATGGAAAATACATTGTGTATTATGTCTCTTATGTTTCTTCTGTTTATTTTCCCTTCTTTACATTTGATGTCATCCACATTTCAATTTGCTTTCCTTATCTTAATTTTGCAAAAGCATTAGCATACAAGAGTATACATTAGCATACAAGAGTATAGGCATCAGAGCAGAATTTAGGAAGCTCAATCGCAAATGTACACCATCGATCTGCCTAACTATGATTGACATCTGGAACACTTAAAAAGTGTTGGAAAGGTGACAATCTCCATAAGATGATTCTTGCAACAGGACAATAAATAAGTACTCTCCATTTTCAATCCCTTTTTCTATTTGTCCTTTATGTTGCATCTTTTCTACATCTTTACATTTAATGTCATCCACATTTCAACTTGCTTTCCTTATCTTAATTCTGCAAAAGCATTAGCATACAAGAGTATAGGCATCAGAGCGGAATTTAGGAAGCTCAATCGCAAATGTACACCATGGAACACTTAAAAAGTGTAGGAAAGGTGATAATCTCCATAAGATGATTATTGCAACAGGACAATAAATTAGTACTCTCCTTTTTCAACCCCTTTTTCTATTTTGTCCTTCCTTTATGTTCCATCTTTTCTACTTCTTTACCTTCAACCTTTGCCCTATTCTTAGATATCATGTAATGGGATTTGATCCTAAATTTATACATATCCCAGACCCACTATTAGTTCCATTTAGGACAAGCCTATCAATTTCAATATGTAGTTATTTTCATATTCATCTATTACAAGGGTGTGAGTTGTACCAAGTGGTAGCTATAGTTGGGCGGTATGCAAAAGTTCAGAGGTTCGAATTCCAATGTTCATTTATTATTATACCACATTTGATTAAAAACCCTCTAGGTCCTGAAGGGGCCAAGCTCGGGCTCAGGCTAAAGGACATTGGGCTTTTGTGGCATTTAGATGATGCAGTTAGCACTTCGCACATGCGCATTGGGCACCACGGTGGGTTGTTGCATGGTTATGTGGCACTGAAAGCTTAGATTTTGGGTTACACTAATGAGGCTTTTTGGATTCAGGGGTTACACTGTGTTATGAGACTGAATTAATGCTTCGGAGTTACGGATATGTTTAGATTCATAACTCCAGGTTGTTTAGTTCATAACAGCCAAGTTATGACACTGGACTTTATGCTCTGTGAGTTACGTATCTTTTTAGGTTCATAACTCCTGGTTGTTTAGTTTGTAATAGCCCAGGACCTGGTTCTTCTACTTGAGGAGAGTGTCGTGGAACAGTGAGAGAGCTTAAGAATCTTTCATCCTCTAAGTAGTAGTTACAGAAGAAGTGCCCAAATGCATGTTCCGACAAATTGGTGGTAAAACCAAAGCATCCCATAGTTCATTCTAAACTTGATGGTTTTTGCAGTTGATTGACATATAAGTTCGAATCAATTTGAACAATGGTGGTCTTAACCAGTCCAGCAGGCTTGTTTTCTCGACTATTCTCTTGAATTTGTTTTTATTTAGGCAAATCTATTTCAGTTTCTTCTCATTGTAACAACAATATGCTTAACAGAGTAGTTTCAACTAGAAACCTGCCAAAGAAGCAAAGATGCTAAGAGGGGCACCCAGAGTCTGCTGGCTAAGCTTTTTAAAAAGTGAAGATTGATCATAGGAAGACTAATGGCATTCCCCTCGTGGTGATAATAAGCTAAAGTTTGAGTTAAAACTTAAATATAGATGGATAACAAGAAAGATGCAGTCTTGAGTTATCATATGTAATAAAGAATTAAGCCCCAAGAAACTTAACTAAAAAAAATTCTATTGACCCAATTCAAATTTATAAAACCATAAACCAAATGTCTTACACATGCCACTAACCTTTTATGTGTTTTTCCTTTGAGGGGCGCTCGACATGGTTTGTGGCCCTTACAATCGCAACATCCAGCTCCTAGATATGATTAAAAAAACAATGACATTAATCAAGAACAGTGGAAAAGATTATATTAAATTGTAAATCCATCTTTTGAGAACATTCCTGGATAAAGAATTTACACACCTTATAATCACTATTCACTTTGGCAATGGATACTGTAGTGGTGTCCTTAATAGCCCCAAGATATTTCCTCAAGCTCTGCTGAGTTCCCCCTCCTGCCATTCTCCTCTCCCCAACACGAGATTCTACATAAGAATCCAAAGAACAATGCTTCAGTGAACCATCAATAGCTTGTACAAGAGAATTCTAAAGTACAACAACCTCAACCATAATAATTCCAAAAGGAAAGGACAAATACTAGACATAGTTACTAAACTGTAGCTACATGAAAAACACAAGAGTTTGGACTTATAAACTGGAAAAAGAACAAAAACTCTAAATGGTAAACTGATATTATTAAAAAATTAACGGTTATTGTTGACCATCTGAATAGCATAGATAGTTCAGAAATAGGACAATTAAGATACACCGAAAAGATCAAGCTCTCTACATAGTATATTCAAAAATATACATAGAAGCTGAAGCACGAACACTCCAAAAATGACAGCTGTGGTCGTGTCATGTCATGTCGGAGACCTATGTATGGGACATGACATGACATTGAAACTCCAAAACACAATACCAAATGCCAAAATCGGTGCCATGTCCATATCTTGTCGTATTTGTATTCGTATCCTTGCAACTAGTAGTCTAGTACAACTGTACAGGAATGGAAAATTTCTTGATTACCATAGAGTAGATATACAATTACAGTTTGAATTTTCTCAGATTTTTAGCGGAAATTATGACTCAAAAATCGGACCCAAATGAAACTCCGGTCATGACTAAACCGGAATAACAATTACAGTCAACCACTCGACCGACCATATATATTCCTCTACAAAGAAAATCGAACTACAATAAAATTCTCCAGCACTGTTCTTCGAAATCAATTCCCATCGCTTAAATGAACACGATTAAGCTAAACCAACGAATTAACAATAATCACGAACACAAACTACTTCACAAGTCATCGACTTTCTTGATCCGCCAGTAAATTCACACATTTGGCGACCAAATTAGCCGCTAAAAGTGCAGAAAATTTGGAGAACCGAACATTTCCAGCTACAAAACCCTAAAATCAAGCTAAAAATATGGGGAAACAACCGAAATTCTCCGATTACAGGGAATCATCCCATCATCAGAGACCAGATCTAGGTCAATGTAATATAAATCAAGAAGAAGAAGACGAAGAATAAGAGCTCACCACTGATGAACCACCGAGAGGAGGAGGAGGAGAGAGAGCTTCAGAGTCGAGATAATTGAAGCGGTCGGAGACTTTTCTAGGCATTCGTTGCGGTCCGGTGCTTCGCTGGAACAGCTTAATACGCGCCGATTGGGGGAGATCTCCACCGTCGATTGTGGTTAGAGATGCTGGAACCGGATAAGACATGGGAGACGTGAGAGGACAGGTGGTATGATTCCTTGATTAGAGTACGGGGAATGACGGAATAATTGGATACAGTTATTTTTTCCCGCTTTCTTTTTAACTTCGCCGTCGGTGGATCCAAACCCAATAAGCAACCGAAGATTCGTATCCAAATCCGAAACCACTATGCAGTATGCAGAGGTAGATTGCTAGCTCCTCCATGGAACCCTATGGTGTCAGAAGAAAATTACCATAAAAAGATCAAAAAAAAATTGCATATTAAACATCAAATTTCTGTTAAATTGCAAAAAAGGCATAAATTTTGGAGAAATTATAAACTCAATCCCAATATATCCTTCATAAGAGCGTATTTTTTGTTTTGCACAATTTACGTCCTTCTGAAAGACGTATCTTTTGCATTTGTATTTATTGATCTAGAGTGGAGGTTAACTGACGAAATTTTTTTGTGACGAAATTTGTTTTTCAGTGACAAAATTGAATTCTCAGGAACAAATTTGGACTTTTAGTGACGAAATTAGACCTTTACTGACGATTTTTTTTTTTACATTGTTCATGTTATCAGAAAAACTGTTCTTCGAAAAAAATAATTAATATGCAAAAAAAAAAGGTCCTTTTGAATGACGTATTGGGACTCAGTTTACAATTTCACTAAACTTTGTGTTGTTGATGAAAATTCAGAGAAGTTTGATGCTTAATATGCAATTTTTCCTAAAAAAGATATACAACACACAAAAAAAAACTAAAAAGGCAAACATGTCCTCTCACGTCTGCACGTAAAAATTATGAACTTTTAACATAAGCGATTCTTGAATAATTAGTTATCAATAATCTACTTAGAGCATTCTAAACGTTATCCACATACTCACGAAAGAAATACACAAAATGTTGAGTTTACTAATTTGTAAAGATTTTACGTGCTTCAGAATAACCGAATCAAAATTTGGAATAGACCCCGACGTGAAGGAACACTTTTAAATCCGTTGTCTGAATGCTCAACCCCAAAGTGTTGTTTGTAGGTGGACGGTTCAAACTTTATTAAAAGTTTGGAAACAAGATGAATTTCGAATGAAAGATTTGTATCAAGTTGTTTTATAATTATTTTGTTCACAAAGAACAGAAATATGATTGTTCACTTGTGGATGAAAAATGTTTAGGCAGGACAAATATGACGGGAGTTCAACAATATGAAAATTGAGTTTGAGAGGAATTTTTTTTTATAGGATTAATAACAAATTCAAAATTTTATTAAAATCTCAATCTCTCCAATTAAAAAGTTTATCCATATGCAACTTTATGTTGGGTTGCACCGTAACAAGTTTTATGTAATACTAGTATTCCACGTACGTAAAAAAAAATGTAAACAAAAAAAATTAATATGAAATCATTATAAATAATTTTATTTCTAGGAATCGAACTAGGGGTGAGCAATTCTCGGTTTTTAACCGAAAATCGAACCGAACCGGACCGAAATTAAAATTCGGTTCGGTTTTTAATCAACCGGTTCGGATTTTGATTTTATCATTTGATTAATTCGGTTTTCGGTTTTGGATTCCGAAACCCGAACCGAACCGAAAACCGAATCACTACATTATAAAAGAAGAAAAATCGGTTATTATGAATTTGGTATACACTCACCTCTTGGTATAAAATTAGTTTATTGTTATTTTTGGTACACAATTTTGGTTTTTCTCAGTTATGTTTTTTTTTCTTCCAGTTTTTATGAATTTGGAATACACTCACCACTTGGACCTAAAAAATCGAACCGACCGAGAACCGAACCGATTTTTTCGGTTCGATTTTTTTTGGTCTTTACAAATTCGGTTCGGTTTTCGGTTTTGCAAAAAGCGGTTTTCGGTTCATTCGGTTTTTTGATATTCGGTTCGGTTTGAACCGAACCGAACCGTTGCTCACCCCTAAATCGAACCGAACCAAGCAAAAAAAATAAAAATACCTCCCATCTTAACCATTTGGGTTAAAATTGTTTAGCTGTAAATAAATAATATTAGGTAGTTAAATAATTAGTTATTGTTTAAAAAATAGTTAGTGGAGTATTTACAAACGGTTTAGACAGTTCAATTTTGAACTGTTTTTAAGTCTCATTATAAGAGTAGTGATGTTATGTAAACTAGGATGATTTATGTTAGTGGTGTTTAATTTCTCCCTCCTATGGGTGATATTTGTGTTAGTGGTACCCAAATATCTATCGGGTCTATAATGTGAGAGGAAGGATCCGAATCCAAAACCTTTGGGTCGAATTCCTATCGGGTTATTGGGTTGGCGGATCCAGTTGACTCCACAAGAAGTGGAGGTCAATAGAAAGAAGGCCGCCGAGAGGTTCTTCTACGTACTTTTACATTTTATTATTCTGTACGTTTTGCTGCCAAACACAGCTGGCCCCATCTTCTAAGTTGATAACAGTACACCATTGATTGGGACAGCCATTTGATATAATGCAGGGGCCAAAGTGTAAGAATGTAGTGGATCTATAGGTGATTAATTTTGTGTCCTAAAATGTTGTCATTAGGTGGTAGGGAAACATTAGGTGGTGAGTAGCATTAGGTGTAGGTGCCAGCAAATGCTGCACGCTATTGCTGCCCATTCTTTTATACGCTTTTAGCATACAAGTCCATTAAATACTTATTATATTTTCCCAATAATCAAAATTTTGTTGTTTACATACTAGTTTCTCAAATCAATAACAACTCGTCCCATTGTGTGTTTTTTTTTTTAATATTTAGCCTTTGAGTCTCAAATAAATTTCAGAATTTATATTTGGATCTCCATAATATATATAATTAGTATTTGAGTCTCAAAAGTGTCACAAACAATAATCAATAACACATTTGGTAAACCTTTGGTGACGCTTTTGAGATCCAAACACTAATTATGTATATTATGAAACCAAAACATAAATTTCGAAACTTATCTGAGATCCAAAGTCTAAATATTCTCTCTATTTTTTGTTGTGAAAGCAACAACATAAGAACTTTTGACGGTAGATTCCTTCCTGCTTTCTAAAGATAAATTAAACTAACATTATTCCTCCATTTCTCTCTCGTTCGGTCACCTCTTTCTCCTCTCATGCTCTTGAGCATCTACAGTGGAAGATGTTTAAGTACTACTTTTTAACTTTAGTTAAATTTGTTTGCACTTGAAGGCTACAGTGAACATTTGTGCACAGTTAAAAATTACTAGAAAGCTACAAGATACTCCAGATTTGTAGCGTGTTCTAGCTCCTCTATATTAATTATTGGGCAAACCAAAAGTAACCAAACAGGAAAAAAAAATAAAAAAAATACCAAATAGGAAAAAATAGGAGAAAAAATAGGAGATTAATTTGGAGTGTATCATTATGTGCTAATATCATGGGGACACTCCAAAAATAATAATTTACATAATTTTTAATAATTTTGAGTATGTGTTTGAATTATCTCCACTGTGGATGCTCTTAAACTACAATCATCCTAATTTCTTTCTCCAGCTTCATGCTTGCTCCTTAACCAATTTTATTTCCTTTTCAATTATCCTCCTCTAGCTCCATTATTATTATATTCGAGTAACGCTATACATCTCTCCAAAGTGTCTTTCCAATAAATTTTTTCTTATGTGACAGCTGATGTGGTATGTTAAATAACATTACGTGACATTTAACATAGTGATGACATGACAAATTTGAATAAAAAAATTAATTATCCAATTTAATTTTAATTTTAATTTTAATTTTAATTTTAATTTTAATTTTAATTTTAAAAATAATATTAATTTTAATTTTAATTTAAAATTTTGTTACTTAGTTTTATATTAACCGCCACATCAGCTGTCACATAAGAAAAGAATTTGGAAGGACACTTTAGAAGGATGAATAACATTAATCTCTTTCTTTTTTTTCCTTTTTTTCTCAATCACTTTTTTTTGCTAACAAAAGAAGAAAAAACCAATCTAAATAACTAAAAATAAATAAATGATAACCCACATTGAAAAGATAATTTTTTTTGAAAAAAATAAATAAAGTGCCACGTGGAAAACTCATCAAAATTTTAATAATCTTAATATTTTTCATATAAGATTATGTTTAAGTGAAGGGACAAATGAGACAAACAAATTAGATTTATTGTTTAGGCAAAAAAAAAAAGGTAATAGGGGCAGCTTGTTCCTATTTTTAATTTGGAGATTCATCAAGGTGTTCGGTAGGTTGGATGGCTTGTAAAATTGGAATAGTACGAAAAGACAGAATCGAGCTCATCATGCTAGATCAAAAGTTCAAGCTAGATTTTTTGTATTGAAACCTAGACCAAAAATACCTAGAAAACTCGTAACCCAGTTGTTAGTAACTTAAGGGAATTTTAAACAAATGAAGAATTAGAAACTTTTGTAGAAATAAAGCAGATGTAAGGGACTTCTCTGCAAGAAGCACTTTCTTTATTCCAATCATTGGCAGTGATGAATTTCTGCCAGCTTAACAGTATATGAATCAATCGCCAACAACAAAGTACTAGAGCTCAATAATGTTATAATATTTGCATCCTCTAACTTCATTCATTCAAATTTTATTTTTTTGACTATTTCTAAATACACTACGAAACTTATTTAGGCCAGTCCAATTTTTTTTAGTTATTTACAAATTTGTCATCGAAAAAATTGCTCCAGGCTATCCAATTTTTTTCAGGACTGTCACAAGTCATTTAGGACTGTCACTATGTTAACAGTTCTTCCAATTGGAAGACCTGTCAACATAGTGTCAATTCTAGAAGAAGAAGAAGAAGAAGAAGCGGCAGCGGAGAGGGGCGGGCTGCGGGGTCGGACGGCGGCGGCAAGGTGCAGGGGTGGGCGGTGGCGGCTTTGGACTGGGGCCAGCGAGCGGCATCATCAGCAGCAACAACGGCATCAACAGTAGCTCCTCCTCCTCCTCCTCCTCCTCCTCCATTCTCCTCCCTCCTCCCGCTGCCTCCTCCTCCTCCCGCTGCCTCCTCCTCCTCCAACGACGACTGGGATTAGGGTTAGGGTTTGTGAAGGAAAAATTGGGCTGTCCTGAGTAAATTTGGGACTGTCCCGAGTACAAATTACAAAAACATGGGCTATCATGAAGTAATGAGTTGTCTTAAGCAAAAGTTGTAGTGCCTATAGAATTAGCCTTTTCTTTTTTTTATGCGCACAAATGTATTTTTTTTTGGGTTCTTACATGTCATTATCATCACATTCACAATCATTCTATTATTTTCGGCTACAAAGTAACTTAAAAGCACGACCATTTTTATCAGTAGAGTACAAACTAAGGGTCCGTTTGGATAGGCTTTCTGAAATTTTGTTGTGAATGCAGTTTTTTGAAAGTAAGTTATAAAGTTATTTTTTGAGTATAGAAATTTTTGCTTTGCGCTTGGTTACTTTCATCTGGAAAGTAATTTTAAGAAATAAAAAATTAAAGATTTTTTATTGTAAAATATTTTAGAAGGTGGTTTTTTTTAACTATTTTTACACTGTTCGTGTCCAACCGTGTCCAACTTTGTCTATTCCAAAACTATTCGTGTCCGAGTTCTGTTCCAAAACTGTTCGTGTTCGAGTTCTATCCCAAATTTGTTCGTGTCCGAGTTCCGGCGTGTCCATCCCAAAACTGCACGAGTTCCTTGTCGTCGACGAGTTGTGTCCGAGTTCCGGCGTGCCCGTCCTAAAACTGCTCGAGTTCCCTGTCGTCGACGAACTACACGTCGATGAACTCGGTGGTCGACGACAAATCGTCGAGTCCACTCGTGGTTGAGTTCCTCGAGGTCTTCGTGTCGAGGTCGGCCGCTCAAGATCCAGAAGATGGTCGAGGTCCATGACGGTCGATGATGGTCGAGGTCTTCGTGTCGATGAACTCGGCGGTCGACGATGGTCGAGGTCCACGACGAGCTGCACTCCTCGAGGTCTTCTTGTCGAGGTCGGCATCGCTCAAGATCTAGAAGATGGTCGAGGTCCATGACGGTCGACCAACTCGTGGTCGACGATGGTCGAGGTCTTCGTGTCGATGACCCGAGTCATTGTCGTCGTCTAGTCGAGTCGACCCGAGTCATCTTCGTCGTCGTCATCTAGTCGAGCCGACGAAACCCTAACCCTCGTCGATGAGGCGCTAGTCCTTCCCACCTGGAACCCCTTCACCTCCAGCGCCTTTGGCATCCTCGAGCTTGAGCCGACGAAACCCTAACCCTCGTCGACGAGGGAGAGGAAGATGAGGAGGAGGACGGAGAAGAGGAAGGGGAATGGCGGAGGAGGAGGGGCCATGGAGGAGGCGGGAGGGGGGAGTGGTTCTGCCATGGGAAGAGAACGAGGAGAGGAGGATAGAGCGTGGAGAGAGAGAGAGAGAGAATGAGAGTGTCACGACCCGCACCCGGAATTTGGGCATGAGTCGTGGGTACGTCCAGCCTACGCCGCAGCATCGGCGGTAGAACGCTGTCTAGGTCTCAACATATAATATATCCTGTCAAAAGTCTCAACTCCGCACGGAGGACAATGATAAATAATCCACAGTTCTATGATATACTCAATCACAAGCTAATAGAAAATAATGGCACGATGAGAATAGAAAAGAGTTCTAATAAAACGACCACAATAATCCAACTCAAATCCTGGGTCTAAATGACCTCACAAAGTCACAAAATAATAAGTACAACTCAGTCTCAGTCTAAAACAATAAATACAGAAAAATAATCTAAGAACAGCCAGGTAAATTTTTCTCTAGGCTAGGCAACTCCTCTGGGGTTTCTGGAGTAAAATCTCCCTCTAATCCTGGGCCATAATGAGTGGGGCAAAGATCTTCCAGGTCCTCTGAAAAATGTTATCCAGTCAGGATTGGAGCGAAGCACAAGCACTAACAGCAGTTTCATTAAATTGACAAAGTCTATAAACAGTGTAAGAAATACAAGATGAGAGTGAATGCTGAAAATGAGAAGTACAGGAGAAATGAAACAGGCAATAGAGCATCTAGCAATGAACAATAGACAGTGAATGCTAGAACAAGTGAATCTGAATAAAATGGACATCTAGCTAAGTGTTTGAAATATTAGTTTATTATGTGATCGGCTTGGGACTAGATCAGGCTGGTTATATATGATTAGCTATGATTCTTGAAGGTCAGGCTAACCATATGGTTAGCTATGATGCATGATAATGGTCAGGCTAATCATATATGACAGCTATGAGGCATGATAATGGTCAGGTTAATCATATATGACAGCTATGAGGCATGATAATGGTCAGGCTGCACCCGACGTGAGAAGTGGGGTGAGCTATGATACATGATAAGTTTGGATATGATCACATAATCTACTAATAGTTCCCCATCCCCCAGCTAGCACGATGGATTTCCAATCACGACTCCTCATGATGGGGATCTAGGGTGCTAACCCGTGTATCCATAGTGTCGGAATCAAGTATGTAATACACTACAATTTATAGAAGTAATCAACAATGAAAACTGTCAGAGAATGTACTCGCCTGTGGTCCTGAGCAAGGTGTGAGGATTGAGGTCCAAAGCGGGATCATAATGACCTATTTGTGGAATATAAATGTCAGATACTGAATTTAAAGGAATTTACATGCTTAATTAATTAAAAGCGAGGCCTCTAGGTCAATTCTGTGGTTTACTGGTCAATACTAGGTCCACTAGTCAAATTCTATATCACACTAAGGATACCTAACTTATACTAATTAATAACTTAACTAGTAACTTAATACCTAATACCTATTTGGTATCTAACCTTACCTACTATACATGATACCAATGCTAAATACAATTGATTTTATACACATAGGTACTCACTTAGTGATACATAAGTTGCACACACATACACACTGCATCCTTATTACACAGAATTCATGTAGGTATCATAAACTGACACACACAGGCTATAAATCCTGCACACACACTGGTTTACAGTATAGGAATTTGACACAGCCACTCACTCAGACATTCATACTAATACCTAGACACAGGGACACTGAAACCCAACACTGATGCACTTGCTTGTGCTGGCCACCACACATACTGACACAGTTGAAAATGTTCGATACTCAGAAATCTTAATCCTAAACACACATATCAAACTGTTCAACAGGATCCCCTAATCCAACCCTAGTCCATCACTCACACACATACCTATTTCCCTACACTGCTACACAGTGTCAGGTTACACAGCACTAAATTACCTACACACAGACATAATAACACACCTGTTACATCCCTCTAATAGGATACTGTACCTACATTGCAGTATCTAAATTAAGGTTTTATTCTTCAATCTCCAACTCAGTTACATTATTTCTCTCTAAACACTGATACTTGCATCAGTGTATATAATACACTATAGAACACCCTACATTCCTTTCACTGGTACATATCTCATTTGATACTTGGTATCCCTTGATTCCTCACAAATTCTACCCATAATTCCTGATACCTCAGTACAAACACCTCACTAATACACTTATATGTGTACATAAGACAATACATATAGAAACAACTACAACCTCCTGCACCATCTTATGCCCGACTTTGCTGCAATAATAAGATTCCTTGCCTAATGCACTGGCAAGCTGGACTGAACTCGACCTATAATCGAGACAATACTCAACACTCCAACACACCTCATATGAACCTGGAAGTTGCTGATACTAACCAGTCCACTGATACAATCACAGTTAATACCTGAAATTGATACAACTTACATAGATCACTCACAGGATACATAAAAATTACTGATACATAACTTCCCTTTATCTCAAATACACACAACAGAAACTGAACTCGCACAGGTTGCATACACAAGAACTTGCACAGACCTGGACCAAACCCCCACAACTGACACTAAACACAACACCTCACACATATACCTAATGCACACAGGATACATAAACTATAATTCCTAACTGACACACAGTATACACAGACACACGGGTAAACTCACACAACACAGCATTTACACCCACACATGCAGTATCTGCACAGTTTACACTCTCCCAACACAGGGACACACTGCTAACACTACTTGATCACTCACACGCAGTTTGTAATTAACTGAGACACAGGTTTAAATACTCTCAGTCCTCACACACATTGTTAAACACCCCCAACACAGAATCTTACACACTGCACAGTCATCAACTTGAACAAATCACTCTACACAAGGCCCCAACACCCCCAAAACTCGACTCTACACAGAGCTCTCTCTCCTAATGTCTGATACACAGAGAAATTTAACTACCTATACTGCACAGAACCCACATTGAACCTAGATAATTCACTTTCAAAAACAGGGACACACACATGTAGTTTTCTGCCACAGCACAGCCATGCACAGTTCACACAAGAACTTGACTGCACACTTTCTCCAATGCCCGACTGTACAACAACCCCCAAAACTCCAACCTATCTATACCCCTATGCAATATATCTATGCATGTATATATATATACATCAAAACATGCAGTAATTGAACACATAGATAGGCAAATCCCTAAGGGGCATTCCTACAAACACAAGAAGTGCAGAAAAACAGATTTACATACAACCCCATAAATCCTCAATCAAAACCCAAAAATCAAGATCTAACTTACACGTTGGAGGCTGAGATAAGTCTACATGAAATACCTAGGGTTAGGATTCACGAAATTGGGGAAAACAAATGTTGGGGACACTTAAACCCTAGTTCAAACCCTAAAATTGAAACTACACAGTATAGGGTTTTCCTAATGGCAGTTTACATCAGAAAAACAGAATTAATAGGATAGAAATTTGGGATTTTACCTATAGAGATGGGTTCTCCAATGGAAGTTCTTCTTCCCCAAGGCTTTTTGACCCACGTTCCTTGCTTTCCTTGCTTTGGAGGAGGAGAATGGGATCCCTAGGGCTAGATTTCGAATTCTGGAGTGGGGAGATGGCTTTCTTGATGGAGGCTAGGGTTTTCTTCCTTCATGAAGGAAGAGGTGGCTCCCTTTTATATTAAAACTAGTTTAGGATTTTCAATGCATAGTTTAGGTTAAACCCCTTATGTTAGGTCACGTAGAACCTAATTAACTAGGGTTTAGTCAGTCTAGGGTTTGAGGTCCAACCTAAAGTTAGAATTCTAGGGTTTGACTAGAATTAGGTTTACAAATTAGGGTTTCTCATTAGGGTTTGTCCTAATGCGTTCTAGGGTTTGACCTAAAACCAATTATCACTAACCATATAAAAATAGTTTATAAAACTCAACAGATTAATCAAATACATAATTATTTAAAATAGTGAAATTACACAATTTCCCTTATATGGATATGTGGTAGTGACAGAGAGGGAGTAACCAAACACTACCTAAGTTATTCTTTTTTTTTTAGAAAATTTGAGTTGCACCCTACATTATTTATCCTATTTTAAAGTGCACCCAAGTGCTTTACCATAATGCATAACCCCCCCCCCTTTGACGAAAAGCATCCATTATTAACGGTCAGTAGCTTTGACCCATAAATTCGGACCAAAATACACCCCCAGGGTTTTTTAAACTCCCAGTTCATTTTTAAAGAGTAGTAAAGTCACCTTATAAAATTCCTAAAGTACTCTTACTCCTCAAAACCATTCTCGCTCTTCCCCCACTGATTTGGAAACCGCTCTCTCGTCAACGTCAAAATCGCAGTTTCACCGATATTCCATGGCCAACCAAACACCCAGGTAATTCAAAATTGGCCAGAGTTTTTCGCTTCATTGTATGAAGGGTTTTGCCTATGTTGTTTTCCCCACTCAATTCTCCAGATTTTCTATTTTTCTGATTTTTCTAAATCGAAGAGTCATCGAGATCCCATGGCGAGCCAAACATCCAGGTACTATGAAATTGGTTAGGATTTTTACAAATTTGGGGTTGTTCAGTTCCATGGCAAGCCAAATTTAGGGTTTTTTCCCTATAGCTTTAGTGACTGTGTGCTTGCCCGTTAAAAAAATCCTAACCAAATTTAAGATTTTTCCCCTATAGCTTTAGTGACTGTGTGCTTGGGAAAATAACCGAGTTTATAGGATTTTGTCCTTGAATGTATGAAATTGGTTAGGGTTTTACCTTGTTGGTTGGAATTTTTACTTTTAATGTATGAAATTGGTTAGGGTTGTTCAGTTCCTTTTGTTATATAGAGTATGCTTTTGCTGTGCTATTATTGAATGCTATTATGAAGATGAAATTATTTGTTTATAGATTTATTTTCCTTCAATCTATTAAATTTCTTGGTTTGTACCTTGAGTCAGAGAAATCATATGTGTGTTAGGATGAAAATACAAGTAGGTTCCTATGAGAGAGGAAGAAAATTAGACATATTGCCTTCTTGAATGCTACTGCTATTAAATTTGACAGTTACTGCTATTACCGTGTTTAATGCTATACTAGAGTAGGTTCCTATCATACATTGCATCTAGAGTACTATACTGATTTGGATGAATGCTATTATTACCTAATACTATACTATATTTGAATGCTATTATTGTTAAATGTTGGTTACTATACTATATTTGAATGATATTATTGTAAAATGTTGGTTACAGTAGACTCCTTAGGACCATTTCAAATTTGGAAAAGATAGATAGAACTAATACTTGTTACTGATTGCACATGATGAAAGAGGGGATTAAAATAGAACTAATACATGTTGGTTACTATAGACATGTTGCACGCATGATGAAAACGCGGATTAAAATAGAACTAATAGATAAAGTGCTACCTTGAGTCAGAGAAATTGGTTAGGGTATATTATACATATTGCCTATATTAAAATAGAACTAATACATGTTGCATATATTATCTGGTTGCTGTTGCTTATATTATACACGTTGCCTATATTAAAATAGAACTAAGAGGGGATTAAAATAGAACTAATACATGTTTCCTATATTATATGTTTGTTGTTGCTATATTATATGCTTGTTGTTGCTTATATATATGTTTGTTATTGCTTATATTATACATGTTGCCTATATTAAAATAGAACTAAGAGGGGATTAAAATAGAACTAATACATGTTACCTATATTATATGTTGGTTGTTTCTATATTATATGTTTATTGTTGCCTATATTATATGTTTGCTGTTGCTATTATAATATTGCTTATATACTATAATATTGTCTTGTAATTCTTGAACTAGTTTTTTGTGTGTTATACATGAAGTACATGGTTAGATTCCATATAAAAGGTAATTCAGATACCTTCGTGGAGGTGGACCCAGACTTGATAAGTTTGTTGGACATACCTTATGTAACTCAGAGTAACCATTTGGAGGAAAGTTTTAAGTACTAATGGATTGATCAGTTGAACAATGGGGAAACATTAGGCATACTTATTGATGCTGGGTTGTTGGACATATTTACTAAGCAATTGCCTGACAAGCAATGAGAGTTACACATATACAGTAAGCATATTGGTATCCTTGATGAGCCAGAAGATATTGAGCAATAACCTATTGAGCCACAAACATAAGCTAAGAAGGTGAAGAAAGTAGCTCACAAACCATATATGAATCCTGTAGAGAAGCAGTATATGGAGGATGATGATCTTGAGGCACTACCTAGTGACAGTGATGTGGACCTTCCTGGGTAGCAGTTGGATCAAATTTTATCGAGGGTCTTCACTAGTTTGGAAGATAAAGCTGAAGAAGTACCTGATTGGTTGGCTGAGGGTGATGAAGAACTTGGTACACATGCTAAGACATCAAGGGTCTTCACTAGTAGGGAGATGAAGCTGTTGGTTGGGGAGTTGAAGAAGTACCGGAGCTGCTAGCAACTATACACAAGGTGATGAAGCTGTTGGGGGTCAATTTGGTACACATGCTGAGACACAATACTATGGAGATGAATATGTGGCTAAAGAAGGAGAAACAGAGACTGATAAGGAATTTGTACCATCAAGCAATGATGATGAACCAAAGGATTTTGTACCATCAAAATTTGTTGTCATTCCAAAAAACAACAATGAAGAATGGGAAGAAGAAACTGACTTTCAGAGGGAAAATATAAAGAAGAGAAAAAGTAGACTTGCAATTGATGAACTTGAACCTGAAGAAGAATATCATAGCACAGACTCATCTGCTTCTGAAGGTGATCAACAACAAGATGGGGATGAACTTGATGATTTGTACAATGAGGCTGAGATGGATAGTGAGGAATACAGAGCCCCTTCGGTTACTGATCTAGTCCTAGGTCAGCAATGGATGAATCCTAGTGAGTGGAGAAGATATTTAAGGACATTTGCTATAAAGAACAGATTTGAAAAAAAAATATGAATAATGAATCTTCAAGGATCTGGGGTGTGTGTGAAGAAGAGACTTGTCCATCGATGTTCAGGGTCAGAATTTTACCAGATAAGACAACTTGTACACTTAGACAGCTCAATGAAGCTCACACTTGCCAGCACACCTCAAAGCTGCAGAACAAAATGGCTAACATCAAATTCATCTCTGAAGTTTTGGAAGATGACATCAAGGCACACCATACTTCATGGAAGGCAAATAATGTTCAGAAGCAGATGTGGTCCAAGTTTACAATCAAGGTCTCATATTGGAATGCCCACAAGACATTATTCAAAGTGAAGGAGATGTTGTTTTTTTGGTTACGATAAAAGTTATAGGAAAGCTCCTAAGGTTGCAAATCAGGTAATAATATTGTTGCAAAACTGTTATTAACGTATTTTTTCTAGTCTATAGACTCTTATATATTAGTATTTACACTTAGTACTAGGACACATTAGAATACACCCCTAATACCAATCTCTATCCAGATTTGCACACCCTAATGCACTGGGTTTGTAACTCCATCAAAGCATATAATTAAACATATATGTATACACCTATCACTGGGTTTGGTACACACCCTAATGCACTGGGTTTGGAACTCTATTAACATCAAAGTATATAATTAAACATATATGTATACACCCCTAATGCTATTATATGTTTTGTATGTATATTATATGATTTCCTTTATATCCTCCTATTTGAATGCTTTATATGTTTAGTTTCAGATACCCCTATCACTGGGTTTGGTACACACTGGGTTTGGTACCCCTATCACCGGGTTTGGTATACACCCTATTGTACAGACATTTGAATGCACACACACACACACACACACAATGTGTATAAGTTCCAGATATCTGAAACCCATATTATTAGCAGACCATACACATAGGTACATATACAATGCTTTACAAATATTTTAAATACTTTATTAGCTTAGTTTAGTGTCAGATATTTGAATGCTATTTCATATTCCCCTATTATTGGCTTTTATGTTTAGTTTCAGATATTACAACTGTATATGTTTAGTTTCAGATATCTGAAACCCATACACACAACTTTATGCTATTACTAGCTTATATACAGCTTCTTAGCTAATCCCTATTAATGAAAAATAGGTAAAGAGATTCAACCCTGGGAGTATAGCTTTCTGTGGAAATGTACTAGGGATAACTGAATTTGGGTATTTATGCATAGGATACAATGCAAGATTTACTGGATTCATAAATGGTTGCAGACCATTGGTTGAATTGGATGTGTGCCATTTGAAAGAAAAGTATAGGGATGTGTGTTTGTCAGCAACAACTTTAGATGGAAACAATGGATTGTTCCCATTTGCCATCTATCTGTGCACATCCGAGTGTGAAGCTACTTGGGGCCATTTCCTTACTTTGATTAAAGACAAGCTGTTGCAACATCCACAAAAGGTATCCTTCATATATGACAGGCAGAAAGACCTAGGAAGAGTTGTTGACACTGAATTCTATGGACACCCCCCACATGTTTTGCTTTTAGCTTATAGCTTATAGCTTATAGCTTATAGCTTATAGTATGCTGCTATACACACCCTAATTCTATGGAAACTGATACACATAGTATGCTGTTACACATATACACTGTTATTAGCTTATAGCTTATATATACTGGTACTGGTACACACCCTAATTCAATACACACCCTAATTCTATGGACACTGATACATTGGTACACACCCTAATTGTATAGACACTATTATTAGCTTATAGTATGCTGTTATTACACTTTTATACACTGATACACATTCCTTTCAGTAGCTTAAGCTAATAACAATGACACTGATACACTTTTATACACTGAAACCGATACATTTTTATATACTGATATACATTCCTTTCAGTAGCTTATATACACTAGTACACACCCTAATTATATGGACACCCCCACAAATTTTGCTTTAGGAATTTCTACAAGAACTTTAAGTCCCATGTCAATGCTAGCCAACAAATGAAGCATCTTACATGGGGTGCAATTGGAGCCTATAGACAGGTAGATAAAGCTAAGTGGATTAAAGCAATTTATTAACAATATCCAATTGGTCTTCAGTATTTGATGGCAGATAACAAGACCAGATGGTATAAAGCATACTTTGATAAAACAACAAAGTGTGAGGACATAACCAATAATTTCTCAGAAAGCTTCAATAATTGAATTATTGAATCAAAGGTAAACCCATCACTATGATTGTGGAGATGTTCCATATGATGGTCATGAAATTGATCTATGATAGGAAGATGCTTTCAAGAGCATGGGGTGAGTTTGACTTGACTCTAAGAGCTAAGCGGATCATTGAGCAAAGGTCAAAGCAAGTCAACAAATATCAGGTCAATGGTGCTGATGAGGGGTTGTTTTGTGTCACAAGTGTCTTCTCCATTGAGAACAAATGGAATGTTGATATTAATTCAAAAACTTGTGACTGTTGTGTATGGGTTTTATCAGGGATTCCATGTGTGCATGCTCTAGCTGCTTTGTTACCTAGTAGGCCCACATGGACAATGTAAGTCACTACTATTATGCTGTACAACTTACAATATTTTTTTGTTCACTAACAATATTTTTTTGTCTTGGTATAGGTTCACAAGTCACTACTATCATGCCAATACCTACAAGAAGGCTTATGCTGGAAAGATTGTTCCATTGCTTCAACAAAGCTCATAGGATCCAATAAATACTACTCTTAACACTAACACCTATTTGTATCCTATATATAGTGTCCTACTATCATGCTACACTGACACCTATTAATGCCCTACTATCATGCTACACTGACACCTATTTGTGTCATGCTATCATTCTACACTGACACCTATTTGTGTCCTATATATTGCAGCCAACATATGAGGTTGGTCCACCCAGTAGACATAGACTACCTGGAAGACCAAAGGGATTAGGAGGAAGGAGGCTGATGAGGTGCCAAGACCTGCCAAGAAATAGAGGATTTATGGGGGGGTACAAGTTACCTGCTGATCATAATATTAGAGGGTGCCAGGGAGGACCTGTTGGAGGGAACCTCAAAAAAGGGCACCTAGGCCACCAAGACCAACCAAAGAATCAAAAGAAAAGCATGTTCCACGGTTGATCAACACTGTCTACAAGAGGCCAAATATTTCAAGGGGTAAAAAGAAGGCTGCTATGTCCATGGGTACACAAGGAGGACCTCAAGTCCCTTCATCACCACCATGTTAGGCTTATTTGGTACCAAGCAGCAGCAATTGCAAGCAATTTTAGGCCATTTTGTAAACAGATACTTATTAGGCCATTTTGTACTTGCTTTTTTTGAAACATATACTTATTAGGCCATGTTAGGCTTAAAATAGATACTTATTAGGCCATTTTATAAACATATACTTATTATGTCTCATTTTGTACTTGATTTATTTTGAAACATATACTTATTAGGCCATTTTGTAAACATATACTTATTAGGCCATGTTAGGCTTAAAAATCAGCAACAATTGTTAATGTAATAGCAAGAAGTTACTTATTAGGCCATTTTGTACTTGCTTTCGTTTGAACTAAATAAGTGAACATGTTGCCGATAACTTGTTTGTGTTGGTTCTTATTTGTGTTGGTATTTATTTGTCTTGGTATTGGTTCTATCTACATAATTGTGTGTTCAATTTCTCAACATAATTGATCAAGTATAGGAATATTGAACATATAAAAGTTGAAAATACAAAATTTTACATAGCCTATCCTTTTCCAAATGTTTTACACAACTGTTCTAAAGTTGTGTTCACTATAATTTGAACAGGAATTTCAGATTCAAACTTGTTATTGTCACTAACAGTAGCCTCATTCAACCATTGGAATGCATTGTTGCATTTCCGGCATTGTAAGAATCTTCTTCCCTTGTTGTGACTCCTCTTTGACATCAAGATAGCTCTTTCCACCACAATTTGGATTAGGGCAACTGGTTTCTTCCTAAGGACATTGTTTCTTCCAATGATCTAAGTCACCACATGTGAAACAACCTTCCATTTGAATTATTGAAGATGAACTTCCAGAGCTTGAACCCAATATAGTAACATCCAGCTATTGGAAATATGAGCAAATGGGGCACTTCAGATTTTTTTTCTCGAATTTGCCTTCGTATTTGACTTCGAGAGGTACCTAATCCCCTTGTAGTTCCCAATCTTGCAAGGTGAGCTCTAGAACGAGCATTCATCTGCAAGGTGGGTGTTCTTCGAGCATATTTGACATTTATCCTAAACAAAACAGAAAATAGAAGAGAGATTGGTAGAGAAAACAACATAATAATTAAAAATTGAAAGGGAAAACAACATAACAATTTAAAATTGGAAGAGAGAGAGTGGAAGAGAGAACTTTATATTACCTGGGTTGCAGAGTAAGCCATTGGAGGAAGCTTCAATTTTCTATTTGGAAGAGATTGGGGTTAGGTTTTAGCTCCAAAATGGGATAAACTTTAAATTTGCTTGTTGAAGATGAACTTTAAATTTGATTGTGTGGATGTGTTGTTTTGTACAAGGGAGGGCACTTTAGGAATTAGAAAAAGTAATTCTCACGTTTAAAAATGAATCGGTAGTTAAAAAACCATGAGGGTATTTTGGTCTGAATTTATGTGTCAAAGTTGCTGACCGTTAATAATGGATGTTTTCCGTCAAAAGTGGGGAGGGGAGGGTTTGTGCATTATGGTAAAGCATTGTGGTGCACCTTAAAATAGGGTAAATAATGTGGGATGCAACTCAAAATTTCTCCTTTTTTAATCCTTCATAATCTGTTTGGTAATAGTTAAGAGGAGCAAGAGGTTATTTAAAAAATATTCACTAGAAAAAAAATAGTTTGGTGAGTTTTGTGGAATGCCCGCTAAGAAAGAACATATGATACTCCAGACATCTGCATCATCGTGTCCGTGTCAAATTTGTATTCTGATAGTCATATTCAAGATATATCAAAATATGTGTGTTGTTTCGCATCTTGGTTGGAGTTTCCATCCGATTGCTCACTTTATTTTTGACCACTTAAAAATTCTTAAAGAATTTAACCCAAGACCTTTTTGGAATGTAACCACCTAAAATTAGGACTATAAGTACTTTTATAATTTTGCTAGTGATTGTTAATTATATAGTTATAGTTAATTAAGTGACTAGATTAGAATTAATTAGTGTTATTTGCCATGGATAAAATATTCTCTTCTAGAAGTGGTAAATACCCTCCCCTAACTAATTATATTCCTCCATAACAAAAAAGATTCCATTCATGATAGATCTAAAAGCCAAATGAGAGAGTGGAGGGGTAAACTTGACATTGAACTAACCTCAACCCACCCATTAGTGGCCGACCCTAATTAGGGGAGTGATCAATCCATTTTCATATGAATTTGTTACTTCTTTCTTCCCAAGGTTTTTTCCCCAAATTATTCCAATTTTATACCAATTTTTACTCCAAATCACTCAATTTCACTCATTCTCATCCCTATAGAGGCCTAGAGTATTGGAGCACAAGGAGGACCATTGGAGATGAGCCTATCTAGGAGGATCATGTCTATTTCACCCTCATTGTGTCCAATTTGGTAGATTTTCATTGGGATTCAACTCTTAATAAGTAAATTCACTTTTGTAACCACCATTTTTCAACTCAAGGATAGTTTGATAAATTTGCATATTTTTATTTATATTATATTATATTATTTTAGTGGTTAGCCTAGAATTAATTAGTGTTGCCTAAAATTAATTAGTATTAGTTATGATACTAGTTAATTAAATTAATTAGCACTAGTTGTCATGGATATAATATTCGATTTTAGTTAGACTAGATTCCTTCGTAACTAATTATATTTTATTCATTTAATTTGAATTTTAAATTAGGAAGGAGAAGGAAAAATTAGTCCTTTAACCAAACAACTAATTAGTCATGACATGGTATACTCATATTGGTAGACATTTCTAATTCAATTTTTTTTCTTAAAAAGTCCCTACTTATTCCCCAAGCAATGCTCCAACTATTTTCTAGATCAAGAATTTGAATTCCAAACCCAACTCTCCACCAAATTTACTTATTCTTCTTCCATTGGAGAGCTAGAGGCTTGTAGCACTCGAGGAAGCTTGAAGAGGAGCCCAAACATTGAGGATCGTGTCCGATTCGACTTTTTCGTATTAAAATTCGGAGTTCTCCAAAGGAGATACACCAAAATTAGATAATTCTCTATTTTTCACCAATTTTATGGTTAGAAACACCCATTGGACCTATAGGAACCCTCCCATAGGCGGAATTGACTCTCCAATGATAGATCTATGTGTTAGAAGTCTTAATTTTGGTAGATCTAAGTTTTCTAATGTGGAATATTGATTTTTAGGCTCAACAGAAGAGGAGTAACATGAAGGAGTACATACGCACGACATATAACACAGTGAAGAAAATATGTCCAATATGGCTAACAGAGCTAGTGACCTTCATATAGATAAGTTATGCATGCATAGCGTCTATCCGTATTCAGAAGAGGAGTAACATGGAGGAGTACATATGCATGACACTTTGAACATTTAGAATGGATGCACTACATGTAACATAGTGAAGAAAATATGTCTGAGGCAGAGACACAAACGTAACACTTGAACTGCATAGATGTACTTCTATGACATGGAAGGCCGAATGGTAAGAAAGAGTAATACAAACTCAGTTATTTATAGTACGATACTCTTGATTTAGACACGGGTATTACTTTCATTATATTGCCATGAAACTGATCCCAAGGCAAGGACTAGAAATATAACATAATCAGTCGGTGCACATAACTAATGAACGTGCTTGTTTTGTGGCGTGGGCGATAGGCCTCCCCACCAGTGTATTTAATTTACTGATATCCAACCAAATTGCATGCAGGGTGCAGGAAGAACTCATACGAATTCGAAGATCGCTTAACGAATCGAGGCACCAGACTGCACTTGGCATCTTGGAGCGTGGCGCGCGACCTTGAGCTCACATATATGAGACATAATGTATGGGAACATCATCATCCAGAATGTTTGATTCAGTTTTAAGCCTAAGGGCATAATCATCATAGAAGAGAGAGAGAGAGAGAGAGAGAGAGAGAGAGAGAGAGAGAGAGAGTATGAGTCACTTGTAATCTCGGCCTAGCGCCGCTTATAATATTTACTTCATATCAATAAAGAGCTTATTTTGGATTCAATACTTGTGTTTATTCTATGTTTTCGCTATGATGACTCTGTGAACTAGTTATAAACAGCCGTTTCGGTATTTGTCTTGCGTGGGCGCAACCCCAGGCTCGCGCGGCATCACATCCCGATGGAAACGATTATCCCGCGGGAGCGCTGGAGATAGCAGGGACGACCGATCCCTGTGGAAGATCGGGGCATGACATTCACTTGGGTAGTAGGTGGAGGAGTTGGCATCAGGATCATGAAGGATATTCTGGACTGCTTTGCAGCAGGGCATACCAGATACTACAACAGTAGTAGTACTGGAGTATGGGCTTGTGGAGGTAGTGCTTATCATAGAAACTGCAATAGGTTAGTCCTGTATTCAGATCTGGGATGAGGGTAGAAGCATTGAATGCTGGACTGCTAGGAACAACACCAGGTGCAATAGTTCTCTGTGTGCATAATAGGTAGGCCGAGTATAGGTGTTTTCTGCAAGTGCCTGTGTACTGCAGGCCAACATGCAAACTTGGGAACAACAACAGATGCGGTTGGGTATGGTATGATCAGATGTAGTTGGTGCAACTGCATCACAACAGACTTTAGAGGGGATATATATCATATGGGTTAATATATATATATATATATATATATGCTATAGAACTACCCGGATGATTTCATAATATGAAACGACCCTATGTTACATGGGTTGGATTCATATTGAGTGCATGAGATTAAAAGGTGTGGACCATACCACATTTTAATCTCAACCACCAAATCCAAATTCAATCCATATAAGATAGGGTGGTTCCATAATATGAAACCACCCGGGTGGTTTTAGATAATTTCTGTATATATATATATATATATATATATATATATATATATATATATATATATATATATATATATATATATATACACCATATCATGAGTTGTGTGTGCCTGAGAGTAATGAAGGACGGGGGGGGGGGGGGGGGTTGCTATGTTCTGGACTGTGCAGTGAAGATAACATGGGGGTGCATGTAAACTAGGTTAGAGCAGATTTAGCCAACTGTAGTTGTAGTTGCAATTGCAGTTGAAAACTGCAAACATGAATTGGTAGTAGCAAGAGGGAGTGGGTTCTGGGGAGCTTGATAGTGCAAAATTGGGTACTGTGCAGTGCACTGTGGTGAAGAGAAGAGAAATGCATTATGATTGGGTGTGTGGTTTAGGTGTAGCAAGTAAGGGGTAGCATGGGTTTTGTAGGGCAAGTGTAGGTGAGTTAGTGTAGGTACTTGTGTTAGAGAGCTAGGCATAAGATAGTGTGGGTGTGTAGAGATAGAGTTTAGTATGGTATTATAATTTGGTTGTGTTATACAAGTGTACATTAGAGGGTTGACTGTGCAAGTGTCATGATGTGAGTGAGGGTAATGTGATACTTGAGTATCATGGATATGTGGATATCCATAAAGAAGATTTGTGTCAAGGGTAGTACCTAGTTATGTAGTTAATTTGAGGTATTAATATTGTAGTTTTGGGTAAAGGTCAAGGTAGCTAGTTTGGGTACTTTTGATACTAAGGTATTCAATAGGTAATGTGGATTGGTATCAAGATAGTAGTTTGGGTAGTAGTGGAAGGTATTGGTATCCCAAGATACCAACCTAGAAGAGTATATCAATAGATAAGAGTGGGGTTTTGGGATTAGTGTCATGAGATCCTTGGTGCCATAATATTATTGGTAGCATAATACCAAGTATCATTTGATAAGGGTAGATAAGTGAGTGTTAGTAGTTAGGTATGAGTCAAAATACTAGGGAGTAGTTGAGATACTTACTATATATATATATATATATATATATATATATATATATATATATATATATATATTTATATATATATATATATATATATATATATATATATATTTATATATATATATATATAGGGTCCTGATCAATGACCCCGTCGGCGGAGCTTCGTGTGGGGCCTGCGCCGATCCAACGGCCGCGGGCTCCCGATCCGGACCATATATATATATATATAAGCTAAAAATCAAATGAAATCTCAAAAATTAACCGAGAGAAAGCAATTAGGAGAATTTTGCGAACAGTTCGCAATTGCGATGAGGATGAAGTGAAGAAGCTAGAGGGGTAAGTAATTAATACGTCCACGTTTACGTCATTTCAATGTAATAGTATAAGCTAATATTATGCTACTAATCAGCGGTTGCTTCATTATTTTTCAGCACAAATAATGATGAGCTGAGGTCGGTTAGACCCTACATAATAGACGAAGAAGTAGAATAAGAAATAAGATGTCATTTTCCTTATTGGTTGAGCACATATGTTAGGAGCTCGGTAATTACTTTTTTTGTATGCACTTGCACAATTAATAACTTATTATCGCTACTTTGGTATTTAGGTCGATCGTCTAATAATACCTGAGACTGAATCTATTAGAACTCTAGCCAAGGGACCAATTACTGTCATCAAAATATGGCCAAGTTACTGTGTGAATGGGTTTAGGTTCAAGTCAACAAATGCTCCGATCAGAGACAGCTTTCTGGATCTTGATTCCATGAAAAACAGTTGTTTGTGTATCAAATCTTCGAACTATAAAGACGTCGATCCAGACAATGATTTCTTTGGCATCTTACGAGAGATTGTGGAGTTGATATATAATTATGGTACAGAACCTACTAAGATCATGCTATTCAAGTATGAATGGTTCGATCCGATTCAAGATCAAGGTTGGAAAATTGATAAGCATGGTCTTGTGGATATAAACTACAAGCGTAGATATCAAGGCTATGAACCATTTATCCTATCAAGTCAGGCTCAGCTCGTGTACTTCATAACTTATCCTAGATGGGGGACAACAAGGTCGAATTTGTGGGCAATATGTAAGACTAAAGTAGAAATACTTTTGACATTGACGAAATAACTTATCAGGAGGGCGAGCTACTTCTTGTAACAAATATTGTAGATGTGGACTCAATAAAAGTTAATTATTACATGACTAATAATGTAGAAGAGGTAGAATTATCTGAAGAGAAAGACGAAAACGAAGTATATAAAAGTGAAGATAAAGAGGAAGAGGAAGAGGAAGAGGAAGGAAGAGGAAGAGGAAGAGGAGGACGAGGAAGGCGAACAAGATAAAATTTATGAAGATGATTGAAAATAAAATATTTTGCATATATAATGTACTATATTTTGACTGTAGAATATACTATTTTGACGAAGATATGTATTAATATTTTGACTGTAGAATTACTATCCATTTAGACTTGTGACAATACTAGTTATTTACTGTGCAATTCTATTAATGCTGTGAGATATGCATAACATTTTGACTACAGAATATACTATATATTTGTTTATTTATTCTATCATCATATGTTGTTATCAAGTATGACAAGACGATACAGAGCGTTCGGTAGGTCCTGAGGTAGACGGAGTGCTCCTCCGATACTGCCTACTGTTGGTTTTGGATCCTCGGTGCCAAGTACTCCAGTATATCGACCAGTCACATCTTCGACTGCGACGACGTTACGAGGCAGTACTCCTGGGATGAGTAGTTCCAGGCCTGAGACTACTCCCTAGTCCCGCGTTCCTCATGCTGACGGAATCATGGAGACAGATGAGCATATGGCGGAGGTTAAGTCGACGTCGTCCTAGCATCAGCTTGATCCTTCTTGCGCACCTTCGGACGAGACGAGGACGAAGATTTGGGCCGACGGTATAAAGTAAGTAAATTAGATGGTTTAGCATCATATATATTGTGTATTTCTTTATTCATCATACATCATTTTTTCGATAAAAATAATTATCTCTGTATAGATATCGTCCCTCGTCGGTATAGAGACGCCTGGGCCACTTTCTGAGGTACAACTATGGTGGCCCTTGGATCAACTACTCTGATGCTCCGAATGAGAGAAAGGCGTTCTGATTGCGCACTTCAAGGTAAAAGTATATTATATCAATCATTTAATTTATGTATATTATATAACTTACTAAATTACTTCTTGTAGCAAACGTATTTCTATCAACCGTACTGGGCCGAGTTGATCGAGCAGATATTTTTTGCCGTTGCCGCCAAGCTGATCTGTGATGCTCTGGATGACCAGAAGGCTCATGATCATGAAGGAAAACTGATCCAAGGTTGGATCACGCCTGAGCAGTGGATGCAATGAGGGCTAGATTCCATGATCCGAGGTACAAGGAAAGGTCTGAGAAGGCTAAGACAGCTAGATAGAAGGCAGCAAAGTGGTGTGGTGACTCGATTCCGATGACGGAACATTTTTGTCATTTGGTATGCTTTTTATTTCAGATATATTATTTCAATGCAAGTACGATAAAATGATAGTAGGATAAAATATTTAATTTTAGTACTAAATAATATATTTTTAACAGGTACAGAGGGGTAAGGATGCCAACATGGTGACTGTCTTCCTGGCCACCCATCGAAAGGACGGGAATCTCATTAATGAGAGGGCCTCGCAGACCTATGTAAATATTACTTTACTTTGTGTTAATTTTAATATAACTTAGGAAATATGAAAATAAATATCCATATAGTTAGTAATAAGTACCTTAGACACATTAGCAATTATCGAGTATCCAAACTTTTCTAGGCCGAGTATCTTAGGCTGTGTGAGCAGGCGACTGCTAGTGAACCTACAGCGGGAGAGGCTGATACTTTCTCGCAACCCTCTCCAGCTCCGTCGGCGGACGAACTATGGGTGACCGCCGTTGGTGGTCTCCAGAGGGGTACATACTACGGTACGGGATCCTATAGCGCCCTTGTTGCGACGCAGTCATCTAGGGCCTCAATGGCAAGTGTGCATTCCCCACATCCCTCGTAGTCGTCGGCTCGAGTCCAGGAGATCGTTGACCGTCAGATTGTGTCTCTCCGTGATGAGTTGCTACGAAGGATGGAGGAGCATCCCCTGTCCCATCCGCAGGCAGACGATGCAACGCTCATCACATGATTTGATATGCTCGAACGCAGCATCATGGGGCTCAGGGATATGACAATTGATCTTAGAGCGTCGACAGAGCACAACGTGACAGAGTTGCAGGCATGATAACTGTCCATGGGCGAGAGGCTAACGATGATGCAGGATTCAGTGGTTTATAGAAGTACGAGGCTGTTATCTACCATGGATTCATACAACCATCGACTAGTAGAGTTAGAGCAGATGCGTCCTCCTGGTGCGCCTTCATCGACACAGACTCCACCGACGTCACTGCCTTCTCCATCGACATCGGTGTCGATTTTATGGGAGCACTATGATTTGTTCTTATCCTGATGCGTGCCGGTGGTCATCTTCCTGCAGATTCGCAGTAGTCCTAGTTAGGATAGTTTATTGATTTTTTGTGTTTTGACCTATGATATTTGTTCATTTATGAATATTCTTTATTTTTGAGCTTTCAGACTTTATTTCTTGAACTCAGTTGTGTGGATATTTATTGTATTCTTTACGAAGAGATTTTCTTCTGACTCGGATTGTAATCCCAATATTTTATTTTCTTCAAATTTTACTATACTATTCATATTAAAAGTATTTAATTTACCAGTGTTGAGTGCTCAACCGAAGGGGTCGACGAACCCAGAAAATTCAACGGAGGGTTGCTCAGGGTCTATTTATATAAATTATGAATTTATAAACTGCAGGATGATTGGTTTAAAAATAATTCAATATTCATTTTTTTTATTTTTTACTGAATCTTTAGCGACATTTAACGACATTTATATACGTCACTAAATACGTCGCTGATTGTCGCTAAATACGTTGCTAAGTACGTCGTTAAATACGTCGCTAAATACGTCGCTGGTGTCGCTAAACTGCCGACATGGCAGTATTGCCAGGTCAATATAACGTCGCTAAATGTGTCGTACAATGTCGCTAAAAATAGAAAATAATTAGCGACATATAGCGACACACAACACTCCGCTAATTTAGCAATGTTGCGTCGCTAAACGTCGCTAATATAGCGACACAGATACGTCGCTATAAAACATCGCTATAGTGACGTTTTACGACGTTTTTCCGGTCAGCGACTAGCTTAAAGGTGACTTCATTGAAATATCGCTAAAAATATCGCTAAAATTATTTAGCGATATTTTTATGCCATTTAGCGACATTTTTAGACGTCGCTAATTTGACTTCTTCTGGTAGTGATATTCTCTTTAGTTAGACTAGATTTCTTCTTAACTAATTAGATTCCATTTATATTAATTTAAATTTTAAATTAGGAGGTAAAAGGGCAAATTAGTCATGACATGACATGCTCCTATTGGTATATATTTCTAATTCAAATTTTTCCTCCAAAAGTCCCTACTTCTTCCCCAAATAATGCTCCAACTATTTTCTATTTCGAGAATTTGAATTTCAAACCCAATTCTCCACCAAATTGACTCATTCTTCTTCCATTGGAGAGCTAGAGGCTTGGAGCACTTGAGGAAGCATGAAGATGAGTAGAGGATCGTGTCTGATTCGACTTTCTCGTATCCAAATTCGGAGTTCTCCAAAGGAGACACACTAAAATTAGGCAATTCTCTATTTTCACCAATGTTATGGTTAGGAACACCCATTGGACCTATAGGAACCCTCCTATTGGTGGAATTGATTCTCCAATGATAGATCTAGGTGTTAAAAGTCTTAATTTTGGTAGATCTAAGTTTTTCCATGTGGAATATTCATTTTTAGTCTCAATTTGAAAAAAATTACGAATTTGTGACCATCAAGTGTTTGTGTGTTGTCCTTATGAGAATTTTGTGTCCAATTGATTGTGTGCTTGTGTCCTAGTGTCCATAATTTGATACTTATGTCCGTATCATGATACGTCTTGATACGTGTAGGTGGATTTGGTAATTTATGTTTATTGGTGTCTCTTTATTGTTAAATGCATATAAATGTTATTAGATCTATCTATTTTATAGGTTTTATGACAAATTATATTTTCAAAAATATACGTTTAAATAGATCAAAACCAAGAAAAACTCATAAAACCTATAAAAACTCTAAGTTAGAAATATAGATCAACTCAATTCTACCCATCAAAACTGAAAACTCCAAGTATTAAAAGTATTTAGATCATATTGCACACATATTAGATGAAAGAAGGAGAAAAAAAATGAGAGAATGGGGTAGGGATAGAATAAAGTTAACTTATATATGCTAGGGTTGAGGTTTAGACCTTGGGTTCACCTATGACCAAACCAACCCAACAATTAAACCATGAGTCTAATTGAACCAAATAATGGGTCTAGTCTCTATGACATGCAACCTAATTACCATGTAAGCAAAAAGTAATATAAGAAGAAAAACTAATATATTCCAAATACGTGTATTGGGAACGGAGAGTGACCGGAGAAAGCAGCCAAGCAGCAAGGCCAACCAGCAAGCGGAAGCCAAGTTCTTTATATCGCGCTCGCGCGCGGTTAAAGAACATGTGTGCATGCGCGCTTGCGCGACTAAAGAAGTTACTATTATTTCTTTCTCCTCCCTCATGTTGAGTTTTTTAATTTTTCCCGAGCCGAGAGTGCCCGCCCTTTCTGTCAAGTAGGCTACTTTTTCCGGAACGCAGTCCGGGCCTTCCTTAGTGGACGTTCGGTCTGTACCAGAGATGTAGCCAAAAAATCCGGAGAAATTGGCTTTCTCGGTCCGATCCACCCTCCAACTCTGTGGGCAATCTTTTGGCACTCACTGCCTTCGTCTTTGACCTCCTTGCCCGAGTACTCACTTTGCTCGCCTTAACGCGCTAAGGCTGCTCTGGAACAATTAGGAGATTCTTTGGAAGAAATATGGGGTTCTGCTTCTGGTGGCAACATGCTATTGGGTGGTGGTCCCGCTTATGGGGGCTGGGTTAAGGGAACCCACCGGAGCCGTAGCGAAAGCGAGTCTTCATAGGGCGATTGTCACTGCTTATGGACCCGAACCTGGTCCTTGCGGAAAGGAAAAAGAATTTCACGTTCTTCCTTTCGGGAGGAGAATGTGATCTCTGACCACGTGCCTGTTGAAGAATGAGCCGACGACTCATAGGCAGTGGCTGGGTTAAGGGAACCCACCGGAGAGATCGAGAGGTAGAATAGGTGAAATCAGACTCCCTCAAGCCCGAACAACCGTCGAGACGTGAAATTGACTTTCTTTCTATGGCTAGCCCGAATTGGAAAAGTCTCTCAAATCTTCTGACATTACTACTTATGAAGCTGGAACAAGAGAGTCAGTCGCGAGCCTCCGGTCCGGCATGTCCTTACCTTCCGCCACGGTGCCCGGCATAGCCGGTGGGGAGTTCGCTCGGCTGTCCGGTTCTGATGGCGCCTATTCAAACTATCTCATAGTCTGCAACGTCCTGAGAGGGTGTATCGCATACAATTGATTTTCCTGACACTCTCACGTGGGCAGGAGCGACTGGAAATTTCTGGAAAGGGTGGACAATTAGCTAGAGCAGCTGGCGCTGTAGCGAAGCTGATTGCAAAAGAGGGTAATGGTTATAATTATTTACGCTCCCAGTGTGCCTATGATGTAGCACCAGGTGGATTGTTAGCTAGTGTGTATCATCTTACGAAAATACAGGATGCAATCGCATTCTCTGGTCCAATTGCTGTTTTTGTTTCCGTATTCCTGATTTATCCACTGGGTCAATCTGGTTGGTTCTCTGCGCCTTGGTCCTGCTATGCTCGCTCATCTCTACATGGGATTGAGCGGGCAAACTGAGAAGGACCAACAATCTCGAACCCGACCTTTCTTCAGAGATCGGCTCAACCCGTAAGGAAATAGATTACCACTTTTACTAAGTGTAATCGACTATTGTTGTCGATGCTTCATCCATTTATGCGCCAAGGCATGCAAGCGTAGCTTCCCTTTTGTCCAATCCCTCAGTTTCTGGTCTTTCTGTCCATCCGTCATGTTCATCCCCGTCTGCAACAGCCTTGAGGCCGAGCTGCATGCCATTTTGGTTGGTCTGGAACTCATCAGAAGTGATCCATTTCGAACTTCACCAATCTGTAGCTTTTAACCCCCCATCTCAAGCTTAATAACTGAACAATCTGCCGCTTTCGAACAGAGTCACCTGTCGTGTGACCCGTTGGTCCTAAGCAATGTCTTTCGCGAAGCGACCCACCTAGAAACTGCTCTCCTTTTAGGGAGGCACTAAAATGGGAGGATAGGGAGTCGAGAAAAAAGAAAGGTTGGTCGAGTTCCTTCGTTCCTTGTTCCTCACGGGTCATTCGCCCGCCTTGGCTTGAATTGGGCGGCGGAACTGAAATCAAGGAGAATAACATCCCTAGAAAGAAGACTTTCTCTTTTAACAGAGGGGGGAAACCCGCAGCCGAGGGATAGATAGATACCGAGGGCGCCGGAGACGAAGACCCACGAACGAGGTAACGAGTGAAGTAGGGGACCATCGGAGGCGATGAGCCGAATAAGATCAGAAAGGCCATCATTGAGGCAAACAATGCAATTGCTTCGGTTAGAGCAAAGCCCAAAATGGCAAAGCGAAAGACTAGACTGAGCTTTGCTTTCGCTATTCTTTAAACTTTGGCATAGAAGGTTTCCCCCCCAGGACCCCCCCTTCCCTTATTAGCCGCTCGCTCGGAGCTCGCTACAGGACTACTTTACTCCTCTTTTTCACTCCTTATCCTACTTATAGCTCAACAAGGAGGAAGGAAAAGTCTATCAATCCGTTTCTGGGTTCAGTTAGTGCTCAGCGTGACTCATTCCGATCAAAGCAGAAGGTGGGTTGTTTAGTATCGGAATAGCACCCGTTGTGAATCAGCAAGGACCACCTTGCAAGGCTAAATACTCCTGGGTGACCGATAGCGAAGTAGTACCGTGAGGGAAAGGTGAAAAACTGCCGAATAGGGGAAAGTCCCGGCGGCCAGTTAGAACAGAAAGAGCCCTAATAGTAGGACCCACCCACCCTCTCGTCAACGAGCTTAAGGCTTATACTTACACCTTCGTAGATTTCACCATATTTATGAATATATCGAAATATATGAGCATTGACCTCGCTTTTCTATGTTCTATAGACTTGTATGTAACCATTGAGAGTCGGGATATTATACATAATGTGAATATTCCACCAAAAAGTTTGCTTTTAGTTCAAAATGATCAATATGTACCTACCGTCATAAGCGGTTCGGCTTTCTCTCCTCTCACCACTACCGATTCTGGTCTATGGTAAGACCTTAGTCCCCGCGGTGCTTACTCCCAGGAATCACACTTCACCTTGAATTCCGGGCCTTCTCTTCTTTCGCTTTGCTAGCTGCCTGACTTGACTACGAGAGAGATTCGACATGTAAAAGGAGGAGAACGCCGATCGACTCCTCGATTCCGTGAAAGATGGGATCAGTAAATAGAAAACCACTGATATTATACAAGAATTTGTGGAGCTCAGCATGTCTGGAAGCACGGGATTCCTGACCCTGCTTCACCTTAATTGTTATTTGAACAAAAAGATCACAATAAACTTTTGGTAAAAGTTATGTCTTGGTCCGAGTGGGGATAGCATTTCTCTTCTGCATGTCTATGGAGTTTTGAAAAATCCAACCATCTCAGAGATAGATATAGAGGTAGGAATTTGTCGGCGCTAAAAAGAACCTGGCATCCGCAGGGATGCGGCCCTGGTGAATGATTGGTCCAACGGCGGCTCCGGCGGTCTTGGAACATAACATAGAGATCCGCCCAGTTGATCTTCGGCTTCATTTAATAAGAGAAAATTTGCTGGGGGTCTTCTCTCAGAGTTGTTCCTTGCATAATAGGTGTTGCTGCGTCTTGAGATCCTAATTGCCATGGTTCCGCAGCATCACAAGGAGCGATTGTGAGGCGGGCTTCCAGGGCTTCGACGACTGATCCTTCCCGAAAGCCCCAATTCTTTGATTAGCCGAACCAGAGCGATTTCATTGTCTAGCTCTAGGCGGGGGAGGGCGATGAATACGGTCGATTCATATCGTGCGAAAGCAATTTCCATGTTCATTTCGCATGATCTTCGGTGAGCTTGAGCTTCCTTTCTGCAGGACAGGATGATCCGACCTACTCAGCTCCCTCGGCGAGGTAAGATCAACCCATTCCTGGGGCCTCTTCCTCTTTCCGAGAGATTCAAGAAGAACGAAACGCGCTTGAAGCAATTGAAGAGCTCGGCCGGGCAGTTCAACTGAATCGGGTCGAGGGACCTCTTTCTTGTCGGAGAAAACCTCTTTGCCAAAGAGACACCATAGGGGGGAAGCCCATTGAGAGAGAATCTATCAGAGGTTCTCGCTAAAATGAAGAAAGGCTCAGAAAGAAGTATGGTGCTTTAGCCGTTGATCAAGGACTAGCTCGAAAGCGAGGTGGAGTGAAGCACGGACGGCAACAGCTAATTGGCTCAGGCGATTCTTGTTGTTGTTGTTGCGGGCGCTCCCGAAAAGGACATCAGATGGATTGGATTAGAAAGATCAGTCATCCGAAAATTAGGATTCATTTCTTATACGCCCTGCCCTATAGATTTGTAATACTCCCTTCGGTCGCCTGCTTTTGGTCGTCCATAGGAAAGAAACATTGATTTCAAAGTAGCAGGGATTTCATCTCCTTAGTCCGACAGAAGTCTCGAAGAGAGAAGGAATTGAATCAATATCCGGGTCTGAAACAAGCCCAAATAGGAGACAGTTGAAGCAGATTCTGTAACAACCGATTCGAGCACAACAGCCAAAGAGCGAGTCATAGGGGCAAGGATCTCTGAACCGGACTTTCCAAAGACCAAGACACCAATGCAGATAGTAAAGCGATACCAGAGATATAGATATTGAGCGAGAGAGCGAAGATCTCAACACGCATACTTTCAAAAGATTTAGGCATCAACACTCGACTAAAGACCCACTTATCAAGACAAGACCTCTAATTCCACATCTAGACCAAGTCCCTTAACCGCCAGTCGCTTCGCTCCTTACAACCGAACAACTATCTTATATGTCAGAGGGTAGGTATATCCTAGGACTTTTGCACCTTTCTGTCTAGCTTGAGTTATCTGATAGTTCTCTCTCCTCGGCAAAGTGGATAGGAAAGAGTGATCAATTCCACTAGCTACTAAGAATAAGGAGATTTTTCTTTTGAGTTTAAAGCTCGCTAGGGGATAGGATTCATTCACTTGCATTCCTGCTAGCACTACAAAAAGCTCCGGTCTTAACGCCCCTACGGAAGCTGTGCAGCCTGCTCAGCCATCTCTCCAAATTGCAAATTGCAATTTTTTTGTGTGATGTAACACGTGAAGTAAGGGTCGATAAAAACTCTCGTTTTCCGGTTAGATTGCCGAAGATGCACAGTTGAGCCTTGTTAAAGAGGCAAACCATGCATCGAAAGTTTTCCAAAACTGTCCGAAAACCGCCCAATCGCTTGATTAGACTAAATAGTGAAATATGTTTATTCAGGTTAACCATACTTTTCGAGTGTTTCTTTTTTTTATAGTATGCCGCCACTCGGACTCGAACCGAGATGCTCTAGCACTGCTTCCTAAGAGCAGCGTGTCTAGTTGCGTTCTTCTATGCAAGAAGAAGACTTAGAAAGAACAAAGAAGTTTGGGGGGAAGTAGATATCGAAGAAGTCAAGCAGATGATACGAGATAGGAAAAGACATAAGAAGTATGAGGCCCTCAACCGTGAAATCGGTTATTTTTGTTTCTAGATTAACAGTATTCATTTCATTAAGTATTCGTCCAGCCCTAACGGCTACCAGAACACTTAAAGGCAAAGTCAAACCCGGGGAACCGAGAAAGCACAGGGCTTAACAGCGCCTTTCAACTGAAAGAGGAGAGCCCTTTCCTTTCGACTGAGTTGGCTAGCCCCCCGCTCTCTTACGTAAAGGACCACCCGCCTTGCATTTGACTATGCACTCGAGGAGACAGGGGAGGATGTCCTTACCACTGAGGCAAGCATCACTTAAAGTCTCCAAAGCTAGGAAAAATAGGCAGATATTCTTTCAAAGAGAAAGCGACTCCCCCTGTTCGTTCAAGGAGAGAAAGTACTGCATCTAGAGGGGCACTGTCAGAAGCGGAGCTTTGCCAGTGGGGAAGGGGAAGTCCGAAGCAGAGCTTCGCCTTCACCAATAAGGTTAACCGGAGATTTAGTTTTAGTCTTTCTTCGTCCCTGAGATTTGATAAAAGAAGGGTGCATTAGCGGTTAATACGTTGTAATTGGATAAGTTATTTGGAATATGACGGAACGAAAGACCAAGGAAAGGAAGAAGAATGCACCAAAATGCAGGTGCTGCACGTTCTTCCTTTCGGGAAGGGAGGATTAGGGAAATCCTATGATTTCTGCTTTCTCCAGACCTCCGGGAAAAGCATGGTTCTTAAAGACAGATATTATTGATAAGAATCATAGGTTTCAGCATCAACTTTGAGCCAGGAACAGAAGCAGAAACACGCCGAATCAATAGAAGAATAGCCCTCACGCATAGGCACCTCACTTTTCCTCCCTTCTTCCCTCACTTCGCTCGCCTTCTATTCAAAGCCCAGAGAATCTCACGAGGAGAAAGAAGATAGCCAAAAGCGAAAGGCCTACAACCAGAGCCAAGTAGACAGATAGCGAGCGAGCGGCTAATAAGGGAAGGGGGGTCCTGGGGGGGAAACCATCCACCCCAGGTAAGCGAGTAAAAGGAGCGGCTCGCTACAGATTGTCAGTCGCTCTCTTTGCTAGCCCGAAGGGCACTCTGACCCTCCTTTTTTGGATACGGGTCAGGGAAAAGAAGTCTCTTGTATTTTTTAACTTTGAATTGTATCCCTATGAAAGGAATTTTTTCAAAAATCCCGTTCTGGTTCGGGCCCCTCTCGACATTTTTCGTATAAGGGAAGGGGGAAGGAGTCTAAATCAATGGACATTAATGAACCATCATTGATGGATGTTGCACATGACACGATCAATTCGACTCGACGGTCCGGCGCTAATAGAAGTCGCGTACTCTCCGTCTACTTATCATCTTACGATGAAAAGAAGGAATACACCTAGGAATGCCAGAGTGGTTAAGTGCCACCGAAAAAGCTGCTGTGAGAAGGGAAAAAAGCATCAAAAAACGACGATTGCTCGTGAAGCTTTCCACAGAAAGACCCCACCGAACCCTTGGGACCTTCTTCAACCCCAGGATGTGATGAGTCGACATCGAGGTGCCAAACGACTCCGTCGATAAGAGCTCTTGGGAGTCATCAGCCTGTTATCCCCGGCGTACCTTTGATCCGTTGAGCGAGTGCGCCAGCGGCGAGCAGAAGCAAGGTTATTAGATACCGAAGGAAAGCCCGGCCAGAACCACACGTGCAAGTTTCCCTGCATGTGGCTCGTCCGTGATAACTTCTTCGGATTTGCTTGAACTAGCGGACCGATCACTAAACCCCCTCCAGCATGATCGAAATCGGAACTGGTTAGGAATGGACGCCACTATCCCAGCCCGGATCCAGCTAGGTTCTATTGATCATGTCCCCTTCCCTTTGTACCTTGTCTTGGTGGATGATACGAAGGTAGAAGCACCAGCTGTAGACCCAGCGGTAGCATAAGTGGATCCAGATCGACCAGTAGCAAACAAAGCCAGAAGATGGAAGGGATGTAGCTGGTGTTCGAGATGCAAGGAAAACTCTCTGGTTGGACCCCGCTGATCAGAAGTCTCACCCCGTCAATCTATAAAAAGCCTATTTCCGCATATTTTGAGACGGGGGAAAAGCTGCTCGACCTTTCCTCACTAGTGAGAAAGGTCGGTTCCTCGGTCCAGTGATCGCTACGGGAAGGTAATTGATGCAGGAGGGGATTAAGGGGAGGGCTCCTAAACCGGTTTAGAGAGAGAAAGGAGGCGAGCGAAGTGAGTGGACCGGACCCATTCGGTGACTTTCGCGGTCGCCCTCACTGAACCGACTTGGATCTGAACTGGGCCTGTCTTTTGCTCCCAGAGGTGCTGGTTCGAATCCAGCTCGTGGGCTTTTGTTTACCGAGGGTTCGAATCCCTCTCTTTCCGTTTCTGTTAATTCACAGACGTTGCCGACCACAATGTATCAAATCAAATAACAATTGATACCATTCTTCCAACAGCATTTGATAGAGATTCTCTATTCCTAATTACATTGCTGTGGTAAGGTACATAAAATACAAAATATCGCGTAAAGAAAAGAGCAAAAAAGAAAAAAATCCAAATTCATCAGAAATGGGTAAGCCTTTCACTCCCAAAGGAAGCACAAGAAAGGTGATCGAGGTAGCTTGCTCCTGTTTTCGATCCTTCGAGGAACCTCCTTTGCAACCAGCGGTGAATGACAAATTATTCTTTCGGGTCACCCACGCAGTGGTTGGTAAGGCCTTCGTAGAAGGAGTTTGGCTTGCGAGTACCAATTGAAGTATTTTGAAATGAAGAATGCATGTTTTCTCAGCATTAGGGAGGGAACTTGCGGGATTAGACGTAGGGATTGCACCTAAGAAAAAAAGAAGCCTTCACTTCAAAATACTTCAAGTGGTAGCTTCGCAGTGACAAACGGCTTTCTAAGTAGTTCTAATATTTATTTAGTCATTCCTCGCTACCTGGATAGGTTCCGTTTTCTTATATTTCTTTTCCCACTCCTTCTCTTTCTGTTTTGGATGCCTATGCTCACGTCCGGCATGTGGTGATATGAGCGTCTTCCTCAGTTTCTATCTATCTAGTAAGGTGGTGGCAGCCTGGTGGGCTAGGCAGCAAGTCGACTAAGTAGTTAGTTCAGTTGAATGTTATATGACTTCTCCGTTCCGCCAGAACGCACCTGTTTGGACGTAGCTCTCCACCTGGAGAGCTTAAATACGGCAACTCCAGCGGGCCTGGGTGCTGACCCCGCGCTCAATCTTCTTTTAGAATTACAGAATCCAGCCAGTGAGCTCTACATAGAAGCAACCAGACTCCTGCTGTCATACTTCTAAGGCTCTCTGGTTGACGCATCTGTTGTTACCGGCTGTGAACGACCTATAATAGTAGATGTCCTTTTGAGCTGGGCATTCTCGGAAGTTGGAATCCTAATCCTCTGAGTCAGGTCTCGAAGCAAGCTTTTTAGTCCAGGAGTAAGCAAAAGACTCGGCCTGAACCTTTGGGTAGGCTCCGCAGGATCAACAACCATAGCTGCACGGAGTACGGTAGAATTCCCCGGTACGGTCATTCGGGAAGTCCCTCCGAGGACGACTCCCATACAATTCTTGCGAGAGCTGGAGAAGCGTCTACGAGTTATACAATGCTCAAGGCTCTAGGCTGAGTAGCAGGAGCAACTTTTAATTTGTTATGAGCCCAAACGATGGATTCAATAAGTTCTTGCCAATAACCACGGCCACTGAATAGAAACATTAAACTAAAAGCCCAAACCCTTCTGCAATTCCGATCTATTATCACAAGTTAGAATTTTTTTTTTTTGTTTGTGATTCCTTCGATTTGAGTCCTAATTGTGAACGACCAGCAACAGGCGCGCGTGATGCGCGTGCGAAATAAGAACCCGTGCGCTCGCGCGCGGTTAAAGAACATGTGCGCATGCGCACGAATGATAAACGGCTCGTCTCGCCGTGACCTTATCTTGGATTCTCAATACTTCTGTCGCTCCATCCCCGCAGGGGCAGAGAACCCGTCGCAGTCTCGGCTGTGCTACCGGAGGCTCTGGGGAAGTCGGAATAGGAGAGCACTCATCTTGGGCCCGCTTACTCTCCTTTTCACAGTTGCTTCTTTTCCTCAATCAATAATCTCTGTTTTGCCCGCTTCAAACTGCTTATACAGCGGAAAGTGGGACTCCCGTTAGTTTGACTTGCTTCTTCTGCGGTTGAGTCGTTTACTTCTTCTGCATGGTTATATCACTAAAGGTAAGCAAAAGTTGGTCAGCCGCACCGTGCATCACCATATTGATAGCTAAGCAAAGGAAAGGGCTGCTTGCTTGAGTGATCGCGCCCCTCTACAAGCAAAAACGGGCTGGTGGAGGTTCTGGCCTTGGTCTCTGTGAAAGGTCCTATTGCTTATATAGGGCTTTCACAATTCCAATGCTGGTAGGTTGTAGCGAGCTAGAGTGAAGAAAGCAGAATAGATTCAGACTTTCCTCTCGATTAGGCTCTTGTCCTACAGCTGGTGAAATGGATCAAAAGCCTGTCTTTGTCTTTCTCGGGTTAAGCTAGTAGTCCATTGGGTGGTGGGATCTCCTCCTTCCTATTGACCTTGGCTGGGAACAGAAAGAAAAGCCTAAGCCGGTCACCGGGTAGTCTAAGAGACACTTTGCTACTTCCTAACACTTGGTGCTCTGACTATTCTCTTTCTTTTTAGGTGCACTGCAAATAAAATACCTCGTCCCATCTCAATATTGTAGCAAGGGATATATAGAGCAGAAAACCTTGATTGTACTATACTAAAAGAAGCAGTCCATGTGGCAGGGGCAGATCGGCTTCACTGGGACCTGGAACAAGGCCACCAACCCCGTCCCGAGAGAAAGAAGGACACTGACCAAACCAACCTAATCTAATCTCGATTAGCACAGGAAAAGTCAACACGCATACTTTCAAAAGATTTAGGCATCAACACTCCAACTTTGACATGTTGGATGGTTCCAATCGGTCAGTGACAAGATCCGGACCTTCTCTATCTAATTCATAGTCGGGGACGGACTACCTATCTATCAGTGAAAACATTGCTTCGGTACCAGACCGGGGGCTTTCACAACGTGGGTGACGAGATCGAGTCCTTTCTATCTTCGCAGGCAAGTTGCTTCCCGTTTGCTCTATACCAAATATCTATTTCTGAAAGATGTAAAGAAGGCGGCTCCTCTTCCTTCAGATCGACGCGTTGTCCCCCGCATCAAATAGACATGTCTGTGAAGATGCGGACTACCTGCACCTGGACAGAAAGACCCTATGAAGCTTTACTGTTCCCTGGGATTGGAAACCAAGCTACCAAGTAGTTTCGTTTGGTCCAAACCGTACGCTTATTTACAAGAATACCTTTCTGAGTTCCGGCGCAGCTTAGGTGGAAGGCAAAGAAGGCCTCCTTCCGGGGCAGTGGACAAGGCCAACATCTATTACGGAAGTTCCCTTCTATTAGACTTTGATAGGGGAAATCGAAATGAAAGATTAACTAAGCGCAATTGTTCCGTACCATTATGGACGAAGACCCGGGTAAGATATGCACTTCTTCGGGAATAAAAAAAACCCGGGAAAGAGTGCAAACAAAGGCTTACCAAGCAAGAAGAATGTTCGCCTTGCCGTCATGTTCACTGCTACTGACATATGATACATCGTTAGCCATCCTGGCCACAAGGTAGCAAGTGCAAAGCAAAGAGGCGGTAATGCTAATTAAAGAGCCTTCCTTGCATGGCCTCATCGCGTGATCCGGGAGTCCCGTGTGGAAGGGCTCTCGCTCAACGGATCAAAGGTACGCCGGGGATAACAGGCTGATGACTCCCAAGAGCTCTTATCGACGGAGTCGTTTTTGCCGAGCTACAAGTCCTACGACACAGGAGCGGGATTCTCTAAAAAGCCAAGGTCGTGGGTGGCCAAGAGGGCCCACTTGGGGGAAAGCACTCGTATCAAGATAGAGCGAAGAGTGAAGAGCGCAGAGAGAGACCACTGCTAATACTAATATAGTAGGTAGAGTGCGAAAGACGCATCCCGCCCAAGTGCTTGCTCCAAATCACCCTACGCGCGCTAGCCCGCTTGACGCGGGCCTTCTTCGGGTTGAGCGTCGAGTGTATAAGAATTTCTTCTTCTGATTTTTCCCTACTCATATTCTTTTTTTTTCTGATCCCTTCCGATCGAACCTCTCTATTATTGATAGGCTCGGTAGGCTAAGTAAGTACTTCCATTGGCGAGTACTTCTCTTGTTAGGCTAGCACTCTTTTCAAGCTAGCCAGTATCCTGTGTAAGGCAAAGAAAAAAGATATATCCGAAGTTCCTGCCAGAAAGTGAAGTGAGCTCTCCAGTCTCAGAAGAGTCATTGAAAGATCAAGGGAGTTTCTTTGAAGCCAGGGATAATCTAATTCCTTCCGCATTCGAGCGAGTTGCAGACCCTAGGGAGAAGAGGGAACAAGCAAAGCACACTTGAAGAGCGCAGTACAACGGAGAGTTGTATGCTGCGTTCGGGAAGGATGAATCGGAACTGAAAGAATAGATTACCTCCTTAGCTTAGTCGAGCCAGTTCTCACTCCCTTTGCTTTGGTCGCCTCTCCTTATCCTTTTCCCAACCTTCCATCTGTGGACCTTTCCTTTCGTAGGGCATCGAATCCGGGCCCCCCCGGAAGGAGGCCTTCTTCGCCTTCCACCTAAGCTGCACGCGAAAGGGAAGAGATGCTCTGGCTTTCTTTGGTCTTGCACTCGCTCCCCGCATCGCGTACGTGAACCTTCTGGGTCCATCAAAGATTTGAGAAGGGGCCCAATCTCGTATTTGATGGTCGGCGTGGCATTGTAGTGTGCATGAACGAACAACTGATTGATTCACATCCCCCTTCCCCTGTTGGATGAAGCTCTCGATCACTCTCTCTTCTTAGGAAGTTGAAGAAAGACGAGCGCTTACGCGCCACCCAAGCTCCGTACTCCATTTCGTCTTGAGCAAACGGGGAGCCAGGAAGTTCTTCATCAAGAGGAAAAGAGAGGCGCCCGAAGGCGAACCACGGAGCGGTGACCGTTCTCACTGCCTATTAGCTCCCTAACGGTCGTCTCACTTCGATATATCTCGCCTCTATTCCTCGTCACCCAGGAGTATTTAGCCTTGCAAGGTGGTCCTTGCTGATTCACACGGGATTCCACGTGCCCCATGCTACTCGGGTCAGAGCGTAAGCTAGTGATGCTTTCGGCTACTGGACTCTTGCCTAAAAATGAAGAAAGACTTTTTTTAAATCGCCGGTGGTTTTTTCCACCAAGAAAGGCGGTTTGCCCTCCGATATATAAGATGATAGGAGATAACTTCTTTGCTAGCTACCAGCTAAAGGTTGCTGAGCCGTATAAGGTAGGAAACTCTCTAGTACGGTTCTAAGGGAAGGAATTGACCCGCCTATTCCGTCCTTGGGAACAGCGTAGCGACGGATAATTCAGAATCAACATAGGTCCAGTCCTGGGGACAAATCAATAGGAAATGCTATTTGCTTCAACATAACATATGAGAATAATAATGAACTTCTATGCTATGAAATGAAAGAGTTTCTACGGGCGTCGGATATCATTGAGAAATAGGAAGTTTTCTTTTTATAAGGGCTAAAAACGAATCACTTATTTTGGCTTTTTGACCCCATATTGTAGGGTGGATCTCGAAAGATATAAAAGATCTCCCGGACTCAAGTTAGATTGTGAGTTGGAGATCCTCATTTAACACAACAATCTGTAGTCGGATCCGGTGCCTTCCTTTGTCGGTTGATAACTGGATTCCCTTCCTTTTGAGTTGAGAACGAAATCTGGCTCAACATCCAAACCTCGGACGTTGGTCAACATCCCCCTGAACTGACCCCACCAAGAAAAAGAAAGCAACGGAGAAGCCCGATCAACGGGTCCCAGGTGGGTTCTGGGATCCCGAATATCCGAGTCATGGGTTACTCGTGCTGTGGGTAACTCATGAAATCACGCCAATCGACCGACCGACGCGCTTGGTTTCCATTTGGGTTGTAGGTGTAACCAACTCGCTATTAAGGATATAGCAGAAAGAAATAATAGAAAAAGAGCTCCGGTATAAAGATCCTCATTGGTGCGTAATCCGATTGTATACCACCACTGATAAACACCGGAATAAGTGCGCGGTTCCAAATTAATGCCAGATAAAAAAGATTTCGGTTATAGTTTTCCTAGCGACGGACCGGGGCGTGGTGGTACTTGTGATATTTCTGCTTGGGACGCATTTTATTTGGCAGTTTTCTGGATGTTAAATACTACAGATTTACGTTCAATAATCCCTGGGGCTTTCACTTCGACACGTCTTCGTTCGTGATCGCTTAGAGCCCCTCTTCCATCAATAGGTACTCCCAACGCGTCGACCACACGGCCTAACATGGCCTTTCCCGCAGGAACATCCACAATAGATCCAGTATGGTTTTCCGAAGTCACTTGCTAAATCTTGCTGAAAGGCCCCAGCAGCGTGCGTTGCGTGATTCCACTGTATTTTTTGCACTTGACTGGGTGGACAGTTGACCGGAAGAGAACTTCGATTCGCCCGGCCAGCCTGATGTCAGCTAGGTCAGCTTGGATAAGGTTCGAGTTTCGCTGACGCCCTTCACTTTCTTCTATACAATGCGATTCACTCGATTCTGAGCCAAGCCTGCTGCCTCAACTACTCGGTCGATTGGGCTGAGTGGAGGCGCCAGCCGAAACGATAATTTTTAGTGGAAGGGTGACATTAAACATGTCCCGTTAAGCTCGCCCGGGGCGGCGATTAGAATAGCTGGCCGATAAGGTTGGCGAGGTTCCTGCTATGGTGTCGGAAACAGAGCCTGATATATCTATTTGAACTGGTGCTGTACTAAATTTCACTAGTCTTTCTGGATACCCAATTGAATGAACCACCAACAACATGAATAATAGAAAGACGGGTCCTTTGACCGATCTATGAACCTACCATTCTCTTGAATCCATGTTGGTACCATAAGGTATTCGAGAAGAAAGCACTAAAAACCTGTTTTTCAGGGCAGTATCGGGAAAGTGAAAGTGAAGCAATCATCGATTCCAAGACTTGGATTAGCGGTTTTCGATTCACCGAGTCGGTTAGGTAAAAAAATGTTGTTAGATTATATGAGACAAGACATACTGCTCCTTGGAGGTATAATGCAAAAAGCTCAAGGCGCGCGCGTGTAAGCGCCCGCCCGTACTGTAGCTACACGTGGAACGAGGGCCTGCTCTCCCTCCCTCCCTCCATGAATGAAAATGGGCTTTTTATACGCAATTATGAAAAGAGATAAATAACTAATGGCTTGAAAGCTTGAACGTGACGAATAGGCTGCTCATCACAATAGGTGGAGCTGGGGGTCATTTTGCAGTCAGCCCAGCTTTCGTGATGACCAGTTTCAGGGTGATCAAAGAAGCGATTCAGTGGATCAGCGCAGGCGAGCGGAGTGAGGCGAAGTGAGGCGACCAAAGGGAGGGCGTGAGGAAGGAAGGAAGCGGCGGAATCCCAAGATTTACGGCGTCAACCTTTGTTCTTTCCTGAAGACCATAAATCAAAATCAGAAATGAAAGGTGGGATAATACATAAGAAAGAAGCTGTAGACAATCTCCGACGCGACGCGCAATGCCCCATGCAAATCCCTACGTCGGTCGATCGGTCACGGGTTCAAATCCTGTCTCCGCAACATTTATTTTTTGACAAAAATAAAACGAAAATAGAATCCATTTTTCTTTTTAGGCGGGATTCTGTTACCTAGTAATTAATGACTTTTTTTGTGCCAATCGAGCCGCAAGAATGTAAAAAGATCTTTGTATCTTCAAAGAGTGATTGCAGAACACGATCCGCGAGAGGAAACACATCATAAAGGCCCAATGCTCCTTTGCAAGACACATCAGGAAAAACTGTTCACAACTAACTGCTCTAGCAACGTTCTTTCCATCCATGCGACATCTCTTGCTTTGTTTGCTTTGCCTTGTTTTTGATAAATTAATCTCTTTCCAATTAGCTGTTTTTGCATTAATTGTGACTTCATCAATCTTACTGATTAGTGTACCTGTTGTACTATGACTGCTCTGCAGGGAAAACTTTGTTGGATCATCTTTCAAAAGAAAGATCTTTGGGATAAGGAAGGATGTCCGGGCTTTCTTATTCTGAACTTGATCTTTGTTTGTTCCATTTTCCAAATTCTCCGAGACTAATGGATGCTTAGCAAGAAAATGGAACAAAGTGGCGAACGGGTGCGTAAGGCGTGGGAATCTGCCGAACAGTTCGGGCCAAATCCTGAAGAAAGCTCGAGCCGAGGGAACTCTCAAGAGAATAGGCACGAAGGGCGTAGTAGCAATACATCTTCTTGAACAACTTAAAAGTCTCTGACAAAGGGGCTTGTTGTTTGTCTGGTGCACGCCCTGCTCGTTCCGCTCGCAACAATCCGATTAATTCTCCAGGTAAAAAAACATTAGACATTCCATCTTCTGAAACTAGCGTGGGAATCTGCCGAACAGTTCGGGCCAAATCCTGAAGAAAGCTCAAAAGCGCTGTTTGATGAGCCTGCGTAGTATTAGGTAGTTGGTCAGGTAAAGGCTGACCAAGCCAATGATGCTTAGCTGGTCTTTTCGGATAATCAGCCACACTGGGACTGAGACACGGCCCGGACACCCAAGGAAGGTAATCAAAAAAGAAAGAAGAACTCATCTTCTTTCTTTTATCACTTAGGAGCCGTGCGGCCCGCGTTCAAGCTATCGAAAACATTGGACCCATCAGACTTTTGTTGGAAAAACCAACGCCAAGTCTCTATAAGTCTCTTTGATCTTTTCGGCTCAGGCCAAGGCGACCGAAGGGAGGCGAACCAAGCCAGTTCGAGAGCAAGAGTCAGGCTAGCTGAACCCGGGTCGAGATGCAGGGCGCTTGCGCGACTAAAGAACATGCGTGCGCCTGCACGCGTTTTAAGAACACCCGCACGTGCGTGCGGTTAAAGAACAGGCGCGCCTTGCGAGTTCCAACGCTTACTACCAGGCATGAGTCAATAGCTCAACGAAAGGGAAGAGCTACTTCGGTTCCCTTTCAGCAAGATTTAGCAAGTGACTTCGGAAAAACAAGAAATGTGGTAGGCAGTTATGTTGAAGTGAAGAAATCCAGCATTGGTTGAACGCCGATCGACTCCTTCTTCTTGACAGGACTTCGTCTGCTCCATTTCACTTTCTAGTTAGTTGATTCGAGGTGGGAGCAGTCAACAACTGAGAAAGGTAGCCTCGTGACTCCCGTGATTCCCTTTCCTTTCATGGGCTTGTGAGTACGAATTAGGATATGAAAAGGCACCAATATATTATTGGTACGCATAAAAATACGGATAGAAAATATTTGGATTGTGGAAGTTGTCTTAGAAATAATATCGACATTAAGGCCTGGGCGGTCGGCCTTTCTAATGAACGCGGAACCCTCCTTGCCCCGCGGGTGATCGAGGTTAAGCCGCGTGGCGAAAAACAATGGACTATTCGCGTCTCTTTCTCTCGGGACGGGGTTGGTGGCCTTGTTCCAGGTCCCAGTGAAGCCGATCTGCCCCTGCGCTCTGTCTTGTTGTCTATAAGATAGCTAGTTGTGGGTCTTTCGAAAAAAAAAGGCGGCAGCATCTACTAATTCGGAACTTAATTTGAAAGCCATATTTTGACCCGGACGTTCAAAACCCAGGTTCTTCTCTAGACCAAAGCCTTTGCGCGTATATAGAATTTCTTATCTATAATATAGAAATGGATGAAGAAGGGCTTCATTCCTGCCTGCTCGCTTCTATCACCTCCCGGCACGGTCGCCTCCGGTCGCCTTGCATTCTGCACGGTTGCCCTTCCATCTTGGCCTTGCTGCTGTTTCGACCCCTGGGATTCCGTCGCCTCATTCCCTTGACGCGCGAAGGAGAACAAAGTGAGGCGACCGTTAGGGAGCTAATAGAAGGAAGGTAATCCACGCGCAGCGGCCTGTCTTTTGACCTTTGTAGTCCTATGCAGAGTAACTGGCCGATAAGGTTAGCGAGGTCCCACTTCACCTTCAGGAGCAGGCGATGAACCAGACTGGTACTGGTTCAAAGAGAGGCTACTTTCTAACAACCATGCTAGCAGGGGAAGAAAGGGATGCGCGTCCTATTGGAAAGGCCTACGTTAGCGCCGGGAACGGACCGGAGGGAACCGCAGCATGAGGAATGTCCGCGTCTCGTCGCAAGGCTCATTTTTCGTTTTGGGTCATAGGGCGGGCTTTGTACTGAATTGAACACATATAAAACAAAGGCGAGCGAAGTGAGTCATTGCCCTTCTCCGGCCCCCTCGAGTATTTGGGAATACATACTACAACTACGATGAACAAAGAGACGAGAACGAGACCCGCTTCAGAATCGAGGGAAAGGACAACCAATAGACCTGCAAGCTATGAAAGAAATGGAAATCCCTTTTGGGGAACGAGTATAGAATAGATCTGCTTCTCTTTGTTCTTACGAACAGAATTCTTCCATTATTTTCAACGGAACGGAAGAAACAGTAACCCTTTCTTTTTCTTCTTTATTCTCTATCTTGCGGGGCCCTAAGCCGCAGCCTTTTCTTTCAGATATTAAGGTGTTACTAAGCCATTTAGATCAAGGCCGGCCTGAGAGATGTAGGAATGTCGGCGGCATGTCCTTACATGCCTGCCCTGCGTCTCGCTCCCCTTAACCGCCAGTCGCATGTTCTTTAACCGCACGCACACGTGCGGGTGTTCTTTAAACGCGCGCAAGCGCATACGCGTTCTTTAAACGCTGTCTTTTAAGCCGGATCTACAATGTATTGGTAAGGATCTCCCCCCACTGCCTCGCGGGCGTTCTTATGAAGAAACACTTATGATACTGGAACTCGTGCCTTATCGAGGACCGTGAACGGATTCGCCTCTGGCCTCTGGGCACGTCGGAACCGCATGAGTTCACCGGGGTGGAGCACGGTCCGCCAAAATTGACATAGGTTTATGAGAACTCCTATCTCACGATCTCGGTCAGTAGGACAGAAGGATAGACTCACTGCGCTCGCCTCACTTCGCAGCTCACTCCTTCTACCCTATCGAGACAAGAATGAGACTCTCATCTTTGAGGCAGTGATCGCAGCAGGGTATTTGGGCTTGTAGGACCTTTTGAGGAAGCAGCTTTGATTTAAATAGCTGCAAGACCAAAACAGGGTGCAAAAAAGCGAAAGCCCTTCTTCCGGAGAGGAAGGCAAGTGAAAAAAGAAAGAATGAGCTTACCCGGTTGAATGGCAAGTGCAAGTAAGGAGAGCAGTCCAACTCAGTGGTGTTATTTTAGCTACACGGTTTCTTTCCCTTGAATAAAAATATGGAGGACACCCGGGACCTTAGCATGTCGTGAAAGAGGCAGCGGTCTCTTGAACTTTGCCTTCCCACGCGCGAAGTCCCTCACTCCGGAAAGGAAGGAGAGAGCTCAGAGGGCAAAGGGGGGTAGATTGGTTTGGTTGACCTTGCTTTCTGCTATGCCTGAGATGGTATCCTTTGTTTGGATGGTATGAGCTCAGGATGTCAGCTGGGACTTTCCCTTCCTGCAAAAAGGAAGAGACCCATAGAATGGCAGAGGCAAATAGAGCTTTTGCACATTTTCGAGACGCTTCGTTTCGTTTCCGGGTTTACCGCTCCTTCCTTCTATTAGCTCCCGTCACCGCCCCGTGGGTTCGCTCGCCTAGCGAGCGAAGCGCGAGCGGTTAAGGGGGGAGCGAGAAGCAGGAATAAAATTTTTTTGCTTCGCGACTCCATAATCCCATTTTTTTTTTATTCAATTTTGAATTGACCGACGTTGATTGATCATTTTTAACGTCTCTAATTCAAAACCGAACATGAAATTTTGCTTTCATTCGGCTCCCTTATGGAAAGTCGATGTATTCCCAATGCCTAACGATTTCTCCCATGCCTTTCTTGGTGGACGCTTTCCTTAGATCTTCTTAGAAAGAGGAAAAAGCGAGTAATTGAGTATTTATTCTCTATTATATTGTTCAATACGTTCACGAATAATATTACTAATTTCGTCAGCTCGAAGGGTTACCATTAGTAGAGCCCCCTGGATCGTGGTTGAAAGATTTCGGGTCTGCATAGCCATTCTTTATTTGCATCTTCGACGCGCTCACCGCAACTGACGAGAAAGAGCTAAAGCCTCTGGCAGGGAAGGGCACGAACCGGATCGAGGAAGCCACCCACGGAATTTAAAGAACCTAAAGGAGCATGAGTCATATATTCTGCGTTGAGGTTTGAGTTTCGAAGTTTCAAGAACGCAAGCGCCTTTTCTCTGAATATGAAAATACAAAAAAAGACTCACGTATCTACAACTACATCCCCGAGCGGCAGTCAAACGGGGGCGTGAATGCGAGATGCCAGCGGAATGATCGGCCGGACCCGTCCCGGCTAGGTGAATGAATCTCTCTTTTCAGGAAGGGCTGGTCTAATTCCCGGAGGAAGGAGAAGCTATCGAGCTAGGGAAAGAACATAGCCTTTGGTGATTGGCCTTCTGACTCTCGCGCCTTTTTCATCTTCAGGGATTTCATCACCCTTATTTGATGTGAGTAGGGGTCGCGAGAGAGCAGAGCGTACCGCCGCGAGTGGAACGAAAGGGTTGGTGTGGCCACAGCTACAACTACTGGCGCTTCACTAAGTAATCCAAGCCAACCCACATTACTGACTAACGGTGGATAATCATCTTTCTTAGAGGTACTAAATACAACTCCATGAGCAAATGCTTCTAACTCTGCGAATTGAGCTAGTTCCAATTTTGATTTGCCGGCTACTTGTTTCATGGCTTTAATTTGAGCTCGAATATGTTCGAAGATCTCAAAATGATCTTCCAGTTCCGGGGAGAATTCGCAAAACTCCGTTTCCATCGAGAATTGAATGGAGTTTTCCCTTTCTTTTCTATTCAGTGGCGTCTATCCTAAATGGTATAGATTGCTTCTTTTCCTCATCTTAAAGTTTTCCCGAGCACATGGAGTGGAAAGATCAAGTATCCAGTCAGTCTATCACCAATCAGGTCCATGTCGGAGACAGCGGGGCAGTCGTTACACCATTCGTGCAGGTCGCTACTTATGCGACAAGGAATTTCGCTACCTTAGGACAGTTAGAGTTACTGCCGCCGTTTACTGGGACTTCCATTCAAAGCTTCTTTATCCACCTTAGAAAAATTCTGTCATCGAAATTCGAATCCAAGTAATAGCTAGAGAAATTAGGACAAGCACGATACAAATCTACTAGCAACTACACATGCAAGCAATACCATCACAACAAACATGTGATCACTTGATCACAGAATTCAAGATATGAAGGCGTAAGAAAGAATATACCTTCTGAATCAAATAGGTGTGGGTACCAGGATCGAATATCGTCCTCGCGCTCCTACGTCGATTCTCCTAGAGAGTGATGGCCCTAGGCAACCTGGACAAGAGAAATAGTCTAGTTCTTGAGCACCTTCTCCATTCGGTCCAATATGGATACGATTTGCTTCTCGTTAGTTAAGTCGGTACCAACGACTAATTCAGAGTGATCGATGATATGAATCATATTCAAAATATACCTACACAACTGAGACATATGAAATGTATCGTGTACCTCTCGTAGCGAAGGCGGAAGAGCAAGACGATAAGCAATATCATCTACCAGCTCGAGAATATCGAACGAACCTACGTATCATGGACTAAGCTTCCCGCGAACCCCAAATCTAATAACTCCATGGGTCGACAAAATCCGTAAGAACACGTGGTCGCCGATAGAGAAATCTAAAGGCCTACGATAGTGATTTGTCCAATACCGATGTCTATCTTGTGCAACCCAAAGTCACTCTATAATCTGTTTGACAATCTCTATTGTCTGCATAATCATTTTAGGGCCGAATATCTTTCGTTCACCTATATCATCCCATGCTAATGGTGACCTGCACTTCCTCCTATATAATGCCTCAAAAGGTGCCATCACAATATTGTCCTGGTAACTATTGTTGTATGAGAACTCAAAGAGATGAAGATGATCTTTCCAAGACCTACCAAAGTCTAAGGTACAAGCTCGTAGCATATCTTCTAATATATGGATAGTTCTTTCTGATTTCCCGTCTGTCTGAGGGTGATATGTCGTACTAAACCTCAACTTGGGGCCTAAACTTCGATGCAAACTTTTTCAAAAATATAAAGTGAACCGAGTATCTCGATTTGACACGATACTTATTAGGATACCGTGCTGTGTCACTATTAGTCCTATATACATTTTAGTCAACTGTTCTATAGACTGTCCTACTCGAAAAGGAAGAAAGTGAGCTACTTTTTGTGAGGCGATCCACTATCACCCAAACTGTATCACGACCCATCGAGGATCTAGGTAAACTGGTCACAAAGTCCATTATGATATATTCCCACTTCTATTTTGGTATAGGAAGCGGTTGTAATAATCCTGCCAGTCTTTGTTGGACGGCCTTCACTTGCTGACATACCAAACATCGGGAAATAAATCGTGATATTTTCTGCTTTATTTCGTTCTACCAGAAATATTGTTTGATGTCTTGATACATCTTGACACCTCTTGGATGAATTGAATATTGGGAATTGTGTGCCTCTGCCATAACTTATTGATGAATATCTCTACTTGGTACATAGAGACGATTTCTAAATTTAAGGGTCCCATCTTCATGAATCGTCAACTCCTTCCTGAGACCAGACTCACATTCTTCCCTTAGCTAATAAATTTTTGGGTCCTCTGCCTGAGTCACCTTGATTCTCTCCCACCAAAGTAGATTGTACTTGTAAACTAGCCAAAATCGATGTGTCCTGCGGAAGTACTACCTCAATACCCATTTCTTGAAGATCCTCTAATATATGTCGCTACGATGTCAACCTGAATGTGATGCCTCTCCTGCTAAGTACGTATGCTACTATATTAGCCTTGCCCGGATGATACTGAAGTTCCACATCATAGTCCTTTATCAATTTTAGCCACCTCATCTGCCTCATATTCAAGTCCTTCTGAGTGAATACATACTTCAGACTTTTATGGTCCATAAATATCTCTACCCGATCACCATTAAGTAGTGCCTCCATAGTTTAAGCATAAATACCACTGTTGTTAATTCCAAGTCGTGAGTTGGATAATTCTTCTTATGATCTCGAAGCTAACAAAATGCATAAGCTATCACCCTTCTATGTTTCATCAATACACACCCTAGTCCTTTGTTGGATGCGTAAAATATACTATAAATCTTTCAGAACCTACAGGAAGCGTGAGAATCGGTGCTAAAATTAGTCACTTCTTCAATTCTTCAAATGCAGTTTGGCACTCTGCTGACCAGTCAAACTTAGCTTATTTGCGCGTCAAATAAGTCAGTGGTGCTGAAATATTTGCAAAGTCTGCCACGAACCTTCTGTAATATCCCGCCAAGCCTAGGAAACTACGCACATCTGCTACGGTCTTAGGAACTGGCCAACTTTCTACGGCCTCAACCTTCTTTGGATCTACTGCTACTCCTGCTTTCGGGATAATGGACCCAAAAATGACACGTAATCCAACCAAAACTCACACTTGTTGAGTTTCGCGTATAACTGTGCTCCCTCAGAATGTTCAAGACCTTCCAAAGATGTTTTTCAGGTTCCTCCTTACTGCTGGAATAGATAAGAATGTCACCTATAAATACCACCATGAACTGATCCAAGTATGGCATGAATATCCAGTTTATTAGATCCATAAATATTGCTGGAGCATTTGTCAGTCCGAATGACATAACTAAGAATTCGTAATGCCCATATCGTGACCTAAATGTTGTCTTGGGTATGTCTTGCTCCCGAACTCTCACTTGATGATACCCTGATCGGAGGTCGATCTTGGAGAAAATATTATCCTTGCTCAATTGATCAAACAAATTATTGATTCTTGGTAATGGATACTTGTTCTTCATTGTCACTGTGTTCAGCTGTCTGTAGTTGATACATAACTGGGATGACCCTTCCTTCTTCTTCTTCTTCACTAGAACTACTGTCGCTCCCCAAGGTGATCAACTGGTTCGAATGAACTTCTCTGCCTTCAGCTCTTCTATATGTTGGTACAATATATCTAATTCTGATGGTGCCATTTAGTAAACTTTATAAGATATTGGCTCTGCTCCAGGGATCAACTCTATACAGAACTCAACATCTCTCACTGGGGGTAAACCTGGGGGGTTCATTAGGAAAGGCATCTAGAAATTCTTGGACTACCCCAAAAAATTACTCTTCTTCTACTACTGCTACTGCTACAACTATGTCTTCGCATCGGTCCATCATGATTCTTTTAGAGACAAAATTATTCGTACCTGGGATACTAAATAACACTCTACCCCTATGGCAATATATTGTAGCATGACTGTCCTTCAGCCAGTTTATGTTTACGTCGAAGTTACTCATAGGGAACTCGATCAACTTGGCATGTAAGAAACACCCGTACACTACGATTGGACATGCTATACACACTCTACTAACTTCTACGAGCCAATTACCAGTAAGTATATTCAACCTCTCTAGCAATGCCCCAAACTCCAATCCAATATGTGTCACGAATTGTGCAAATACATATAAGTATGAAGCTCTTGAATCAAATAATGCTATTACAGGAAAAGATGCGATAGGAATATTACCTGCCACTATATCACCTGATGCCAAAGCCTCCTCCAGGGACAAAGAGAATGTTTGTCCTTGGCCTTGCTATGCTCCTTGCTGCTGTCTCCCTTGGACATGTTGTTATGGCCTCTGCTGGACCTGCTGCTGGTCCCTCTGCCGGAACATCTGTGCATGCGTCAATAATGGATGCTGAGCCACTGGTTGTGCTACTACCGCTGGTCCTCTGTACTATACTGCCCCTGGTACTGGTAGTGTCAAAAACTGCTGGGCTGGCCCTCCTTGCCTCTGCATTATCGGGCAATTGACAATCTTATGGCCCGGATCACTACACCTTAGGCAAAGCCTATTTTCTACTCTACACATGTCTCTAGTATGGCCTCCCTTGCCACAGTAGGTGCAACCTACCAGTGCTTCTTAGCGTTGTTGTTGTTGTTGTTGTCTCGGCTACTATCGAGCTGGTACTGTCACTATTGAAACTATCATCCTATGTATGGTAAGCTCTGAGTGCTGAATCATAGATACGAACGCCAGGTGATAGTGCTAACGTTCGGGGTACTCCTCCACTTTGAACATGAGACCTCTTCTGGCCTCCTGTCCTTTCTGACAACCTCTGCATGGTAAGCAAGTACATTTGAGATGCTATTAATACTTCTTCATAAGTCTGGTAGTCGTGTCCCTGCTGGAACCTCATCGCTCTGTCTGACTCTGTGGCCACCATAGTCGGAGCAAATCTACTAAGCCTGCAAAACTCTGTTGCATATCCATCTATTATTCTATAAGCCTGCTTGAGACCTATAAAATTCTGTTGGAGCTCATACTGTGCGATGACTCGAAAGTACTTGGCCCAGAATCGAGCCCTGAAATTGTCCTAAGAGATAGGATGCCTCAAGCCGACTTTCTCTGATGCCCACAAGTCACGGGCAAGGTCCTGAAGTTGCAATCGAACCTGGTCAACTTGCTCATCATCTCGAAATGTTGCCGCCGCCAGAATAACTTCAATGTCTTGGAGCCATGCATCTGCCATGATGGAGTCCTCCGTGCCGTCAAAATATCTCGGGTTAAGTCGGCAAAATCTGACCGACGCCCCCGAATCAATCCTTTTGCCTCTCTCGGCCCTCTGCAGACCCTGACTTAACAAGACATTCTGCTCTTGTTGTTGAAATTGTTAGTATTGTTGCACTGCGATCTTATATTGTATAGCCATCATTCCCCGAAGGATCCCTAGTAATGTCGGGGTATCAAGTACCATTAGTACTACTAGTACTACTGGGGGTACGGGGATCTCAGGTTTTGGTTGCTCAACATGTCCAACTTCTGGTTCCACTACGCCAGCTTGCTCAATTACTGGCTCTACCCTAATTTGACTCTGAACAGGTACTACCTCCAGTTGTTACCTAGGAGAACCCTGTCCGACCATGTCTGCTACTCCAGCAACTGAAGAAGCCCTAAAGAAAAGGACAAAAAATATCAAGCAGGACAAGAAGGATCAAGGAAATAATTGATTCGATAGTCAAGCAAGGCTTCGAGAAGAACGAATTCAGGATTTCAAAGGCATATGTTTGATTGAGACTCCTATGACCATAACACTACGCAAGTATGAAAGCACAAACCTGTACGGGCTACCACTAAAACCTTGTCATGCCCCAGTACTAGAATACGAAGATGGACATGACCAGCTACCCCATACAAGGTACTATACGTCGTACGACGATCACGACTGTAACTAGACAACGGGTGCATACTACGAGCAAGTCAGTTAGGGTCACACGAATATCTAATGTCTCAATCAGTCAAATAAGAACAGTAAATATAGAACATATATGATAAGGAAGTAAGGTGTCACAAACGTCCTGCCACAATATTCTGGAAACCAGCTGTAGAAAATAAAAAAGCTGGAAGAGTAGCAAAAGTATATGACCACGATCAGCTGCAGTCTGATTAATTACAATCATGTAAAGAAAACTAAAGGTCCAGACTTGCCGGCTAACAAGTGTCGATGGGTAAACGCCCAAAAGAGTAAAAAAATATATAATAACGAGCAAGAAAGAAGAAACCCACTCGTTCCCTTCATCGACCATCCACCTGGTGCACGCCATCAGGAAGGGAAAATAAGCTTGATCCTCGAAAACTAGCTCAAAACCTGGCTATGCAAAACTAGTAGGGTTAGACCCCAAATAGCAAGTACCACAAATGAAGCACAAAATGGAGAAACAAAATACAAAGCAATAGATAGGTACAATATAGGTTCTGCGTCATAGTTTTGGTCCATAGTTTATCTAAGCATAATAGTCCAACACTACAACCAAACAAGGACAAGGGTTGAACCATCACACTATGATAATCCATGTGCCTAGACTACTAACAGAATAATACAATCACAACCAAGTCTAGTTATATAACGACTAATCAATTGTACGGCTTGTTACTATGGAGTTTGAGTTATCTCTGATTAGAAGCAAAAGTGAAATCCTCAGATCGTGAGCTGTTTAGCAGGGCTAACCGAGCCATAGAACGTATGTACAATATAAGTATTCGGATATTGCCATCCACTCGTATGTATGTGACCAATATCTATGGGGGTTAGCCTTGTACGTCATGGCAGCTGTCTAAGGTGGCTAATACGCATGATCTCGAGATTTTATCCCTCCCAATGCTTCTACTAATTTTAATTGCCTAGATTAACCCTATGGTTATGTTAGGAGTCACATGGCGTGGTCACATGATCAATCCTTCTATATGTTGTATCGTAGTACGACCACGCTATATATGAATCTACTTTGTTACTTGATAGCTCAAATTGGATTCATCCGAGTGTGATGCAACAAACAACAAGTCCTAGTCACGCTTTGGTAGTTGACCCACATACCATGCCCTTGCTGGAGAAATAAGTTAATAATATTACATATTGCGTAGTATATATGGAATTCTCGATACACAACCAGAAACATGTAATCTCATAGCACGTAGCAAGTAATGTCGCACCTCAGTGCACATTTATAACATATATACACGTAGAACATAGTAATTGTATTAGCACGGATACAAAAAATTGGGTCGAATTACCAAACTTACAATTGGTCGTATGAGCCTTATCACATTGGGATACATAACTCATGTTGTGCACATAGCTGGTTAGTCGCTTATGACAAAGTCAATTCTAGCACATGGTCATGTCTACTACATAGTCGAGTTACTAAGTCCATTCTTTCTTAGGATCAATCATAAGTAATTATCAAGACTAACCAGTTAGAACAAAGAAACATTCCAAATAAAGTGGCTATGTCGCATGCACAACTTGGCGCATGAGATGGTTGCCGAATGGACTGTTGGCCACATGCTGCCCCGGGCCGAATACTACCCCAGGCCGCATATGGCTCCATGCCACATATGACTCCAGGCCGTATGCTACCCTAGGTCGCATATTTCGAACAAATTTCCACTCTCTTAGGATAAGTGTCGAAGCGTTGTGTCAGAAAAGTGACTAAAGTGATGGATGTGACAAGCCATAAAGTGTGTCAGAGAGAAAAGACAAAAATATAAAAAATGTGCCAAACAATCAGAGTTATGCGTTCGAAGGAAAGTGGCCGCATACTCTTCTTGCCATATATGCTCTTTCGACTTAGTGAATTTCTTATTCGTTCAGCGAGTGAAAACATAAGGAGTTCAAGGATTATCTTTAGAACACTTGTGTAATGGCAGTCATGCATCTAACAAGATTGACGCATACTGGTCAGTATGCGACAAAAGATCAGGCTGTATTGCACTCTCAGCCGCATAACTCGCTAGCCACATGAAGACTTCGTCTTCTCCAAACATCAGGTTCGGCCATGGCAAAAGCTCCAAAAAGTAAAATTTGTTTTGTCCAAAAAATCCTCATTTTAAGTCCAAATCGAGTGAACCAAAAGCCAAAATGCTTGAAATTAAAAGCTCTATCATGCAGCAAAAATTAGCTTTAAAAAAATACAAGTTTAAATAGATCAAAACTAAGAAAAAAATCATAAAACCCATAAAAACCCTAAGTTAGAAATGTAGATCTACTCAGTTTCACCCATCAAAACTGAAAACTCCAAGTATTAAAAGTATTTAGAATCATATTGCGAACATATTAGACTAATAAAATATAGGAAAAGAATAAGAATAAAAAATTAAGATGTTTCTCCATGTAGTGCAATGTGTGCTTGCCTAAATAAAGGAAGGAGGAAAAATGAGAGAATGGGGGAGGAGAGAGAATGAAGTTAGCTTATATATGCTAGGTTTGAGGTTTAGACCATGGGTTTACCCATGGCCAAACTAATCCAACAATTAAACCATGAGTCCGATTGGACCAAAGAATGGGTCTAGTCTCTATGGCATGCAACCTAATTACCATGCAAGCAATAAGTAATATAAGGAAAAAACTAATATGTTCCAAATATTTATATCGGAAACGAGGAGTGGCAGTAATTACAGAAAAAAATCTGGAGTATGTGTGAGGGGTTCAATCTACGATGCCGATCCACAATTTGATTATTACGGTGTACTAAGAGATATCGTGGAGTTGGAATACTCTTATGAGACAAAAATTGTGCTATTTAAGTATTATTCGTTCGATACAACACCCAAGAAAGGATAAAAAATAGACAACCAGTTTGAGTTTGTTGATATAAAATATGGAAAAATATATGTAGGTTTTGAACCATTTGTGTTGGCTAGTCAAACAGTTCAAGTGTATTATACGAGCTATCCTAGTCGATAATACAATAATAAAGATTGGTGGACTGTGTGAAAAACTACAAGAAATACATATAATGTTGGTGATCTAGCATACCATGAGGATGATATGGTTATGCCTCAACTTACATATATGAGTTTGGCCGGTGTTGATGGTATGGAGGTTGATGTTACCGTAGAGGATGGTAGAGTTAACTAGGAGATTGACCTAGAAGATTTATCTTATATAGAGGGGGACTCTGATATGGAGGTATTGAGCGAGGAGCAAGAATTGGAAGATGAAGATGATAGTAAAAATAAAAATGAAGAGGTGGAAGATGGAGATGAAGACAATTCGAAAAATGATTCGGAAGACTATGATGATTCAGAAGTGAAGAAGATTAGTACGTATACACATATGCATTAGCTTAGATTATTTATTTATTTAATGATACAGTTATTATTTATTTCATCATCACACTATTATTTATTTGTTTTACCGTACCATCCATTACTTTATGATGTCTTGATGTCACTATTTTTATTTGTTTCATAACACCATCCATTATTTACTATCAGATTTATCTATGACAGGACGAGGGCGAGGACGAGCACAAAGATGGGTTCATAGAGGATCTTCTTCCCAGCATCCTCCATCTACTACTACAGCTACTCCGTATGCAAGTCACATACGACCATCAGAGGACGAGTTCATAGATGTCGAGGATGGTTTATCCCCACCATTTACTCGTTCATCAGTAGGGGGCGCTACTCCATCTCTCAGGATTTCCTTAGCTTCTACCCCTGCTGCTACTCCTGCGACTGCTAAGACTACTAGTACACTGGCTACTCAGCAAATCCATATCCAGACCTCCTAATAGACCACGGAGTATATACCAGGATTTGCAGATCCCCCTACTCTACCAGAGCGGCCAACCAATATCGATCGTCCCGAGTTGTGGACCGATGGAGCGACGTAAGTACTTATTTGTCAATTCACAATTTATTTATTTATTTTTATTCTAATGGTATATCATTTACTTATTTCATGTACTTTTCGATCAAGGCTGGCACTGATCTGGGGGACATCATGCTGGAGAACTTCATGGCCCTTATATCAACTTCAGTGACTTTTCGTTGGATCGACGATTCATTTGCTAGATATGTTGTGGGTATGTATAAGATGTTTAAGTATCGACGATTCATTTGGCTAGATATGCTGCGGGTATGTATAAGATTTTTATTTAGAATAATATATAATTTTTTGATTACAATGCTAAAAAATATTTTTCTAATTTGCAGAATTTTTACCGGTGGCCGGATCATAGAGATGTTGTGATTCAAAAGTGCTACAAGACCGTCGTCAGCAAAAGGTTCAGGGATATGATCAATGATCAGAAGGCGCTGGCGTCACATTCAGGGAATTTTCGCAAGGAGTGGCTTAAGGCGGAGTTCTGGAAGAAGATAAAGGAGGAGATGGAGGCCCCGGCCTATAAGGCCAAGTTCGAGAAGGCAAGAGCAGCCCGTGCTAAGGGTGCTCTCCACACGGGTGGATCCATTCGGACCATCGAGCATTTTTCACGGATGGTAAGTATTATAATTTTTTGCTAGATCAATTTTTTATATTTCTCTTTTTATCTTATTAATTAATTAAATTTTAATGTGCGAGAAGGCCGTCAGAGCCGGGGGAGACCCGGAGACCGTTGAGTTTCTTGTAATCTTCCAGCAGACCCACAAAAGAAAGAAGGATGGGAAGCTCGTAGATGAGCGGGTAGCCAAAGCATACATAAGTTGTGTTTATAAAATTTTGTCAACTTAATTTAATTAGATTCTTTTTATAATTTAACTATATTTGTTTACCTACCCTAAAAATCTAACCTTAACATTAATATCGTTACCTATGAAATCTAAAAACCTTAACTCTAAACCTAACCTTAGTTGTACTCAATAAAAAAAATTAATCCTAACCTACGATATCTAAATCTATTTACATAAATAAATATAGGAGATGTATGAGACGTTGGAGGGGAGGCTGAGAGCAGTATGCCGACTGAGAGAAACGATCGGTGGGTACAAGCTGTCGGGAGAGAGAAAGGAGACAACGTGTACGGGACCAGTTGTTGGCATCCCAGTCGTCGGTTATTTTTACAGCTCCTCCAACGGCACCTCCAGCTCCACCAGAGCCCAGCCTCGACGTTTCTTCTGGTGCTATGTCTTTGGAGAAGTTCACGACATCTATGATAGAGCTACAAAGGATGGTTAGACACCGGACAGAATCTCGTGATACTGCAGCTCCTGCTCCTCCGACGGCTCCTCTAGCTTTATCTCTGACTTCTTCTACTATTTCGTCTGTCATTCCTGAGGATCTACAACAGATCATCTCTACAGTTATGACGCAATACATGGCTAGCCGACAGCCGCTACCACGACCGCCTCCACCGCCGACTTGATGTATTTTTGAATTTTTTGATAATATGCTAATTTGTGGGATTTATTGATTGTGCGTATAACTTAAATGTCTGGAATCTATGTTTGAATTATGATTGCTTTTGTATAATATCTTATGCTACTTTATTTCTTATGCATTACATAGTATAAATGCAATCTATGTTTGAATCTTTGATTGTTTTGGTATAATGTAACAGGTATATGCTCAGCAGGAAATTGATTCTATTTTGGAAAGAAATATTAAGCTTAGTTATGGATTAGCGACGAAATAGCGACAGAATACTGAAACAACGACGTATCATCGACGTATCAACGACGTCTTAGCGATAAAATTTCTGTCGCTAAATATGTCTGGTACCAAAAATGTATCATAAAAAGTGGCTAAATCCGTCGCTAAGATCGTCGATGTAAGCGACAAATCAGCGACAGAATATATGTCGGTGATCTTTTGGAAAATTTGATAAAAATTGGTTCTAAGTTTTCGTCGAAATTCCGTCGCTATTTCGTCACTAAATGTAGCGACAAAAATATTATGTCACTAATCCGTCACTAACATTACGTTGCTATTTTTGTTGTTAATCCGTCTCCATGGCAACGAAATTGTGGCAACGACACTTAAATTATTAACTCCACAATTCCGTCGCTAATTCGTTGCTAACGTAAAATAGCGACAAAAATAGGCATTTTAGCGATAGAAATTGTCACGCCCCGATCTCCCGCAGGCTATTTCGGCCGTTCCCGCTAGGCGGGAATCACCCTCGCCAGCGCTCCCGCGGAACGATCGCTTTGACCCATCCGGGCGTGATGCCGCACGAGCGTGAACCGTGCCCGTGCAAGGCCGTGATTCATTGGCTGGCGGTAAGAGTTCTAAGCCACAGAGTCGCACAGATTGTCCGAGTGCAGCGGAGTCATGAACGCATAGCGATTTGGTAACAGGTTCACTGAATCGACAATATAGCGGAAGCATTGAAACACAAGTTGAAGTAAAGCAAGCTCTTTTATTGATATGAACATGTGTTACAAGCGACGTATAGCCGAGATTACAAGTCGCTCAAGCCTCTCTCTCTGAAACAGTAAAAGTGTGCCAAGTGGCTACAACTGTGGAATGATTGTACAGGCGATGATCAGGCGATGTTCACAACATTATGTCTTTGTATATGTGCTTCAGTCCCGGACGCACCGTTGCAAGGCTTCAGAGGGAACTCCTGGCCTTAGCACGCACGTTGGAGGCATCCGCACCGAACGAGGTTCTCCCGTACCCTGCACAGAAACTGGTGGATTATCAGTACATTGAATGCACTGGTGGGGAAGCTACTCGCCCGCTCGACAAATCCAAACACGTAATATAAGTTCCGTGCACCAACTATTAAGTTGTCTTTCTAGTTGCCTTAGGATCAGTTTCATGTAATATTTGAATAGCCTATCGTGTCGGGCAGTGCGCCGTGCGATGTTAGAGGAAACACGGCGAGACTTACCAACTTACCATCTCCTTCCCTGTCCAAGGCAACATTGAGGCAAACATTGTTAATTCAAGCAGGAGCAAGTATAACATTCAGGAGGCATAGCATATGCAACATGAGGGTCATTTTATAACATGATCGTTCAGGTGTTTAATTGTTCTTGATGCGATGCAGTGACTCGCACGCGGATAGCCGCTAAGCGAGGATGACTTATCTATATAAACGTTAGTCGCTGGCATAGCCATAAAGGACCGTAGTCAATTGGCGGGTAGAGAATGCAACGAAAGCACGTGAGGCGCTGCAAACCATCCCGTCAATCACGTGAGCGACTACTACGTTATGTTCCATCCGGACCGGTACGGTCCCAGTGCCCCGGTGACCGCTCGTGGAACGGTGCCTCATTGTCGAGTTGTCCGCGACATGCAGGTCAGGATCAGGGTCAGTTTCAATCCACAACTTGAATGATAATCCATGATTCGTGATCTGAACGAGCGTTTGCTCCAAGAGCTGAGATTCGTTCGTTACGTGACGTAATTCTCGTTCAGACATAAACTTGATGTGATTATCATTCAGTTGTCATGTTATTGGATTCACGTTCAGTATTCGTTACCCTGATGTTGCCCCTGGTTCGGGGATTTCTTTGGAGACCCGACGGTCCCGGATACTTGCAGGTTCGTTCAGGCACGGAACGACTACGTAGTAGTCTCCCGGGGTTTGGATGAAAACATGGCAACATTACAAGCAGACAAGCATGCGTTTCTAAGGAACATAAGCAGGCACGTTGCTCGGACCCGAAGGTAAGCCGAGAGTTAGATCGTTAAGGGACTTAGCATGCGAGGGTCTGAACATAAGCAGTATTTTATTTTTCATGTTCTAGCAAGCAATACAAGTTGGGATTATTCCCTTAGCTAGGTGCGTTGGATTTATTAGCATGCAGGGGGTGAATCACCTAGCGACTAGCATAAATATTCCAGATTTTATGTGTGCTGGCTAAGCAAAGACAAGTTCACCGTAGCCACCCACCTTAGCGATGATTCACTTCGGTAGAGCGATACGTCTGAGCGAGCCTCTGAAAGCCTAAGCCGGATCCTGTAGGGACAAGTCTGGAGATCCTTTGCATTCTTCTTTGAGGCAAAGCGGGTCGGGACATCTGCACTATTGCCGATTGAGTCGGCAGTTTGCTTGAGCAAAACGGGGTGTTACATCCTACCCAACTTAGAAAAAGTCTCGTCCTCGAGACTTACTAAGGACAAGCAGTGCTCTAGGGTTTGAGGCAATCCTAGACAAGTCGTTGTACTTGTTTCATTCGGATATTCACTTGCACAAGCATCGATCTTAGCATATCGCTTAGACTGGATCGTGCGCACTTTCGAAGTGCACTTCTAGCGTGAACACGTCAACTAGCTCCGTGATAGCGAAGTCTTTGCACTCGAGTTTCACCTTTTCTTAAGTCTTGGATGGTGCACTAGTTCAAGGCGTCCCTTGAATAGATGCATTCAACCAAACTTAGGGTTAGTAAAAATCGGACAAGCTACTAGCGATACTCTCGAAGGGTTCGCACAGGTTGGCACAAAGGCCACTCGCAGCATACAACCAGACAAGCAATCATATAATTCAAAACACATTTTGAAAGTATTTAGACTTATTGTTGGAATATCCCATCGAGGCATTGAGAGAGAGCGTGCACATAAACCACGAACGAGCTTTTGAAACAGAGATATCGAAATCGAAGTCCAAAGGCGTAGAAGCCAGGCTCTGATACCACTATGTCACGCCCCGATCTCCCGCAGGCTATTTCGGCCGTTCCCGCTAGGCGGGAATCACCCTCGCCAGCGCTCCCGCGGAACGATCGCTTTGACCCATCCGGGCGTGATGCCGCACGAGCGTGAACCGTGCCCGTGCAAGGCCGTGATTCATTGGCTGGCGGTAAGAGTTCTAAGCCACAGAGTCGCACAGATTGTCCGAGTGCAGCGGAGTCATGAACGCATAGCGATTTGGTAACAGGTTCACTGAGTCGACAATATAGCGGAAGCATTGAAACACAAGTTGAAGTAAAGCAAGCTCTTTTATTGATATGAACATGTGTTACAAGCGGCGTATAGCCGAGATTACAAGTCGCTCAAGCCTCTCTCTCTGAAACAGTAAAAGTGTGCCAAGTGGCTACAACTGTGGAATGATTGTACAGGCGATGATCAGGCGATGTTTACAACATTATGTCTTTGTATATGTGCTTCAGTCCCGGACGCACCGTTGCAAGGCTTCAGAGGGAACTCCTGGCCTTAGCACGCACGTTGGAGGCATCCGCACCGAACGAGGTTCTCCCGCACCCTGCACAGAAACTGGTGGATTATCAGTACATTGAATGCACTGGTGGGGAAGCTACTCGCCCGCTCGACAAATCCAAACACGTAATATAAGTTCCGTGCACCAACTATTAAGTTGTCTTTCTAGTTGCCTTAGGATCAGTTTCATGTAATATTTGAATAGCCTATCGTGTCAGGCAGTGCGCCGTGCGATGTTAGAGGAAACACGGCGAGACTTACCAACTTACCATCTCCTTCCCTGTCCAAGGCAACATTGAGGCAAACATTGTTAATTCAAGCAGGAGCAAGTATAACATTCAGGAGGCATAGCATATGCAACATGAGGGTCATTTTATAACATGATCGTTCAGGTGTTTAGTTGTTCTTGATGCGATGCAGTGACTCGCATGCGGATAGCCGCTAAGCGAGGATGACTTATCTATATGAACGTTAGTCGCTGGCATAGCCATAAAGGACCGTAGTCAATTGGCGGGTAGAGAATGCAACGAAAGCACGTGAGGCGCTGCAAACCATCCCGTCAATCACGTGAGCGACTACTACGTTATGTTCCATCCGGACCGGTACGGTCCTAGTGCCCCGGTGATCGCCCGTGGAACGGTGCCTCGTTGTCGAGTTGTCCGCGACATGCAGGTCAGGATCAGGGTCAGTTTCAATCCACAACTTGAATGATAATCCATGATTCGTGATCTGAACGAGCGTTTGCTCCAAGAGCTGAGATTCGTTCGTTACGTGACGTGATTCTCGTTCAGACATAAACTTGATGTGATTATCATTCAGTTGTCACGTTATTGGATTCACGTTCAGTATTCGTTACCCTGATGTTGCCCCTGGTTCGGGAATTTCTTTGGAGACCCGACGGTCCCGGATACTTGTAGGTTCGTTCAGGCACGGAACGACTACGTAGTAGTCTCCCGGGGTTTGGATGAAAACATGGCAACATTACAAGCAGACAAGCATGCGTTTCTAAGGAACATAAGCAGGCACGTTGCTCGGACCCGAAGGTAAGCCGAGAGTTAGATCGTTAAGGGACTCAGCATGCGAGGGTCTGAACATAAGCAGTATTTTATTTTCCATGTTCTAGCAAGCAATACAAGTTGGGATTATTCCCTTAGCTAGGTGCGTTGGATTTATTAGCATGCAGGGGGTGAATCACCTAGCGACTAGCATAAATATTCCAGATTTTATGTGTGCTGGCTAAGCAAAGACAAGTTCACCGTAGCCACCCACCTTAGCGATGATTCACTTCGGTAGAGCGATACGTCTGAGCGAGCCTCTGAAAGCCTAAGCCGGATCCTGTAGGGACAAGTCTGGATATCCTTTGCATTCTTCTTTGAGGCAAAGCGGGTCGGGACAGCTGCACTATTGCCGATTGAGTCGGCAGTTCGCTTGAGCGAAACGGGGTATTAATTACAGAAATCTCGTCGCTAAAACTCTGTATTTTTGTAGTAATTATTATAATGCATGTTATAGTATCATTTTACTTGATTTCTGACACGATGGTTACACAGATTAGTATTCTATGGATTTTAGTCATGATATGTTACTTCTCACACCTTATTGTAGACCTTGATCACCATGCTCATAATTAGACATCGTATCGTGATTCATGTGTCGTAATATATCATGATTAGGATTCATTGTACTAGTCGAGGGCGGGGGAGTACTAAGTAGATATGTGATTAATCATTTTAGATATTGTAGACCTTGTTGATAACCAATCATATATATGATTGAGCCGTACTGTTGTAGACATTGTGAATAGCCACTCATACATTACTCATATGATTGAGCCGTACTATTGTAGACATTGTTTAGTAGCATTGTTGTTGATCTTATATCAAAAGTAGTACTTCAAACACGTAGTTAGTATAGTCTCTCTTAATATATTTTCTTACTTGCAGCTTTATGTCATATTTGTACATGTTTACTCAATTCTCATTACTTGCCACATTATGAAATTACTCTGTCTGTCTCATCATATACTTCATTACTACTTCATATTTTAAAGTTTCGACGATGTATTGAAACAGTTTTTAGTGTTTGTACTCGTTCCATCTCGATTGGATAACATTTTTAGAAAATTGTCTGGTGGATTGGTGTCCTACATTCTATGGACCCCCAGGATGTTATAGGTTGCTGAGGTTGACCCCGTTGCTCAGGAGGAGCAAGTGCAGAGAGATCCAGATTGTGACAGCTTAGTTAGTTAGCTACTCTTTCCTATTTGTTACTGGATTTGTCTCCAAAGATCATTTCTAATTACTTGAATTGTTATATTTGTTTTTACCCGTGTCCATAACTCATGTAAAAATATGAACCAATGAGTCGTATAACATTTCACATTAATTTCCCAGCAACCTGACTGTCAATTATTGGGTGCAACGCCATAAAATGACACGACTGGCTAGTACAACTGCAAACATTCATGGCATCTGGTGTCTGTTGATTGTCGTTATCTCTGGATACAAACGTGAAACATGCATGCACGCACAGCTAAGAGTTCACACACATCAGTCAGTCAGTCGTTCGTGCAGTCGATCAGTCAAACTATACAGTATATATATGTTAGCTCCCATGGTTGAAATCTTGATCACAATCTTCTTGCTCACTTCAATTCCTCCCAACTATATATATATATATATATATATATATATATGGAAACGTTTCCGGTTTGCTTCCGCTTCTCGGAGCTGGCAAACATTGTGTTGATGCTTCTGTACTGTATCGGAGTCGCGGTCTACTGTGCCTCGGCCATCGCCTTCTCCCGTGTCTCCGCCAACACGGAGGCTCGTCTTCCTGTTGTGAGTTACGAGTTCCGCGGCGGTGGCGGTGGCGGCTGCGAAGAACAGACGTGCGCTGTTTGCTTGTGTTGTTTAAAGGACGAGGACGAGGACGAGGATGAGGACGAGGACGTACGAGAGCTCCGCAACTGCGGGCACATGTTCCACACGGGGTGCATCGGCGGGTGGGCCGGTAGGGGCAACCTCACCTGCCCCCTGTGCCGATCCCTGCTGATGCCGCCGGAGGAGAGGACAAACAAGAGATCTCTTGTTGGTTGGTATCATCATTGAGAAGCTTTGGTGATAACGGACAGCCAACAGCAACATGAGTCTACAAATTGTTGTGGTCGTATATAAATATTTACTTTTACCAAAGTTATTATAATTAAGAATTGTTGGTTTTGCTTTTCAAAAGCTCAAGTTTTCTCTTCCTTTTTTTAGTCCCTCATCGGATGGGCCAAAGTTTTCTTGTGTACATATATTAGTTTCTCTTCTTTGCTCTCTTAAGTTGTTGTGTGGGGAACCCCTTGGGCCACACTCGCGCGCCGCCGCCGCCGTCCGGTTATTGTGTCCAGGTTCATTCTTTATATCCAAAATTTCATATCTAAACTTTTGCTGCCAACATTCGATTCTGTCAAATCTTCGTCGTCTCTGAGCTCTGGGCATAGCTAAGTCCTGGTCGTTCTCTCCGAGTCGTGTGCGGCGACGAGATACCGGTAGTGCGGGGGTTTTACCACTAGGAGCTTCGAAAACGTCTGCACACAGATCCCGAATCAACTCTTAGGGCAGTGCTTCGTGCACGACTTCCCCAGAGGCCGGTAACATCAGTCTAATTTTATTTTATTCACAAATTTTTCAATAAGTAAACGACACTATTTCTAACAAGAATTAGTAGTATATTAGCTCCACAAAATTGTACTGGTTCAACTGGTTAATCCATAAAGATCTAATTAATCCCTAATAACAAACAGTTATATACAAGTTGCGGAGAACATCGTAATGCGTTTCTTCTTTTCCTGTGTTCTAAATATTCCTTCTTATTCCATAATGGTTCATGGTGGATGATTTACTAAGGCTGTGTTTGTTTGGAATTGTTTTTTTTTTTTCAAGGAAAATAGTTTCTTCACAAATTTTTTTTTATCTATTATTGTGGTTGATAGCTTATATTTTCATAAAATTGTCTTTTAAAAAATTATTGTCTTTAATATTTTTTTTATAAATCCGTGGAAAACAAAATTGGTCCAATCGACGGAAAGATATTATTTTCCTCTTAAAAATAACTATTTTAATTGAAAAACAATGGCAATTAAACATCCAAAATAAAATTTTCAGAAGAAATTTTTTAAAATTCAATGAAATATTTTTCATAGATAAATAAGTCCGTAGAATTAATTTATTTTTCACATATGTTTTATCTTTCAATCAAACACAACCTAAGGGTTTGCTTGGCAATGGTATTTTGATCAATTTTGGAAGATTTTTGAGCCGGCCGTTTAGAAAAAAAGTTTCTTCAATAATATTTTGTAGTCGGTGGTTTTGGTTGGCTCAAAACTCTTTTCAAAATGAGTACAGTGTAATTTTTGATGTCTTTATAAACAACCCAAATTGGAGTATTTTGAGAGTTTCTTTCCTTCCATTTATATCCTTATAAAAATATAACTACAACTATTAATACCGCATATTTGTTTCTCTTGAGGTCCCATCTGACGACTACTTCCTCCGAAATATAAGTTCTTAAAATTTTGAGGTCCATTTGATGTATGATTGTCATAAAATTTGTGTTCCATTTGATGTGATAGTGAATATTTTGCTTTCAATATTTATGATTTACTACTTGTCAACGATTTTATACTTGCAAGTTATTATATGAGTGTATAAGCTATTGTTTGGAAGAAAAATACTATTATCTTTCTTCAGAAGGTCTTTTATTTATATATGTGCATATAAGTAATTTTCGTTAATGAATTATCATACATGTGTTAAAATTGATTTAAAAGGTTCTGCTTAAAATCGTCCAAAATTTGACCTCTCTTAATAACTCATAACCAATGTTTTAAAAATATTCTATAACCGTTACCTAAAGCGCACCCTAAAGGTGGAAATTGACGGTTTGTTACAGTAGAGTTTGTCGAAGATTTTGCCTTAACTCTAAATAATAAATTGTACACCATTAGAGAAAGGGAAAAATAAAATAAAATAAAAAGAGTAAAATGTCAAAAAGCTTTGAAGAGTAAAATTGTGTTTCAAAGTCAAAGTTTAATGTCTCTTGGCCTCATTTTGGTTTTTGACTTGAGATTGCGCGACTTTTCAACACTGGCAATTTGCAAATATATATAGAGACAAATTATAAAATATAACTGAGAGACAATGAAGACACAGTATATATGGTTTGTGCAAATCTGATTCTCCTTCATATAAAACCGACTAACACCTCACCTGATGGTCATTACTATGTGTTTATGGAGCTCCAAAGAGGAAAGACCGGCCCCGCGTATGGGCTTCGATCAAAACTCTTACATCACCTCTTCTTATGCCTTGGTGTTGCATTGGCGATTTATTTACTTACAGTACTCTCTTATCCAAATGCACTTCGAGGCTCCAAGGTTGGGAGTCTAGATTGCTTGGAAGATCTACATTAATCAATTCGACTCTGGGATCAATTCCTATCTATTATATGTCGGCATACCACATCCCCAAAAATATCACTGCTAAAACGGACCAGATGCAACGCAGTTTCTGGTGGGGTGAATCAAATTCAGAGCAAAAAATCCATTTCATTGGTTGGGACAAGATCATGAAACCAAAATGGGAAGGTAGCTTGGATTTCAAGAACTCAAAATGGGTGAACGAGAGCCTCATTGGCAAACTCGTGTGGCGCTTCCTTATGAACCCAAATCAACTGTGGGCACAAATCCTACGAGGTATTTATTTACATAAGTTTTTTTGGAATGTGCAGAAAACAGGGAGGTCGTCGCAAACATGGAGTAGTACCTTGGAAGCACGCAATCTCATGCGACCCTATTGCTTCTGGAAGATACGAGGAGGATGGATTAACATCCGTGAAGACCCTTGGGTTCCAGCTCTCTTGGAAGGGCGTATTAACAAGAAGGCGCTACACCCATCTAGCCCGCGTCTGGTGCAAGACTTAATCCTTCCTGGGACATGGAGATGGAATGATACTCTTATTCACAGGGTGTTTTCTCCAATGGACGCGGCAGTAATTTTGAAGATTCACTTAAATGTAAGAGATGGCCAAGATTACCTCATTTGATGATGCATAAAGAACGGGGTATTCTCGGCTAAATCTTTTTATGAAGCTAGAAGGCGTCAAGGTGCTTCCACTTCCTCCTCCCATGAATCACATATCATCTGGAAGAACCTGAGGAAATGCAGAAACATCTCACCCCGTGTGCAATACATTGTATGGCGGTTACTGACCGGTATGTCACCCTCACTTTTTTAACTAAAGGTAGTTTGGTAATTTGGCATGGATATTTGTATTTTTTAGGATTATTATATTAAATATTGTGCATGTGTAAATATTATTTGTTGTATTAATTATTTATTGTTAGATGTAGTATTTATTTTTGGACTTGTGTAGTGGACCTAACTAGTTAGTTTAGATTCATGGACCCAGCATTAAATTCTATTTTAGATTGAGCCCAATAGTAGGCCCATATATTAGGAGGATGAATTAATTAGTGAAACCAATTATACTAGAACCTTTCCTTCTTAATTAATTTCTTCATGAGAGGCCCCAAGGGGGTGTTTTGGACATTTCATAATAACTTGGAGGAGGGGCAAGGGGCTGGCCACCTTTAGGGAGGAGAGAGAGTCACTCTCTTCTCATTTTGTTATTTCAGTCTAGATCTAGAATTTTTCCTTTCCCAAATTCTCCATTCCCAAACCAATTCATACTCAAATTTCTTCCCAATTCCTTTCCTATTCTTCATTGGAGGCTAGTAGAGAAAGGATCTATAAGGAGGAAGCAAGGATCTACAAGGAGAAGCAATGATCTACAAATTGGAGGCTACTTTCACCCAATTTGAGAAATTTATTGGGAATCCATCTCCCAATAGGTACAATTCAATTTTTTCTCTTTAATTAGGTTCTAAATTTGTAATTTAATTATTAGAAATCACCCCATATGCTAAGTCTACCCATAGGAATTGAAATTAGGTTCATAGGAGGCCAATGGAGGAAGTTATGTGGTATTTTGTGTCAATTTTGGGTGAATTCTGAGATTAGCACATCTTATGTTTGTCAATTGGTCAATTAGACCAAATTGACATTTTTTGCTTGTGTGTGACTAGTGTCGTGTCCACAATTGGATACGTGTAGGCTGTATCCCGATAATTTGGCGATACGGGTTAATTGGGGATTTTCTTTCGACACGGGGGTTTATGCATATCACATTTTGATACGGACACATAGTTGAGTATTTAATTCTTTGTATTATTTATAATTAGTATTTTAGACTTGCTCGTGTCCTTCGGGATACGTTTAGTTGTGTGGTGGAGCCGTATCGCAAACGTATCATAGAATGCGTGTGATACGGGTGCGGTGCACTCCACGTGTTTGTTTCATTGCATTTAAATTCATTTGACTTGGTATTATATATTAGTATGATATATTATATAATTGTGTGTATATGTGTATATATCTCTATAGTATTATATAGATATGATTATAACTAGTGATACATATATATAGTTATAGATATATATTCATATTGTGGTGGTATATATATATATATATATATATATATATATATATATATATATATATATATACATGATTATATGTTGATATGAGTGTATACTTCTATAAGTATAGATATGTATATGTAAGTACATATATATGTATATGTATATGTGTATGTTTGTATATATATATATATATATATATATATATATATATATATATATATATATATATATATGTATATGGTTGTGTGTGAGTGTGGGATGTGTATAAGAGGGGTCGGGCATCAACAAGAGCAGTAGCAGTTATCAACAGCATGTAGTAGCAGTATTCTGCAGCAAGGGATGCAGTTTCAGCAAAGTGCATCCAATTCAGCAGTGAATAACTGAAGTACAGGGCAGTAGCACCCAGCAACAGGGAGGTTTCACCATGCATCGAGCAGTGGCAGCAATGGCAAGAGCCTGTAACAACTGCAGCAACATCGAGCAGTGGCCGCAATGGCAAGAGCCTACAGCAGCTGCATCAGTATGTTGTTGCAGCAGTGTGCATCCAAAGCATTCAGTGAGCAGCAAACTGCCTACAGCCTCGAGCCAACAAGTAGCATGCATCAACAACAACAACATCAAGCAACATATTGCAGCAGCAGCAAGTAGCAGCCAGTGCAGTAGCTTCAACAGCAAGGATTCAACCACAACAAGATCAAAACCGAGGTCCTTGGGGTTCAGCTATGTTAGATAAGTAGTTTAGTTAGTTTTATTAGTGGGTTAGTTAGTTTGTTAAGGTTAGCTAGTAGTTATTAACGGTCTAGTTAGTTCTTGTAAGTTTAGTTAGTAGTTTATGATAGTATAGTAGTTAAGTGCATAGTATAGTACTTGTATATATGCATTATTATCTAATAGTTAGTTTTATACATACTTGATTAGATTAGTAACTATATGTATATATGTATATAAGTATTGATGGTAAGTTAGTATTGTAGATATGTATATGTGTATTGTATATAAGTAATTGATATGTATTGTATGTTAGGTAGTTAGTAGTATTCTATATAGTTTAGTTAATATTAGTATATAGTTAGTATATTGATAGTTAGCTATATCTTAGGATTTGAATTACCTTGTGATACTAAGGTAATGTCAAGGTAATTAGTCGATACTCGAGGTATTGAGTTTGAGTATCAAGATAGGTGTGTAGGTATTGAGATACGTATTGGTTCAAGCCAATGTATCCAAGTTGCACTAGTTAGCTAAGATTAATATATGTATTGTCTTATATATTTTTAAATTAGTATTTTTATATCTAAAAACTTGCGTATCCTATGATACGATATTTTGGTTGTATCCTAGTATCTTAGTTTAGCTAGTATGGCCTAGTTACATAGTGTATGGACCCAATATCCTAGAGTTAGACTCATACAACCTAGACATAGCTAGTTTATCCTAAAGTTGACCTAATTTGACTATTTTGAATTAAAAATGGCTTTATGACCTAGAACTAAACTAGTTTAACTTATTTTTATTCCAGAACCTTGTATTGATGCATATACCATATATATGTCTGTGTGACATCAGCTTGGGCATCGAGAGACACACCTTTCTCAGGATCTCAGGCGAGTACATTTCTCTGTTAGTTTTTATTTCATAATAATATATATATCTCATGTTCTAGAACTGTATACTTGATTCTGACATAGTGATTTCATGGACTGGTACAACATGGATCCTATCAGGAGATGTTATCCCCTATCGTATTAAGCGGGTACTCCTTCACATGTATTTTATCGTGTATATCGGGTATTGATTTATTATATTTCGTGTTTACACACTGCTCGTGTTCAGTGTGTCCATATTCGTGTTCGTAACGTATCATAAATGGATCCATTGGTATTTGTTAGGGATGGGGGAGTAGGAGTTGATTATGTGATCAAAGCCCCAGTGTATTCGTGTACATGTCGATTACATATCACACTTGTAATCGAGTTACCTTATTGTATTCGTGTTCAACCTAAACCGATCACATAATAAACTTATATTCTGAGGCACATTAGTTAGATTTAAGTTATTCATTTATATCACATATACTCATATTGCTTGTTCTTCATTCCAGTACATTACACCCTAGTTTATTTTATTCAGATGTTATGATATCTTGTATTCTTTTCTATTATCGGTTTTATATGCTCGATTATGTATTTGAAACTGCTTTCAGAGGTATGTACTTTGCTCCAATCCTGACTGGATATATTTTTCCAGATGATTGGCTCATAGATCAGTGTCCTACATTCTACTGGCCGTATGATGGTATACCTTTAGAGGATACTCCTGTAGACCAGGAGGACTTAGTTGCAGAGCCTGAGGAGGTTTAATTTATATTTTGGTGGACTTGTATTAGACTTCTTTGGGATTCATGGCATGTATATTACTTCAGGCTTATGGATTGTATCTTCATTCTTTTCTTCGTTATTCCATTCGTACTTTATCTTCCTTAGTTTGCATTATAATTGAGTATAGTTACATTTGTCAGATACTATATTGTTCCTTCGTTTGGAGTTGAGATGATTGACAGGTACCATATTTATATTCTTGAGATGTTTAGTTAGTTAGAATTGACCCAGACAGTATTCTACCGCCGATGTTGTGGCGTAGGTTGGGCGTACCCATGTACTCGTGCCCGAATATTCGGGTGCGGGTCATGACACATTTTTAGTGGTGGCCCATATAGGTCGAGATTCACAATTAGGGCGATATCGTAGTAGTGCTCACCTAGAGTAGTACTACTAGCCTGCTTTAGGAAATATGATTTAGGCTAAGAGTTTACTCAATCATAACTAGGAAACAATTCCAATATCTGTTTTGTTATCCTTATCTATTGAATATTTGCTTACTTTGAATAAATATGTCCTTCTTTGATGATATCGTATCATACTCAATATTGATTCTTTGTTTCAATCTATCTTCAGAATGCCGTCGAAGACGCATTCCCAGCGCTCAGGTCCCATGTTAGCACGGTCAATCACTTCATCGCCTATGAGGGCAGCACCATCAGATACTGTTCCAGCACCTATATTCCAGAGGTCGGCTTCACTGATCCAGGTGGGCGTTTCTACAGCAGCTTTTGGAGGTGATCCACCTCCAGTACAGAGGATAGTGCCGACAGGTTCATAGGATCTTCCACCTCTGTCACGCCCAGTCCCAAAATACACGGGACCAGGCCACGTGGCAATAGCTAGCTGTCACGTCTCCGAGGATATCCCAATTTAATGGATCCTAATGAAGAGTGCTACACTGTCCTAATACTAACATATCCCATATAAGTCAACAACAGGTAATCTAATCTCATCTACAGATAAACAGCAAGAATATACTAATAATAACTGCTGGAAGATAAATGCCAGTCTTAAAATATCATAGTACAACCAAGAATATCAAGTAGGGACAACTCTACTGCTATAACGAAATAAAATACTGAAATGATAGATAAAAGATAATGACTAGGGCATTGGCTGACTAGATAATGATGCACCCAATCCTAGGCAGAAAGCCTACCAACTGATCACGGGAACTCTGACGGTAGTACCTCTAACTCCTCAGCTGTAGCGAACCTCGTCTCCTGTCCTAGGCCGTACATTGTGGGGTAATATGCCTCGTCCAAATCTGGAAAGGTACCAGATCCTCAGAGGGACGTAAAAAGATACATAGAAGCATGCCATATATAAATACTGAATAAAATAAATACAATAAGGATGTGCTAACCATCTACGTGAATACAATATGAGGACAACATTGGTACGTATGAGTAGGTGTAGGTATAACGTCCATACCACTCCGAAGAACGTAGAAGCTGCATAGTATATATATAACGTCCATAGAGCTCCGAAGAACGTGGAATCTGCATAAAATATAACGTCCATAGAGCTCCGAAGAACGTAGAATCTGCATAAAGGGAGTCATTGGATCCGTGGTTCCTCTGGATACTACGGATTCCAATTGGTGTATCCCATACGCCTACTAGTTGTCCTCCCCGCCCAATGTAGATACATAAATTGAATACTCAACGTGCATACCACGTATTTATATGCCAGTCTCTATGAATAAAAATAACCCTGAGTTACGTACTAACCGTGATGTAAGTCACACGCACAGATGGCTAGTCGAGTACGCGAACCCATATCCCAATATGAATATGTCTCAGTGAACGTGTAAGAGTGTCAGGTCTCAGAAGATAACAGGGTATCCTCCAACGGGGTGAGTCTGCTAAGGACTAGGTCGAGTATATTAATCATCGACGTATCCGCCGACTGCACCCGAGTCAATCTCGGACGCACACAATCATATGAAATAAAATTCATACAACATATGCATAATTTAATTTAGACAGTAAATATGGCAAGGTATCTTGCCTAAGTCCTCAAGCTGTGAATGCCAATAGCCTGCTCCTGCGGTGTCTCCTGGCTGATCCAATGATCCTAAACACACCAATATAATATAGCAATCCATTATCAGACACTAAGTATATATACACTACGTTGTTCTACGGTACTGACTCAAGGATCACGTCGCTCGAATACAGAGTCGTGGGTGCATGTAGCTAAGATACACACGTGCCCTGTCTTCAGTCACCGTGTATCCCGTGACAGTAAAAATACTAAGGTCATAAGTCACCAACTAATTATGTTTAGTATAATTAATGGTCCTTATCATCCGTATTAAGCATTCTTGTCGATGTCCAGGTTTAATGATACATTACAAGTCTTAAATAACAATTTGCTCACAAGGACATTCACTAAGTTATTGATTACTAACTTATTAGTTATTAAGAAATCTGATTAGGCATACATATATTCATAATTAGGATTTCCGAATTACTATTTCGTGTCCATGCCAAAATATGACACGACGATACGGTGATAAAACTATTCATGATATAAAGGGGAAAGGCCAACGAGAGTTACCTATTCGAGGATGAACGTGGGGGGGGGGGGGGTTATGCTCGTCGTCGTGCGCACTCGCCGGTGGTCAGCGGAGCTCCGGCGTCGGCGGTAAGTCTCGGCAGCAGCGGTTGCACTGCTGCAGTTATAGCAGCGGCGACGACGCGGGCTGAGAATGGCGTGGAGCGGCTGACGCGTCGCGGGGGTAGGTTGGGGCAGACCTCATGGTGGTGGTGGCTGATGATTGCGACGGTGGGGCGCTTGGGGCAGCGGCTAAGGGGATTGGGGTAATGGAGTTTTGGTTAGTGGCCGAGGGGATGTTGAAGGTGGTGGTGTTGTCGGCTGACAGTGGAGGTCCGACGGTGTACAGGGTGGTCGGGCATCGAGAGCAGTACCGGCGGCAAGGTGGCTGGTCGTTGGTAGAGGGAGGGGTAGCTCGGGTGAAAGAGGGGTCGGCTAGGGTTGGGGGTGGAGGATGAATAGTAAATTTTAGGGTTTTTAATGATAGATAGTATGTGTATTTATAAGGGGATTTGATAGGCTGGCCTCGGGACTTGGGCCGGTCTGAACCTTGTTGGGGTGGGGCTGGTCCATGTGAAAGAGTGCATGTGGCTTGGTTAAGTTCTTTTTAGGGTGAAATTGGCCTCCAACAATTAATTAGATTAATAATTAGACGCCAGGGCAAAAATTAACGAATATTGCGTAGCTAAGGTTACACCATGGTCAGAGGGGTACCTATAATTGTCTCACATAATTCTAATTAAATTCCAAATAAATCCTATTCTCCGGATTTAATTTAATTAAACCCTAAATTGGTTGAGGGGGTTTACAACCTCACCACCCGCAGTCGATCAGACGCAGATATTTGTGCTCTTTCAACAGATGACGGAGGCGCAGCTGCGTCAGTCAGAGGTTATACGGCAGAGCATTAAGAATGCTCACCAGATCGCGCTCGCAAAAGTTGACCTACATGGGCCACCACTAAAACCATGTCATGCCCCAGTCCCAAAATACACTGGACCAGGCCACGTGGCAATAGCCAGTTGTCACGTCTCCGAGGATATCCCAATTTAATAGATCCTAACAAAGAGTGTTACACTGTCCTAATACTAACATGTCCCATATAAGTCAATAACAGGTAATCTAATCTCATCCACAGATAAACAACAAGAATGTACTAATAATAACTGCTGAAAGATAAACGCCAGTCTCAAAATATCATAGTATAACCAAGAATGTCAGGTGGGGACAAACCCACTGCTATGACGAAATAAAATACTGAAATGATAGATAAAAGATAATGACTAGGGCATCGGCTGACTAGATAATGATGCACCCAATCCTAGGCAAAAAGCCTACCAACTGATCACGGGAACTCGAATGGTAGTACCTCTAACTCCTTAGTTGTAGCGAACCTCGTCTCCTGTCCTGGGCCGTACACTGTGGGATAATATGCCTCGTCCAAATCTGGAAAGGTACCAGGTCCTCAGAGGGACGTAACATGTCACGCCCCAGTCCTAAAATGACGAGGGACTGAGCACGTGGCAATGGCCAGCAGCACGCACCGATGGACAACCCAATTTAATAGATCCATCAGGGCATACTTAAGCTGTAGTCTAACAGGAATTAGGGCAATTGTTACAAGTCACGAGTTATTCTATTCTCATCCACAACAGATAATCACAGATTAAAAGACAGAGTAATGCAAATAGAAATAACTGTCAAATCTCAATAAATTCCTCGGGAAACAATCCGAGAATATGTCTGGTACAACAATACAAATAGACAGGAAATAAACAACTGGAAACAGAAATAACTGACTACATACAGCCACTGCTCAGGAGAAGTCCTCTGGTGCTGGCTCGTCCTCAGGTCCTGGTACAGCTCCTGAAAGTGCTTTGGTACGGGGTATCTCTGGATGGATCTCTTCAGCTATACCTGGGGACATCATCCATTCCAGGTCCTCAGGGGAAATAGCAAGGTACAGATAATACAAGCCAAACTATAAGCAGTGCAGAAATAAATAAAATAGCAGGGTAAACTATGTAACCAGCTAAGTGATAATGCAAGTTTAGAGCATCACTAGAACTCAGGCTGAGACCGCTACAAGCTCTGTGTCGGGGAGCCGGTAGCAGTAATAACACGTAAAGGGTCTAGCTCTGCTGGAGAGTCTACGACCTCACACTAATAGTATATATATATGAAAACAGCTTGTAGCCTGTGTGTCTCTCCCCACCCAATGTAATCACACGTCTCATATCCATAACACGCAAGATCATAACTAATGCAGCAGTCATATAATGTCTAGGAATAAACTGTCCATGCCATAACCTGTATCATATACAGAATCACCGTGAATAACTCAAGAGGATTCTGTCTCATGAATGGTGTCAAGTGTCCTGGGTTTTGTTGTACTTGATAGGACAAGTACCAAGAGTAAGGGTATCGAATGTCCATCTCTAATGACGTACCCATCACCGCGTACGGGGTTGGCACCCGACTATGATCGGACGCTAAGTACGTCGCACGTTTCCTAGGTTAAGCAGTTAAACAGGTTTACATTTTAATTCCACAAGAAATCAAGTAAAATATTATAACCAGAAATATCTGAGAATTGGCAAGCTTTACTTGCCCACTGATGTATAACCAAGTCCAAGAAATAGGTAGCAAGCTGCAAGGTTTGGCAAGGTACACTTGCCTGTGGTTCTGGCTCTGTTTGCAGTTCTGACTTCAGTTGAATTTGCAGGCGGTACTCCGGTTGCTGAAACAAACATCACCATCAGATCCAGAAAATATCAATCAGCTAGAAACGCCTGTCCTTGGGTCCAATTTGGAGACAAAGGCAAAAGCGACAGTTTTGGGTCAAAACAGGATCCCCCTGTGGGCCGGCTTTGCACCAAAAAATGCGTCCGGATCAAAGGTCTCCAAATTTACCAAACTCAGTGTCAACAGGCCAGAAACGCTGATACGAACCCAACAAAACTTTCAGAATTGAATTCCGATGAGCCGATCACAAAATCGCCCGTCGAGCGGGGCCTATAGGGCCCACGACACGCGATTTCGTCAACGTTCTCAGAATCGAACCAAACTTGGGTCACAGGACCAGCGTATCGCTACGAGTCCGATGGTGCAAGTTTCGTTTTAATCCGACGTGTGTACACAAAGTTAGGGTAAAATACAGAAAAGTCGGATAAAGGGCGATGTCCGCGGATACGCGTTGATTCCGGTGTGCACGCATACCCGAATTGACTTCTGCGAAATCCCGCATGTCCGTATCGATGACGCGCACGTATCTGTGAAGACCGCGCGCGACTAAGTCATCCCGTTTGGCGGGACGTACTCAGTTTCGGGGTGAAACATGGTCTGGTTTTTCTTATTTTTGGATCGTGGTGTGCGATCACCACAGGACGCAATGCCCCGAACGGTTTATCCGGACACCGAGAGGGTCATACAGGCTTCGCAACACAATTTACGAAATTGAAAATAGAGCTACAAACAAAAAGATACCCGCACCTGAAGGGGACCCGAAAACCAGGGTCGAATCGTGTCCGACACGACACAGGACACGTGTCCTGTGTTGGACACGGGGGGGGGGAATTAGGGCTAGGGTTAGGGTTTTCAGATCCGGCGGTGGCTCAGGGCGGAGGGCGGCCGGGCGGCGTGGTGGCGGAGGGGCTCTGCGGCGCGGCGAGGAGGACCGGGTGGCCGGCGCTGAGCGGCACGGCGGCCGAAGCTGCTGCCGCTGCTGCTCACTGCTGCTGTTTGCTGCGGTGGCCGTCGCCGGAGACGAAGGGGAGGGGAGGAAGAAAAGCTCGGCTGGGCGTGGCGCTGGCGGCCGGGCGGTGCACGGAGGGGCTGGCGGAGCTGGCGGAGCGCGGTGGCTGGAGGGTCGTGGCGGTGGTCGGCACGGTGGGGGCAGCGGGGTTTTTAAAGGGGCTGGGGGCGGAGGTCGAGCCGAGGGAGGCGGAGGGGGTTGCCGGGTCTGGCGGAGGTGCGTGGCTGCGTGGCGCGGCGGCGGCGGCGCCGGAAGCGGAGCGGGGAGAGAACGGGTCAGGGAGAGGGGGAACCGGGTAGGGTCGGGTCGGGTGCGGGTCTGGAGGATCCGACCCGACCCGCTAGGGGGCTGGGCTGGGCTCGTGGGCCGGGCTGGGCTGGGGGAAATGGGCCAGGCCTAGGGTTTAGATAATTTAAATAATAATGATAATAATAATAACAAATAATAATAATAATAATAATAATAATAATAATAATAATAATAATAATCAGAAATAACAAATAAATAAATAAATAATAAATAAATAGTTTTTGGTAATTTAAAAATAGGTCCGGGGCCCAATAAATTCCAGAAAAATTGTCTTAAGTCCAGTTTTTTATTTTACACCCAAAAATATTATTTTTATAATATTTTAATATTGTTTATTATTATTTAAAAATTATTTAATAATTAAAATCCTGTGTTTAAATTACAGAAAATTCCCAGAAAATTCCAGAAAATTGTGAAAAATTCAGTTTTGAAAATTTTGAAAAATCAGGGAGTTTACAATCTACCCCCCTTAAGAGGATTGCATCCTCGCAATCAAAGGATAACCGGTCAACAGAGATGACGCGGTCGCAAGCATCGTTTGAAAACACATCCCAAGATACTTCAGGAAAATACCGTTTCCCTAACAATGAAAGTTACGCACTTCCAGAGAAATCTAGTTAAAGCAAGAAAATTACAACTTTATGAAAACCAGGTTATTAACAAGTTGCAAATTACTAGGTTGGGGCTGAGGTCACGAACCAAGAGGCACGAGCTACACGAGACTAGAAACGGATACTACTAATCACTTACTCGCATCAGCTATTCCACGAGTCGGCGCATTCTCCACGATCTTTGCTGGAGCTTGTCCGTGTCCTTACAGTTGATTCCTCTGCTGCTGTTGAGCCTGCTGGAAGAGGGTTGCCTGAGGTTCCAAGGGTGGCCTCGGTATTGGTGAAGCTTGCAATGCTGGAGAGGCTGACCGTGGTGCTGGTAACACTTGCTGGTTACCTGTTGGTGCTCTGTCTCGACGCTCAGGACATTCTTTCAGTAAATGCTGACTGGATCCGCAAGCTACGCATAATCTTTTCTTCCGTCTGCACTCGTCCTCAGTGTGGCCTCGCCGGTGACAATATGGACAGACAGGTATTGCCGGTGGAGATGCTTCTGGTGGCTGGTGTACGTGAGACTCCCTTGCGATTCCTGCGTGCGGTGCTCCAGCTGGCGCTGATGAGGCGGGTTGAAGATTTGTCAATGCTTTCTCTCGATGCTGGGGACAATCCTTGGCCAAGTGTTCATTGGTTCCGCAAATCAGGCATAATCCCACCTTACGTCTGCACCCGCTCTCAATGTGGCCTTGTTTGTGACAATGTTGACAGGTAGACAGTACTTGCGGAGATGCTTCGGGTGGCTGGTGCAGCTGAGACTTCTTTGGAGTTCCTTCCTGTGGTGATCCGGCTGGTGTTGATGTGGCTGGTTGGTGAATCACCACTGGTTTCTCTCGACGTTCTGGGCAATCCCTTACCGCATGCTTCTTGGATCCACAAGATAGACATTGTCCCAGTCTGCGTCAGCATTCTATAGCGATGTGGCCTACCTTGCCACAGTAGTGACAAGTAGGAAGGAATGAGGCTGCTGATGCTGTTATTGGTAGTGGATGTATCTGTGGCCGCTTTGCAGCTCTTTCTTGTTGTGATTGGTCCGGTGCTGACGCATACGGCCGCTTTTGGCTGGACTCGATCCTTGTGGTGCACTCCACGGGTCTTGCTGCAGTAAGGACGTCCTCGTTGAAGGCGGTTGCATTTGAACTGGTTGGCCTCAGTGACTCCAAGCTAGTTCTGTCGATGGGGTTCTTCGATTGGTTTTGTTGAGCTTCTTGTTGCACCCTCTGATAGGCTTGCATCATTATGTAGAACATGCAGAACATCTGCTGTTCGTCCATAGGCGGTCCCAGTGGGAAGGAAGGCATCGGTGGAGTAGGCTGCGTCGAAGGTGGAACGTCATCTTGATGGATTATTGAGGCAGGCTGACTTGCTTGACTGCCTTGTGATGATTGGCCTTCACCGACTGGTATCACATCGTCTTTTTGGGTAACCACAACGGTTTGTGGTATTTCTGCATGAGCCTCGTTGCTGGCTTGTGGGTCCATTCCCTGTATCCAAAATAAATGATAAGAGGCACACAGGAATCAAGACAGGATGCAAGTCAATAAATTAATTCGAATAGATATCAAGAACGATTCAAGCAAGTGGATGAGATCCTAAAACTTATCCTAGCTTTATTGCAGGCCTGTTCGGTCCCTGAGTTAAAACCAAATAATTTAGTCGAAGACCTGCATGGGCCACCACAAAAACCATGTCACGCCCCAGTCCCAAAATGACGAGGGACTGAGCACGTGGCAATGGCCAGCAGCACGCACCGATGGACAACCCAATTTAATGGATCCATCAGGGCATGCTTAAGCTGTAGTCTAATAGGAATTAGGGCAATTGTTACAAGTCACGGGTTATTCTATTCTCATCCATAACAGATAATCACAGATTAAAAGACAGAGTAATGCAAATAGAAATAACTGTCAAATCTCAATAAATTCCTCGGGAAACAATCCGAGAATATGTCTGGTACAACAATGCAAATAGACAGGAAATAAACAACTGGAAACAGAAATAACTGACTACATACAGCCACTGCTCAGGAGAAGTCCTCTGGTGCTGGCTCGTCCTCAGGTCCTGGTACAGCTCCTGGAAGTGCTTTGGTACGGGGTATCTCTGGATGGATCTCTTCAGCTATACCCGGGGACATCATCCATTCCAGGTCCTCAGGGGAAATAGCAAGGTACAGATAATACAAGCCAAACTATAAGCAGTGCAGAAATAAATGAAACAGCAGGGTAAACTATGTAACTAGCTAAGTGACAATGCAAGTTGAGAGCATCACTAGAACTTAGGCTGAGACCGCTACATGCTCTGTGTCGGGAAGCCGGTAGCAGTAATAACACGTAAAGGGTCTAGCTCTGCTGGAGAGTCTACGACCTTACACTAATAGTATATATATATGAAAATAGCCTGTAGCCTGTGTGTCTCTTCCCACCCAATTTAATCACACGTCTCATGTCCATGACACGCAAGATCATAACTAATGCAGCAGTCATATAATGTCTAGGAATAAACTGTCCATGCCATAACCTGTATCCTATACAGAATCACCGTGAATAACTTAAGAGGATTCTGTCTCATGAATGGTGTCAAGTGTCCTGGGTTTTGTTGTACTTGATAGGACAAATACCAAGAGTAAGGGTATCGAATGTCCATCTCTAATGACGTACCCAACACCGCGTACGGGGTTGGCACCCGACTATGATTGGACGCTAAGTACGTCGCACGTTTCCTAGGTTAAGCAGTTAAACAGGTTTACATTTTAATTCCACAAGAAATCAAGCAAAATACTATAACCAGAAATATCTGAGAATTGGCAAGCTTTACTTGCCCACTGATGTATAACCAAGTCCAGAAAATAGGTAGTAAGCTGCAAGGTTTGGCAAGGTACACTTGCTTGTGGTTCTGGCTCTGTTTGCAGTTCTGACTTCAGTTGGATTTGCAGGCGGTACTCCGGTTGCTGAAACAAACATCACCATCAGATCCAGAAAATATCAATCAGCTAGAAACGCCTGTCCTTGGGTCCAATTTGGAGACAAGGACAAAAACGACAGTTTCGGGTCAAAACGGGATCCCCCTGTGGGCCCGCTTTGCACCGAAAAATGCGTCCGGGTCAAAGGTCTCCAAATTCACCAAACTCAGTGTCAACAGGTCAGAAATGCTAATACGAACCCAACGGAACTTTTAGAATTGAATTCCGATGAGCCGATCACAAAATTGCCCGTCGAGCGGGGCCTGTGGGGCCCACGACACGCGATTTCGTCAACGTTCTCAGAATCGAACCAAACTTGGGTCACAGGACCAGCGTATCGCTACGAGTCCGATGGTGCAAGTTTCGTTTCAATCCGACGTGTGTACACAAAGTTAGGGTGAAATACAGAAAAGTCGAATACGGGGCGATGTTCGCGGATACGCGTTGATCACGGTGTGCACGCATTGACTTCTGCGAAATCCCGCACGTCCGTATCGACGACGCGGACGTATCTGTGAAGACCGCGCGCGACCAAGTCGTCCCGTTTGGTGGGGCGTACTCAGTTCCGGGGTGAAACAGGGTCTGGTTTTTCCTGTTTTTGGATCACGGTGTGCGATCACCACAGGACGCGATGCCCCGAATGGTTTATCCGGAAACCGAGAGGGTCATATAGGCTTCGCAACACAATTTACGGAATTGAAAACAGAGCTACGAACAAAAAGATACATGCACCTGAAGGGGACCCGAAAACCAGGGTCGAATCGTGTCCGACACGACACAGGACACGTATCCTGTGTCGGACACGGGGGTGGGGGAAATTAGGGCTAGGGTTTTCAGATCCGGCGGCGGCTCAGGGCGGAGGGCGGCCGGGCGGCGTGGTGGCGGAGGGGCTCTGCGGCACGGCGAGGAGGACCGGGTGGCCGGCGCTGAGCGGCACGGCGGCCGGAGCTGCTGCCGCTGCTGCTCACTGCTGCTGTTTGCTGCGGTGGCCGTCGTCGGAGACGAAGGGGAGGGGAGGAAGAAGAGCTGGGCTGGGCGTGGTTCTGGCGGCCGGGCGGTGCACGGAGGGGCTGGCGGAGCTGGCGGAGCGCGGTGGCTGGAGGGTCGTGGCGGTGGTCGGCACGGTGGGGGCAGGGGGGTTTTTAAAGGGGCTGGGGGTGGAGGTCGAGCCGAGGGAGGCGGAGGGGGTTTCCGGGTCTGGCGGAGGCGCGTGAATGCGTGGCGCGGCGGCGGCGGCGGCGCCGGAAGCGGAGCGGGGAGAGAACGGGTCAGGGAGAGGGGGAACCAGGTAGGGTCGGGTCGGGTGTGGGTCTGGAGGATCCGACCCGACCCGCTAGGGGGCTGGGCTGGGCTCGTGGGCCGGGCTGGGCTGGGGGAAATGGGCCGGGCCTAAGGTTTAGATAATTTAAATAATAATGATAGTAATAATAACAAATAAAAATAATAATCAGAAATAACAAATAAATAAATAAATAATAAATAAATAGTTTTTGGTAATTTAAAAATAGGTCCGGGGCCCAATAAATTCCAGAAAAATTGCCTTAAGTCCAGTTTTTTATTTTACACCCAAAAATATTATTTTCATAATATTTTAATATTGTTTATTATCATTTAAAAATCATTTAATAATTAAAACCCTGTGTTTAAATTACAAAAAATTCCCAGAAAATTCCAGAAAATTGTGAAAAATCCAGTTTTGAAAATTTTAAAAAATCAGGGGGTTTACATAACAAGATACATAGAAATATGCCATATATAAATACTGAATAAAATAAATATAATAAGGGTGTGCTAACCATCTACGTGAATGCAATGTGAGGACAATATTGGTACGTATGAGTAGGTATAGGTATAACGTCCATACCGCTCCGAAGAATGTGGAAGCTGCATAGTATATATATAACGTCCATAGCGCTCCGAAGAACGTGGAATCTGCATAATATATAACGTCCATAGCACTCCGAAGAACGTGGAATCTGCATAAAGGGAGTCATTGGATCCGTGGTTCCTCTGGTTACTACGAATTCCAATGGGTGTATCCCATACGCCTACTAGTTGTCCTCCCTGCCCAATGTAGATACACAAATCGAATACTCAACGTGCATACCACGTATCTATATGCCAGTCTCTATGAATAAAAATAATCCTGAGTTACGTACTAACCGTGATGTAAGTCACACGCACCGATAGCTAGTCGAGTATGCGAACCCGCATCCCAATATGAATATGTCTCAGTGAATGTGTAAGAGTGTCAGGTCTCAAAAGATAACAGGGTATCCTCCAACGGGGTGAGTCTGCTAAGGACTAGGTCGAGTATACTAATCATCGACGTATCCGTCGACTGCACCCGAGTCAATCTCGGACGCGCACAATCATATAAAATAAAGCAACAAAAATCATACAACATATGCATAATTTAATTTAGATAGTAAATATGACAAGGTATCTTGCTTGAGTCCTCAAGCTGTGAATGCCAATAGCCTGCTCCTACGGTGTCTCATGGCTGATCCAATGATCCTAAACACACCAATATAATATAGCAATCCATCGTCAGACACTAAGTATATATATATATATATATATATATATATATATATATATATATATATATATATATATATATATATATATATATATATATACTACGTTGTTCTACGGTACTGACGCAAGGATCACGTCGGTCGAATACAGAGTCGCGGGTGCATGTAGCTAAGATACACACGTGCCCTGTCTTCAGTCACCGTGTATCCCGTGACAGTAAAAACACTAAGGTCATAAGTCACCAACTAATTATGTTTAGTATAATTAATGGTCCTTATCATCCGTACTAAGCATTCTTGTCGATGTCCAGGTTTAATGATGCATTACAAGTCTTAAATAACAATTTGCTCACAAGGACGTTCACTAAGTTATTGATTACTAACTTATTAGTTATTAAGAAATCCGATTAGGCATACATATATTCATAATTAGGATTTCTGAATTACTATTTCGTCTCCATGCCAAAACACGACACGATGACACGGTGATAAAATATTTCATGATACAAAGGGGATGGAGGCCAACGAGAGTTACCTATTCGAGGATGAACGTGTGTGGGGGGGGGATTCTGCTCATCGTCGTGCGCACTCATTGGTAGTCAGCGGAGCTCCGGCATCGGCGGCAAGTCTCGACAGCAGCGGTAGCACTGCTGCAGTTATAGCAGCGGTAGTAGCGGCTTTGCAGGGGCGGCAGCGACGTCGGCGCGGGCTGAGAACGGTGTTGAGCGGCTGATGTGTCGCAGGGGTAGGTCGGGGCAGACCTCACGGTGGTGGTGGCCGGTGATTGCGGCGGTGGGGCGTTCGGGGCAGCGGCTAAGGGGGTCGGGGTGATGGAGTTTTAGTTAGTGACGGAGGGGATGTTGAAGGTGGTGGTGCTGTTGGCTGACAGTGGCGGTCCGGCGGTGTGCAGGGTGGTCCGACGTCGAGACCAGTGCCGGCGGCAAGGTGGCTGGTCGTTGGTAGAGGGAGGGGTAGCTCGGGTGAAAGAGGGGTCGGTTAGGGTTGGGGGTGGAGGATGAATAGTAAATTTTAGGGTTTTTAATGGTAGATAGTATGTGTATTTATAAGGGGATTTGAAGGGCTGGCCTCGGGACTTGGGCTGATCTGAACCTTGTTGGGGTAGGGCTGGTCCATGTGAAAGAGTGCATATGGCTTGCTTAAGTTCTGTTTAGGGTAAAATTGGCCTCCAACAATTAATTAGATTAATAATTAAATACGCAAGGCAAAAATTAATGAACATTGCATAGCTAAGGTTACACCATGGTCAGAGGGGTACCTACAATTGTCTCACATAATTCTAATTAAATTCCAAATAAATCCTAGTCTCCGGATTTAATTCAATTAAACCCTAAATTGGTTGAGGGGGTTTACAACCTCACCACCCACAGTCGATCAGACGCAGATATTTGTGCTCTTTCAACAGATGATGGAGGCGCAGCTGCGTTAGTCAGAGATTATATGGCAGAGCATTGAGAATGCTCACCAGATCGCGCTCGCAGAAGTTGAGAGAGCCGCCTTAGTCCAGCTACAGACGGCACCACCTCTGTTTACCCCACAGCAGCCGAGGCCGGGGACCATCATAGACTTCAAGAGGATGGGGCCGAAGGACTTTAGAGGCATAAAAGGGATCCTTTATGCTGATAATTGGATAGAAGACATTGAGCGAAACCTGCAGTTGGCACAGATTTCAGAGAGGTTGCAGATAGAGGCAGCGGGGTGCATGATGTTCGATACTATATTGACTTGGTTCATGACGGACCCCAGGATCTCAGTACCAGGGCTTACTTAGAAAGTTTTTAAAGAGCTCTTCAAGGAAAATTTCTTTCCAGATGTGGCTCTGACATCTCTAGAGAGCCAGTTCTAGTACCTTATTCAGTGAGGTATGATGGTAGATGAGTATACGGCAGAGTATTACAGATTAGGTCGCTTTATGGAGGGGCAGAACTCTAGAGGAAGAGCCAGGAAGTTCAGGAAGGGCCTGTGTAACACCCCGTTCCGTTCTAGCGGACTGCCGACTCAAACGGCAAAAGTGCAATTGTCCCGACCGGCTTTGCCTCAAACGAGAAACAAAAGATATCCAGACTTGTCCCTATAGGAATCCGGCTTAGGCTTTCAGAGGCTCGCTTGACGTATCACTCTACCGAGGCGAATCATCGCTAAGGTGGGTGGCTACGGTGAACTTGTCTTTGCTTAGCCAACACACATAAAATCTGGAATGATATATGCTAGTCGCTAGGTGAATAACCCCCTGCATGCTAATAAATCCAACGCACCTAGCTAAGGGAATAATCCCAACTCATATTGCTTGATAGAACATGGAAATGAAATACTGCTTATAATCAGATCCTCGCATGCTAAGTCCCTCACGGTTTCATCCCTCGGCTTACCTTCGGGTCCGAGCAAACATGTTTACTTATGTTCCTTAGAAACACATGCTTGTCTGCTTGTAATGTTGCCATGTTTTCATCCAAACCCCGGGAGACTACTACGTAGTCGTTTCGTGCCTGAATGAACCTGCAAGTATCCGGGACTGTTAGGTCACCAAGGCAATTCCCGAACCAGGGAATTTGCACCATGAATGAATAAATCACTGAATCGCAGCTCGTGGAGCAAACTACTGAATCAACTGGCCTGGCCTGGCAACTGACTACTGTAAATGAATACTGCCTCAACAAGTTCTGTATATATACTGCCTCGAACTCGTTCCATATCGGACTTGTTCAATATATACATATACTGCATCGAACTTGTTTTTGTACCAGACCGAGACCCTGACCTGTATGTCACGGACAACTTGGAAACAAGGTCACTGGTTCCACGGACGATTTCTGGGGCACCGGGACCGATCCGATCCGGATGGAACAAACTTTAGTCTACTGTATCTGGACAGGATGGTCTGCAGCCACCACTGAATCTTTGTTGCTTTCTATCCTTGTTCAAGACTAAACTGGTCCTTTATGGCTATGCCAACGACAACTGTTCTTATAGATAAGTCATCCTCGCTTAGCGGCTATCCGCGTGCGAGTCACTGCATCGCATCACTGAACAAACTGAACACCTGAACGATCATGATAAAATGACCCTCGTGTTTGCATATGCTATGCCTCCTGAATGCTTATACTTGCACGTGCTTGAATTAACAATGTTTGCCTTGGACAGGAAAGGTAAAATGGTAACTTGGTAAGTCTTACCGTGTTTCCTCTCATGTTGCACGGCGCACTGCCCGACACGTAAGGCTGTTCAATATTTGCATGAAACTGATCCTAAGGCAACTAGAAAGACAACTTAATAGTTGGTGCACTAAACTTATATTACGTGTTTGGATTTATCGAGCGGACGAGTAGCTTCCCCACCAGTGCATTCAATGTACTGATAATCCACCACTTTGTATGCAGGGTGCGGGAGAACCTCGTTCGGTACGGATGCCTCCTTCATGCGTGCTAAGGCCAGGAGTTCCCTCTGAAGCCTTGCAACGGTGCATCCGGGACAGAAGCACATATACAAGACATAATGTTGGAACATAGCCCGAACTCGTCCGATCATCGCCTGTACAATCAATCCACAATTGTAGCCACTTGGCACACTTTTACTATTTTAGAGAGAGAGAGAGGCTTGAGCGACTTATAATCTCGGCTATACGCCGCCTATAACACATATTTATATCAATAAAAGAGTTGCTTTACTTCAACTTGTGTTTCAATGCTTCCGCTATTATGTCGACTCAGTGAACTTGTTACCGATCTCCTATGCGTTCATGACTCCGCTACACTCGGACAATCTGTGCGACTCTGTGGCTTAGAACTCTTACCGCCAACCAATGAACCACTGCCTTGCACGGGAGTGGCTCACGCTCATGCAGCATCACGCCCGGATGGGTCAAAGCGATCGTCCCGCGGGAGCGCTTGCGAGGGTGATTCCCGCCTAGCAGGGACGGCCGAAATAGCCTACGGGAGATCGGGGCGTGACAGCCTGAACAGGGAGATCAAATCAAACACAAATGGAGAACTCACTGCTACTTTCGAGAAGATTCTGAGATAGACACAGCGGGCAAAAGTTGATCTAGAGCTTGGCCCTAAGAGGCTGAGAGACACATGAGGATCTAGTACCAACACGGGTACCAGAGGCACTTCCAGCATCCAAGGCAGCAATATCATTGACCAGCTAGAGCGCCGGCACATCACATGCACCAGATTCAGAGGCCATGTATTCTTTGCACTTTCTGTATGAAGCAAGGATATGGATGGGATGCATGCAGGATGAGATTAGGTTAGTGCTTATTCTACAGATCAGGAGACCATCAGTTGAGGGATTGTCCTAAAGTTCTAGCTCGTCTAGCTCAGGGCAAAGATCAAGCACAGAGAGCACCTGCGAGACCACTAGCAGGACAGCAGAGAGGACCTCCTCTACCACCACAACAACAGCAGTTTGCTCCGCACCAACAACAGCAGAGAGGTGCCCAGCGATATGGGCGAGATTTTACCTTGACCGTCGAGGAGGAGGAGCCAGTTGGTGATGTTATCTCAGATTCAGTTTATCTTGATTCTTTTCCATCTTATACTTTATTTGATTTTGGTACTTTGCATAGTTTTGTATATGTATCTTTTGCTCTAAGACATCATCTTGAGTCTGAACCGTTGGTGAGGACTTACAAGATCATGACTGGGGTGGCATTATCCTGGTCAGTGATGTTTGCAAGGACCGGAGAGTTTCTTTAGGAGGTTGAGAGTTAAGCGTATGTCTACTCATAATGCCACTTCCGAGCTACGATATAATACTCGGGATGGATTGGTTGAGTAGGCATCATAGTAGTATCGATTGTCATGGAGGCAGAATTTTATTTTCAGGTGTCAGGAAAGCCAGAGTTTAAGTTTGTCAGAGGATCAGCAGAGCAGAGCGAAGGAGACTTCTGTGGAGCTTTGGTAGAAGAGCAGGAGCCATCACATCCGTTGATTGCATTGTATATAAACATATTTTTGGCAGAGTTGTCGGGGTTGCCACCGGACAAGGATGTGGAGTTCTCTATAGACTTGGTGCCAGGTGCAGAGCCAATATCACAGCACGTCTATAGGGTGAACAACAGCAAACTGGCAGAGTTGAAGAAGCAGGTGGATAAGTTACAGGACAAGGGCTTTATCCGCTCCAGTTCATTACCATGGGGTGCTCTGGTACTTTTTATACTGAAGAAGGATTGGTCGGTATGTATGTCTATCGACTACAGGGCACTCAACAACCTCACTATCAAGAACAAATACCCATTGCCGCGGATTGACGATTTGTTTGATCAGTTGAGCAGAGCGAAGGTATTCTCAAAGATAGACTTGAGTTCGGGGTACCACCAGGTAAAAGTGAAGAAGGAAGACATTTCGAAGATAGCTTTTAGGACTCGGTATGGGCAGTTTGAGTTCTTGGTGATGCCGTTTGGGTGACCAATGCCCCGCAGTATTCATGAACCTGATGAATAAGGTATTTCATTAGTACTTGGATCAGTTCGTGGTAGTCTTCATTGATGATATATTGATTTATTCAAAGACCCCGGAGGAGCATGAGAAGTACTTGAGGATAGTTCTGGAGACCCTTAGGAAGGAGAAGCTATATGGAAAGCTTTCAAAGTATGAGTTCTTTCTTGATAAGGTTGAATTTCTCGGACATGTGATTACAGAAGACGGGATTTCAGTGGACCCGAAGAAGATTTTAGCAGTTGAGTCATGGTCTACCTCGAGTTCAGTAGCAGAGATCAGGAGTTTTCTTGGACTGTCAGGCTATTATCGGAGATTTATTCAGGATTTTTTTAGGATTGCGGAGACGATGACTAGACTAACCAGAGAGGATATGGAGTTCGTCTGGACTGAGGATTATCAGTCTGCTTTTGAGAAACTAAAAAAAAGGTTGACTACAACTCCAATATTGACATTGCCATCAGGGACAGGAGGATTTTCTATATACAGTGATGCATCGGGTAAGGGTTTAGGTTGTGTGTTACAGCAGAACGGGAAGGTGATTTGCTATGATTCCAGGCAATTACGCCCGCATGAGAAGAATTACCCTACCCATGACTTGGAGTTGGCAGCGGTTAATTTTGCTCTTAAACTGTGGAAATGCTACTTGTATGGAGAGTGGATAGAGATCTTTACAGATCACAAGAGCTTAAAGTATTTTTTACCAAAAAAGAGCTCAATATGTGCCAGCAACGATGGTTGGAGTTGATGAAGGACTTCGATATTTTTTGCAGTACCATCCAGGGAAGGACGTAGTCGCGGATGCCTTTAGCAGGTATCCAGTGACTATGTATTTGATAAGGGATAGAAATTTATTGGCCGATCTTGATAGTTTGGACATTAAGGTATTAGTTCCTAGAGTTGCAGCACAGATGTGGGGACTTCAGGTACAGTCAGAGTTGATGGATCGGATCAGAGCTGTACAGTTCGGGGATGAGTCTCTGAGGAGCATCAGAAAACAGGTCCAGATAGGGTTGGCAGAAGACTTCAGTATTGCAGATGATGGATCATTGCGGTACGGTACCAGATTGTGTGTACCGAATGGAGCGTTGCGCGAGAAGATTCTTCAGGAGGCTCATCGATCTCAGTACTCTATGCATCCAGGTGCCAATAAGATGTATAGGGACATAAGGGAGCATGTTTGGTGGTATGGTATGAAGCGGGAGGTAGCTAGCTTCGTATCCAGATGTTTGGTTTGCCAGCAGGTAAAGGGGGAGAGACAGAGGCCAGGTGGATTGCTTCAGCCTTTACCCATTCCAGAGTAGAAATGGGATCATGGGACAATGGATTTTGTTTCAGGACTTTCACGTTCTCTAGGAGGTAAAGATGTGATTTGGATCATCGTAGACAGGTTGACTAAATTGGCCCACTTTCTGCCATTCAAAGTGGGTACGTCTACGGAGAAGCTCACGGAGATGTATGTGAATCAGATAATCAGATTGCATGGAGTTCCTGTGAACATAGTCTCGGATCAGGATAGTTACTTCATATCCCACTTCTAGAGAAGTTTATAGGCTATCTTGGGCACTCAGCTCAAGTTCAGTAGCGCATATCACCCTCAGATAGACGAGCAGTCGGAGAGGACTATCTAGACTCTCGTGGACATGCTATGCACCTGTGTTTTGGATTTTGGAGGTTCTTAGGAGGATCATCTTTATTTGGTAGATTTTCTTACAACAGCAGCTACCAAGCCAGTATCAAGATGTCACCGTTTGAGGTGTTGTATGGACAGAGATGCCTAATTACATACGATGGTAAAACAAATACACATACTTATAACAGTTCATAAAAATAGACAGACCTGGAGCAACCATCCGTTGAATTTTCTCAGTATGAGATATCATAAAAGTATATAAAATATCATAGTCATACAATAAACACAAAACAAAAGTATCACAGTCACACAATAAGTACAATATAAAAGTATCATAGTCACACAATAAGCACAATAAAAGTATCACAGTCACACAATAAGTCTTATCCAATTTCTCAATCTCTCAAGGAAATCTAATATGCTGGGGCAGAACCCAGTCTCTCAGATACTTTACATAAGCTGCGTCTAGGTGATTAATCTATTTTATAGGTGTTTGGTGATTGGAACTCCCCCTCTGAGGTGGTGCTTGCCCTACAGTAGGAGGTACCACTTCCTTCTTAACATTAGGAGTTGTAACTTCCTCCTTAACAATTACTTCCAATTTAACAGTAGGTGGTGCCACTTCCTCCTTAACAGTCACTTCCTCCTTAACAGTAGGAGGTACCACTTAAAATACAGTACATGGCTAGAGTTCTAAATGAATTTTATTTTATTTGTAATCCTCTTCTAAAAATTTATCTACTTTATTTTTCTCGTCCTCCTCCTCATCTTAACTTTTATCTACTTCGTCTTCATCTTCGGATAATTCTACCTCTTCCACACGATTAGACGTATAATGAGGAACTTCTATTGAGTCTACATCTACAATGTTTATTACAATAGGTAGCTCATTATCCTGATAACCTATTTTTTTAACGTCAAAGGTATTTCTAGCTTTCGTCTTGCATACTGCCCACTATTCTGACCTCGTTATTTTCCGTTTAGGATAAGTTGTGAAGTACACGAGCTGAGCCCGACTTGATAGAAAAAATGGTTTATAGCCTTGATATCGATGCCGGTAGTTATATCCACAAGACCATGCTTGTCTATTTTTTAACATTGATCTTTGATCGGATAGTACCAATCACACCTGAATAACACGATCTTAGCAGGATCTGTTCCATAATTATATGTCAACTCCAAAATCTCCCGTAAGACACCATATAAATTATTTCCTGGATTGACATCTTTGTAATTCGAAGATCTGATACACAAACAACTATTTATCGGGGCTTTTGTTGACTTGAACCTAAACTTATTCACACAGTAGCTTGGCCAAATTTTGACGACATAAATTGGTCCCTTGGCTAGAGTTCTAATAGACTCATTTCTGAGTGTTGTGTGGGGAAGATCGACCTAAATACCAAGGAAACGATATTGTGCATAGTGCATATATAAAAAGATCCTTACATATGCACTCAACCAAGAAGGGGAATGAAGTCTTATTTTTTGTTCTAATTTTTCATCTATTATATATGGTCTCATCGACCTCAGCTCATCATTAAATATGCTAAAAAATAATAAAACATCGCCCGATTAGTGTAACAATATTAGCGTATACTATTAATTAAGATGACTTAAATGTTGACGTATTAATTACTTACCCCTCTAGCTTCTCCACTTCATCCTCGTCATAGTTGAGGAATATATACAACTGAGTAGCCCTTAGCTCGTCGTCATTCAGATCTCTTATTCATTTTGCCCGAAGGCTTACCGAAAGTATTGAATACTTTTAGTATTGCATCATTAGATTCCTGATATTCGTCATCATTTATGGGAACTCTTGTTCTATTAGTAGCAATATGTGGCTTGAAATAGATTGAGAAAAAGTTTATAATCTCCTCAAGAACATAGGCTTTATAAATAGAACCCTCGACCCATGTCTTATTTTTTACCTTTCTCTTTAGGTGGTTCAGTTGACGCTCGAACGGGTACATCCATCAATAACCGACAGGCCCACCAACATGTGCCTTGTAAGAAAGATGAATTAGAAAATGCTCCATGAGTCAAAAAATTCAGGAGGGAACACTCTTTCAAGCTTGCACAGTGTTACCGTAATGTCCTTCTCTTGCTTTTCTTGACGATCGACGATCAACTTTATAGAACTAAGATCCCTGAAGAATATGCTAAGCTCAGTCATGGATCCCAAACTACCTACGATAAGAATTTATGAAATATAATTGGAATTAACCTCTCCATTAATACGTGACAGTCATGGCTCTTCATACCCGTCAGTTTTTTCTCCTTTGGGTCAACGCATCTTCTTAGATTTGACACGTACCCGTCTGAAAATTTTAGCCCATGAATTCACCTACAAAATCTCCCTTTATCCTTCTTATCCAGTGAGAAAATTGCCTTAGGCTGCTTATACTTTTCATTCCCTTCCTCTAATAAATGCAACATCGGGCATCTGCATATTTCTTCCAAGTCCAACCTGGCCTTAGATTTGTCTTTCGTCTTATCCTTTACGTATATCATAGTATTAATTATGTTGTCAACCATATTCTTCTCGATATGTGTGACATCAAGGTTATCTCTGATCAGATTGGTGCTCCAATATGGAAGATCCCAGAATATGCTCCACTTTGTCTAGTTATAGTGTGACCAAATCCATCGCACTTGTACTCCCTTAGTAGGCTCTTCGATAGTACTTGGTAAATCTTTAACCTCTTTCCATATCGTGTCTCCGGCCACCTTGGAGGTAGATTTGTCTTCTCCATAGTGCCGGTACGAAATGCATTCATGTTCCTCCGGAACAGATAATATGACGGCAAAAATTATCGATGACAATCAAATAAGCACAATTTTTCTCCGTATTTCAAACGAAAAGCCTTAGTGCGGTCCATACAATATGGACATGAGAGACGAACATAAGTGTTATATCCTGATAATATGCCATAAGATGAAAAGTCATTGATGGTCCACATAAATGTTGTCCTCATCTGAAAATTCTGCGTTTTAAAATATCGTACATGTTGGCGCCTACTTTCCATCGCTGATTTAACTCATCTATCAACGGTTGTAAGTACAAATCAATGTTCTGCTTTGGATTATCTGGACCCGGAATAATAACGGTTAAGAACATAATCGGAGTCTTCATGCACATCCAAGACGGTAGGTTATACGGGGTGACGATCACAGGCCAACACGAAGACTGCGAGTCCGAAAGTCTGAATGGGGTAAAACGTCGGAGGAGAGCCCCAATCTTATATTACGTTGATCCAAAGAAATATTGGGATACTCTCGATCGAAGTTCTTTCATATTTCTCCATCGGATGGGTGATCCAACACTCCTTCAATTTGTTCTCATCTGTGCCAACTCATGTTTTCGGCATTCTCCTAACCATAAATAACCTCTGCAACAGTGGCTTTAAATGTAAGTAGTGCATCGAATCGGTCGGCTTCCTTGCCCCGACAGACCTTCATGTACCAGTTGCCTTGTAGTGATCAGCACCACAAAATCTACACACATCTTCATCTTTGTCATCTTTATAGTATAATATACACCCATTATGATATTTATCAATTTTTTTGTATCCCATCCAGAGCGATTTCACCATCCTCTTAAACCGGTAGAAGTCTTTAGGTAACTTAGAACCTGCCGGCAAGATCTCTAAAATAAAATCCATCAATCGGTTGTAGCATTCTTGCGACATGTTAAAATCGTACTTGATGCTCAACAGTCTTGTAACCACCTCCAACGGTGAATGATCCTCACAACCAGAATATAATGGAGTTCTTGCATTCTTCAGTAATTCCATAAACTTTATAGCATGCATCAGCATTCGACGCCTCCTCAGCTGCATCATGATTGTCCGAATCAAAACTAGGTCCGGCAACGTCGAAAACCATGTTCACGCACCCGTCGTCGTAATCAGCGTGGTCATGAACACCTATATAATGCTCCACATAAGACTCTGCCTCCGATGCTAAAGACACAAGTTCTCCGTATGAGGTCCACTGATAGTAATTCGGCATGAAACCCCTCGAGTATAAATGATATGTCACATCCACTTCTGAGTGATATTTTAAAGTTACGAAATCTCACACATGATTACTTAATTTTGGTATCATCCATGTACTAAGAGAACGCTTTAACGAACTGCAGGAACTGTTCTACCCCCTATATGAATTTATTCTGCACACCGCACATGTCATCAGGATGACGGTTGTACATCCACGAACGATGATGTAGGTAGTAATTCAGATCCATTTTTAGATACTTCTGAAAAGATAAATATACATCGTTCAAGTATATTATTTAAATGGATGCAAAGATGGATACACTTGTTCATCAAAGTAACAACTCCTATTGATGTGTGAGTATTCGAGTTGTTATGCGTGAGTATCCATATCGTGGTTCATGAGTATCTGTTTTAGAATTAGTGACTATCCAAAACTAGTAGACATGTGGACACTTGACTTCAGAGTGTCGAATATATACATAGGTCTTGATAACACTCTAGGTATTTGTATATCATGTGGATATCACATACCATAGTACATAATATCACATTGATACTCTCTTGTATCTTGACACCAAGATAGAGTTTCAAATACCAATGACACTAACTATATTTGACACTTGTATCTTGGTACCAATATACACTCTAGAGCACTCATTTTTGACACTCAACACATGTTTATACCTACTTCTATAATTGTATATTTTTATACTTTTGTATATGTATCTATCTATATAGATTATTAATCATCGCTAGCTCACTCATCCCTCACTCAAACATATACACATACACACCTCTCACTTGGATACTCTCATATACTTGACACACACACACACACACACACACACACACACACACACACACACACACACACACACATACACACAAGCACAAAAGGAATACGTAGACTCTCATACACTTGACACACACACACACAAGGTACTACCCATACCCAAATACAATACCTTGACTAAAACACATATCCAAATTTATATCAAACAACCTATATCTTAGTTAGAGTCCATGTGTCCTGTGTGTGTCCATGTGTTCGGGTCCATGTTGGTACGAATCGTGGCATTTAGGGTTGTGTATGTTGGTACCAAGATATCAAACAACCAATATCTTGTTCGTGTTAGTACGAATCGTGTCATGTAGGGTTGTGTCATGTGTGTGTGTGCCCATGTATTCTGGTCCATGTGTCAGGGTTAGGGTTGTGTTCTGTGTATGTCAATGTATCTTGATTGTGTCTAGTGTGTATGTCCTACTTGTGTCCGGGTCTGGGTTAGGGTTTATCGAGCGGGAAGGAAGGGAGGAGAAGCGCTTGAGAGAGGGGTCAACGGAGGAGGACCACGTTAGAGGGGGTCAGCCATGCCGGTGGGGGAGGAGCCGCGTCTGGGGGTCACGGGGGCGAAGAGGCAGCGTCTGGGGGTCGTCTATGTCGGGGTGGGGGGGGGGGCGAAAAAGGGTCATCGGGGGCGCGGAGGGTCACCGAGGGCACGGAGGGAGGGGGACCCTATATTAAGTAATTTACCGATGTTAATACCAGACGTCGCTAAACGTCACAAATTTTTTAATATACATCATCATGTAAGGTGTGGAATGGCTAACAGTCGTTGTTATTAAAAATATAACGACATTTAGTGACTTGTTGGTGGCGTCATCTTTCATAATACTAAATGTCATTGCTAAAGGTCGCAGAAAGTCGTTGATAGCGACGTATTACGATATTTTTAAAACACGTTGCTAATTTCAATAATATTAGCGATATCGTTGTCCAGAGTCACTAAATTTGTCTCTGATTTGAATCATTTTGGTAGTACTAACCCTCTGACCGAGGAGGGGGTCGTCGGGGTTGAGGGGAGCTGAGGATGGTTATCGGGGCCAAGGGGGACGTTGTGTCCTTGGTTACACGATATATATACCAATGTCATGCCACCACCACCCAAACACGAACTCTTGTGTCAAGAATAGGTTGAACACTGCTCTAACCCAAGTTGGATACAAATTTTAGAAGAAGCCAATACAGTGTCGTATCTCGGCTTTGAAGAGTTATTTCGGTGTCCGTGTATATGACTCTTCTTGAGTCAAGATTTGCATCATATTGTACACGATGCTGATACCCAATGATGCGTCTAATTAACTCATATAGGGTTAGGGTCTGTGTCGTGTCTCGACTTTGAAGAGAGATAGGGTTAGGGTTAGGGTCTGTGTCATTTCCTGTGTCGTGTCAAGGATATATCGTATCAGTATATGTATCTGTGTAGTATCCCGTATCGTGTCTATGTTTGTGTCTTTGTCATTCCCATATTAAATATTTAGGATTAGGGTTTACCTGATCTTGAGGGTTGAGCGAGGAAGGGGATGGCCGGGAGGAGGAGGAGCCCGGAGAGGAAGATCTCGGAGAGGAGGAGGAGGGGGGATCGTCGGCAGTGGAGCCCGAAGAGGAGGATGAGGAGCTCGAAGAGGAGGATGAGGAGCTCGGTGGAGGCCCAGAGAGGAGGAGGAGGAGGAGCTCGGTGGAGGAGGAGGAGGGATCGTCAGCAGTGGAGTCTGGAGAGGAGGAGGAGTTTGATGGAGCACGGTCGGAGGGGTCGTCGGCGGGTTGGGGGACAAAGGAAAAACTTTAGAAAAAATTTGAGTGAGAATGGGTGGAAAGGAAAACCCGACCGCTATATTAAAATTAAATTAGCGACGTCGGCTTTAGATTTCTCTAAACGTTGCCATTAAAAAAATTTAGCAACAATTTGCTACATTTATAAATTTTACTAATTAAAAAATAACAGCGTCGGTAAAGACATCACCAAATGTCGCTAAATCAAAAACTTTAGAGACGTTTAGCAACGTTAAAAAAAATATAGCGACTATTCTTTCAAAATATCAAGTATGATCGTTATTTGTCGTTATTCGTCGCAAACAACGACGTACAACGACATTTATTTATTGCGTCGCTAAATTCTTTAAAATTAACGACGTTAACCGATGACGTCGCTAAAAATGTCTCTATTTCATCATATTTTGGTAGTGGATCGAAGAGTTGGGTATGATTTGGCGGATCAAGAAATTGCTGATTTTAAATTTATGATTGAGGTAATTCCCTAGTGACTTCTAGTACTAGCACTTACAGATGGATAACCTTGTTGGGCGGTACCTATGTTATATTTCAGGAGTTAGAGAACTTATTGACTGATAGACTGTGATCATCGAGTTGGTAGATTCTTGTGAGCCAGAGGGTCTGGAATTATTTTTGTGATTGGTTTAGTGTCTAGTGTTCGTATTTCCTGACCTGATATTCATATTTCATCGTTGATGGAAGGACAATTGATATATTGATCCAGTGGATAGATCAACTTGATAGTTTGCTTAGTCTGATTTATTGACTGGTTGTCTTTGTTTTCTAACCTGAGTACCTGTACTCGTGCTATCGACTACCAGGTAACCTTTTGAGGTACTGGCCCTGTTATCGTACTGAGGTGCTTCATATCCATTAGTGCACTGTGGTATTATTTTTGTTTAGAGTGCACTGAGGTACGATTACATATTATACTTGTGCATTGAGGTATTATCTTGTCCCTGTTATTTTACAATATTATATTATTACCTGCAGGGTACCCTTGTAGTTGGTTAGTGATCGTAGCTTAGCGTGGTAGGATATTTTTTTTATTGATTGTTGCATTACACTCTGGACGAATCTAGGTTGGAATCGAAGGGAACCAATATGGATTCGTACACAATGTACCCGTACTATGGTATGACATCTAGGAATGATGATCATGTGACCACGACATAAGATTCTATATAATTGTAGGGTTAATTAGATAACTAAAAATAGGTAGAAGCATTGGGAGGGAAAGAGATCCCGAGATCGTGCGTGTCGAACCCCTCCCCCCAAAATATTTATCATGGAGAGAAGGCTGGCCACTACATGATAATGTATATCATCAGCACTAGTGGAGTACAGTATTCAACCATTAGTATTATTATATCGAGCCAGTATCTTCCTATATGAGAACTGGAACTGCTATTGATTATTTAGCACCGTAGCCTTGCGAGGGAGTGGTGCATCTTCTCTTTCTTCTTTTCATTCGTATATTAATGGGCCGGCTAGCCCTTCCCGGACATAGCACGATCTGAGGATTCCTATATATTTTATTATTGGGGTAACCCAAACTTCATTTAGCAAGCCGTAGGTATTGAGTGGGTGATTATTCATATAATTGTATAGTGTGCTGCTTGCTAGTCAGCTGGTATGTAACGTTGTCCCGGTGCAGCAATTCATTCCCTTGTCCTTGTTTGGTGTAGGGGTGAATTACTATTTCGATAACAAATTACGGATTTTAGTTGATGACATAGGTATTAGTGGATGTTAGGATGATTATGATTGATTATTGATTCTTTACCTAGGGTGTGTTGCTTGCTAGTCGGCTGGTACGTAAACTATCCCAGTGTAGTGATTCATTTTCTTGTCCTTGTTTGTATAGGGGTGGATTACTGTTCTGATGACATGTTGCAAAATTCAGTTGACGATGCAGGTATTAGTAAATATTGGATGTTACGTTGTAGCTGTTTATTTGGTTGATGCTTTATACCTTGTAATCATACATTGGTACCGTACGATCCTTTACCCTATTTATTGTTATTTTCTATATACTTTATGTTATGTTTCTTATTGGTTTTCTTCACCCGTCCTTGAGTTTTCCTTTCTGATACTTGCTGTGGTTGGCCTGACCAATCCTGGATTATTTCCAAATTTCCCCTGACGGACCCTATGGATCTTTCAGACCTAGATTGGAGGATGCGCTTCAGTTTTGAATCATATTAGGAACTGTGTGGAAAGGTACTCTTGTCTACATATTTTCTTATTGTAGACTTCTTGTTTATCATGAATATTTTTGACCGTTTGGTCCTGCATGTTTTCCATTTGTTATCATTCTTGCTGCTTATTTTATTATGGTTTCCTGTGGATATAAGATCAAGTTTAAGCCATATATTGGATTACATTCTTGGATACCTAACATGACTGACATCCGTTATCGCCGTATGACTTTCTATACCTTGTACGGGGTAGTTGGCCTTGTCTGTCCCAGTATTTATCTAGTATTCTTGGAGCGGGGCGTGACATCACCACAACTTCAAACCGAAAGAAAATGAATAAAACTGAGAGTACAAAAAATTTATCGAAGCAGAAACTATAAGTCGAACAGTGGTGGTCCATGCAGGTCGAGAGTATACTATTTCAGTTATGTTACTGTACCGAGAAAGCCTGCATATAGATTAGAGGATAGGATCTCATCCACTTGCTTGATCAACTTTCTTGATTTTATTCCAAATTCTTTGGACTCTATTATCTTTATTGGTCTTTAAAATTGTATTCGCTTAACTTTTTTGATATCAATATCATTGTTTCTCATCTCTCGCTATTTTGGAGGGATTAATGCACTTGCTTAATGGGTTCTTGAGTAGCATTCCCTGTCAGAGTATAGAAATCCCTTATTGTTTGAAGGTCTTATAAGATAACCGGGATAACATACTTCCAAGGAAAAGAAGACTAGATAAATTTTGACAACTTAAAAAGCTTAGTATAAATCATACCTTAGAAACTATCACATGTAAATTAATTGACCTTTAACTTTCGTTGTATTAAGGCATGACTTGAGGGTAGTATAAATACTAATAGGCTCAATTAGAATATTTGACCATATTATTTGACCATAATATTGAGGAACCGATAGAAAATCATGGTTTGATATTATGGCTAAACATAAATTTCATAGTAATATAAAATAAGGGTTAAAATGTAATATAAATTTTGATTCTTGTCTTTATATTAGCAAATCAGTATCTTAGAAAACCAAGATGAATGAACTAACGCCCTAGTAGGAGCATGAGTACCCTATCTTCATCCTAGCAGATCACCTAGAATCTATGATCGTTGTGTATTCAAATTGAGTATTCCTAAGTAATCAACTGAGTCAAGTCCTTCAACCTTGCGTACTTACCCCTTCTTTATCATAAATCTTTTGATATTTCTTTAATCATTCAACTTTGCAAAGATCTCAATCTTTTCCCTAATTATGCTCAACCTAGGAGACAATCATATCCTAGTGAATACCATCTCTTCTTAGAAAACCACGTTATTATCTGACTATATGTTTGATTATTCTATTTTAAGTTAATTATTCTTTCCTTAAATCATAGATCCATTGTTATTGCTTTTTAATCAGTTGAACCTAGTAAATGATTAGAATTATTTCTTTGATCATACCCCGACCTCGGTAATTAGCATATCACCTCCTCTTACAAAACCATATTATCATCAAGAGTCTCTAATCACTTTCTATTTGTTTTCCTTAATTTTTATACACCATATATCGTGTGATGACCAAATAAATTTATTTGTTTTCTAAATTAAATCGTGCCATACCCATTGAATCCAATCCCTTGTGAATAATTTGAAGGACCGTGTATGGAAACTCTAGAGGCGGGTGAATAGAGTATAGTGGATGTCATGACCCGCACCCGGATATTCGGGCACGAGTACGTGGGTACGTCCAGCCTACGCCGCAGTGTCGGCGGTAGTACGCTGTCTAGATCATATTCACAGGTAATTTAAAATCTTTCTCATCCACAAGAATAAACAGGCAAGGATAATTACAGGAAATAGGAATGCTAAGATTTCATAATATTTAATTTGTGACAACCAAATCCACAGTTAATACAAAACCAGAAGATAAATCGGGGACAAATCCGAGTATTGTGCTGAAAAAAAATACTAGCTAACTGGCTACTACTCCTCAAAAGTAGCCTTCTGAGTGGGAACCGGCTCCTCAATAGTATCACCTGCTACGTCATATGGGCCATAATAGGTGGGGGCATAGTCCTCATCATCGCCTAATATGTCAACGGATCCAGTCAGGAAAGGAGCAAAGTACCAAATGCACAACAAGATTAAACTGAATATTTATGACAATTAGGAAAGAAACTGTCTAGGTATCATGATAAGAATAAGCATAATAAGTAGTAAAATTAACTAAGATGTTAAGCACTAAAAATCAGGAATATAAGTAAAATAGGATTAATTGCTATAAACCAGGGACATGAGTAAATCAGGAATATAATGAGACAGGAAAATATAACTGTAACAAGACAACAGGAACTATGTGTGTGTGATTGTGTATTTAGAATACATAGTTGGCATGTAGGGGCTTATAAGGCTAATAAGGCCATCATAGACGACTAGCAGTCAGGAATAATCAAGAATAAGGCTGATGGTACAGTCGTGTACCAACAGCTAGCAGTCACAACAGGGGGAAGGGTAAACTACATGCCTCCTAGTATTCTCCCACCCGACACGAAAAGCAAGACATGAAATCCAGTAATCAAGATATGAAATCCAGATTCTAACACTATGTGTAAACATCCAATGGTACTAGTAGAGCAAGGAATTAATTATCATAATATAAAGAATAAACTTGAAGTGCAGGTACTTGCCTGATGTTTGAATCCCAACTAGAGTTCTGTTCTCGGAGAAATTTTTCAAAAATGTGTCCGAATCCTGAAATAAACATTACCATCATGCTCAGAAGATATCAAATAGCTAGAAACGCCTGTCCTTGAGTCCAATTTGGAGACAAGGGCAAAAACGGTAATTTTGGGTCAAAACGGGGTCCGCATGTGGGCCCGCTTTGCACCGAAAAATGTGTCAGGGTCAAAGGTCTCCAAATTTACCAAACTTAGTGTCAACAGGTCAGGAACGATGATACGAACCCAACGGAACTTCCAGAATTGGATTCCGATGAGCCGAACACAAAATCGCCCGTCGAACGGGGCTTGTGGGGCCCACGACACGCGATTTCGTCAACGTTCTCAGAATCGAACCAAACTTGGGTCACAGGACCAGCGTATCGCTACGAGTCCGATGGCGCAAGTTTCGTTTCGATCCGATGTGTGTACAGAAAGTTAGGGCTTTATTCAGAAAAGGCGGATACGGGGCGGTGTCCGTGGATACGCGTTGATTCCGGTGTGCACGCACACCGAATCGACTTCTGCAAAATCTCACATGTCCGTATCAACGACACGCACGTATCTATGAAGACCGCACGCGACCAAGTCGTCCCGTTTGGCGGGGCATACCCAGTTACGGGGTGAATCAGGTCATTGTTTTTCCTGTTTTTGGATCGCGGTGTGCGATCACCACAGGACGCAATGCCCCGAGCGGTTTGTCCGGGCACCGAGAGGGTCATACAGGCTTCACAACGTAATTTACGGAATTAAAAATGGGGTTACGAGCAGAAAGATATGAGTACCTGAACAGGGCTCGAAACCGGGGTTCACCGTGTCCGACACGACACGAGGACACTGTGTCCTGTCCCGTGTCCGTGTCCGATTTGGGAATTAGGGTTAGGGTTAGGGTTTGGAGCTTCGACGAGGGGAGGCCGTCCGGGCTAGGGCGGGGCAGCGCGGCGCTCGCTGGTGGAGGCGGCGGCGGCTCAGGCTGACGGCGGCGGCGCCGGAGCGGGCTAGAGAAGGCGGTGGCGGCGTGGGAGATGGTCGGCGGCGGAGCTGGCGGGAAGCGGTGGATTTTATAGGGGGAGGCTCCGAGGGTCGAGGCCGGGAATGGCGGTCAACGTGGAGGAGAGGAGTGAGGCGGGCGGAGGCGAGCCGAACGGAGCGGCGGGCGGGGCGGCCGGACGCGGGGAGGGAGACGACCGAGTCGTGCGGGGCTAATGGGTTCGGGTGCGGGTCGGGTTCGGCCGGGCGGATCCGACCAGACCCGCTAGCATTTGCGGGCTGGGCTCGGGCCCAATGGGCTGGGCCAGGGTAGATTTAGGATTTAAAAATTAAATAAAAACAATAATTAAAATAAATAAATTGATAATTAATTAATTAATTAATATAATGGTTTTTAGGTGTTTTTAAAATAGGTCCGGGGCCCAATAAATTCCAGAAAAATTACCCTAAGTCCAAATTTTCATTTTACACCAAAAAATATTATTTTCATAATATTTTAATATTTATTTATTATCAATTAAAAATTATTTAATAATTTAAAACCCTGAATTTAATTACAGAAAATTCCCAGAAAATTGTGAAAAATCCCAATTTAAAATTCTTGCAAAATCAGGGGGTTTACAGTGGAATAATCTACCCAATTAAGCAGAGTGAAGGCAGCTACCAATTAACAGTTTATATGCAAGACAGTAATGTAAAGCAGAGAAAGAAAATGCAAACACCACGATGTATACTGGTTTCCCTCTGAGAGGACTAGTCCAGTTCGGAGAACTCAAGCTCAGAGTTTTATCCACTATAATCACCAATAGTAAATCACAAGCTTTGATCTGAAGGCTTGCCGACTTCTTTACACCATGAGGTTTGATCCGAAGTCTCGCAACTTCATACACCACAAGTTTTGATCCGATGGCTCGCAACTTCACACAGAACAGGGGCTTGATGAACCAAGCTCTTTACAACTCTGTAGACTTTTAGACTGAGACCGCACTTAGCACTTAGAAGAATAGGGAGTTGATCTTGGGGATAAGAAAGTTTAGTCTCTGAGGGTTTACTAACTATAGGATAGAAAGATTGAAAATGGTTTAGTGAGTAGGAATATAGAATTCCAATCCTATTTATAGTGTGTAGGCAAACAAAATTTGGCCAGAATTCAGATAGGTTTAATTCAAATTTCCAACCGTTGGGCTAAGAAATTAGGAGCTTATTGAACTGGTTGATTTCATACCAAAAGGGTAATCAAGTTCGATCCGAGTTCGGTACGAATTTGGCCTGAATTCCGTTGTCTATTCTGGTAAGGTTTTGGTTGAATATAGACTGATTTGTGGGTAGGTTCATGGGTTTATTTAAGTGAAGTTGGGTTATGCCAGTGTGACTCAATGTACATAAGTCCTAGAATCAAATAAAATATTAAATTACATATGAAAACCAAGAGCACTGTTGACGCCAAACTTCTGAAACATCTGCTGACTTGAAGACGCTTTTTTTCTTGACGGCAGTTGTTGTCCAAAGATAACCATATCTGGGAATCTGAATACCTTTAAGGAGCTTCACCCCTGAACTCCCACGAGGGGCACTGCCCCCTCGACCCCCGTCCGCTGACCGGACAGCGGAACCCCCGGGTGCTAGGCTCTAGATAAGTCATATGCGGTTGGACTAAATCTTCTGGTATAACGTCGTCTTTGGCTCATCGTCATATAGCATATGTCCATTTTTGATCTTTCTTATTGCTTTCTGCAAGTACATGTTAGACGAACAAGAAAATATACAAAAGCAAATATTACATATCTGGACAATGCTGAATTTAAGTAGAAGCTACTATAGTGATTGATTAATTACCATAATGCTAAACTTAATCGATTAGCCATATTCAAAAACTCAACATAAACATTGGGCCAACATAATTATTTCTTCTTCCATTCGAGTTGCCCTCCCAATTAGGTTACTTATTACTTTCCTACGTAACTCTTGTTTCTTAAATCATACACTTCATACGATTGCTAATATTTCATCATGTTATTTTTTTTCTCCTTTGAATTTAGACTAAGTTATTTCTATCATCATATTAAGTATAGAATATATATCATGTTTAAAAATTGAGAATTAAGGATGAACACTTCCTTAGAAAGTTTTAATGTATTAGGGTATCATAAAGATTTTTTCCTTGTATACCTTAACAAAAGTTTTATTTTATTTACAAGAACAAGGCTATCAATTTGAGTAGAATTATTGTGAGAAATTATATTTTAGAATCTCAATAAGATACTCACACTATTATTTGAATTTTTGTAAGTTGGGTAGTTGTCTTATAACATAGAATCCTAATCGTTAAAATACACTAATGAGGTATAATTGAATGACACCTGAATATATCCTAGTGTAAGAAGATAGTGTTTGTCAAGACTGTAGAGTTTTAGCGGTCTATACCCCAATTGGTCAATAGAGACTTAGAAAAACATTTAATATGGCAACTATAGAGGCACAAACACCGGAAGTCGTAGATACATGTATGACCCATAGTTAGAATATTGTTACATATATATAATCTTCCTCCTACCTAATAGTTTTATAGTTTCGTGATACAGTTACATATAATTATTAAGAATATAATAATAATAATAATAATAATAATAATAATAATAATAATAATAATAATAATAAATATAATAATAGATGTTATGGGACTAATTATGATTAGGCCTTTCCTCTTGTAGATGATACCACAATCAATAAAACCTTATAGGTGCTATAACTAGTGATAACTATCCTACATCTTAATACTAATTCATCTTAGGTTATTCAAAATCATCTCTTCCGTATTCCTTCTCCATCTCATCCCATGTTTAAGCCTCCATATTATAATTTAACCTTTTTTTGCCACCTTCCCTCAACTAAATAGTTACAACCTTCCTTCCTATCTTGTTAGAAGTAAAACGAATAAGAATACAAGTAGTAACAACTAGGGTTAAAAACTAAAGGGTGAAATCATATAATAATTATTTTGTAGAAGCATTAGGGAAACATCCAATTTTTATTATTATTTTGAGTTCATGAATAGCAATATTCAATTTAACAAGAGACTATGTGAAAAGTGAAATAAATTATACTTCCAAATAGTTTTATATAGTAGTCAAGACTTAAATTGTTGCACCAACTCTTGGATTAAAAACTAGACTTAAGTTTATGATGGAATGGAAGATATTTTCATGAACTGATAACCATGACTGATTGCTGGCGTGGTAGCAACATCTGCAATTAGACGATATAAGTAGAGTAGTTGACCAGGCGGGTGGCATGGTAGTACTAGACTATGATACTTGACGGTTAGGGGAAAATGCATGGTCATGGGATTTGAGACAAGTATTCTAAAATTCTTTAAATAATAAAATACTTTTCAATAACTAGTAAGTTGATAGAATTAGAAATATTCATCTACACTAGACATAGATCGTTTCCTAAAGACTTAAAGATATAATTATTAATAGTTAAGACCTAACGAGTAACAAGCCACACAACCTAGAATATAGCTTTAAAATTTACCTCTAAGGTATGATAACTTTCAAATTGTTACTACCCAATCTTTTAAGAATAGAGTTAGGACATTGCAGACTTAACCTTTATACTGTAGTGCATGCTCCTGTTCTTAGATAGTGCCTTAGTTTAATTTCGAGGACAAAATTCTTGTAAGTTGGGTAGAATATAATCACTCTAAATTTTTTAACTAATTAAATGTAGCTTAAATAAGAAATATATTGTGTATTTTATATTTTAGTGCATATACTGTAGAAGCATAAAAAAGTAGGTCCCCAAAGGATGCTAGACCTAAAGGAGCAGTGGCGTACTATCTCATAAAACTTGCACTTACAAGCTAAGATGAAGAGAGTGGCGTACTTTCTTAAATCTTGGAGCAGAGGCATACTTGCAAAGGCGGGCGTACATTCTTCATGTATTTTTCCCCTTGCATTTAATGCAATGAACTTGACAGCTAACAAACACAAAATTCGAAGAGATCAAGCTCATTAATGCAGAAGATCTTCGGTACGCAGATCCAAGTTATCGTTTAGTAGACAATATGGCCGCACTCGGCTCGAGTATGCCAGTGTTGCTACTTAGCTAGAGTACGCCAGTGTTGCTATCTCTACAAAAGTACGCTGATAGTCATATTAACCCAGAGTACGTCAGCATTGTTATCTCTCCCAGAGTACGCTAGTGTTGCTATCTCTCCCAGAGTATGACAGTGGTTCTCTCTCCTAGAGTACACCAATATTGCTTCTCTATCAGAGTACGCCAACGACCATACTTCATTGAGATTACATGTAATTCATGCCATAATTCTCGTGGAACGTGCACAAGCAGTTGACCTAATGACCTAAGCTTTCCTCGTACAAGGAGCACGTGTCAAGTTGCCAGCAAATCATGCACCCACTAAGTAGAACGTGAGTTATAGGTCTTCAAAATGTACGCGTACAATGGAAAACACAGTGCATATTTCTCATTTGTACGTGCACATCCAGATAACCATTTTGAGTACTATAAATACAGGATCGGTGCTATCCTACACATACACAAACAAGGACGAAAGAGAGAGGAAGAATTCATTTGTGCCAGTGCTTCCATTGCCTTCTTGCTGCCAAGTTCTAGAGTGCTTGTGTATTCTAAAATTTCTTCTTCGTGTTGAGTAGTCCAAGGATTAAAGTGATCGATCGTAGATCAGATCTCTATAACTATAACCTCCCCAAAATTATTCTATTTTAGATTTTTGTATATGATTTATTGTTCTTTTCTCTTCTTTCAAAGTTTGTAAAACAAAAGTTCGTTCAACTTTTTTATTCATGGCAAACATATACATAGTGTATTCACATGTTAAATAAATTAAAAAAATAAATAAAGTGTAATGTATACATAAATATATGAACATATACATTAATATTAGTTAACAAAAATGCATATTAGAAATTGTAAGTAAATAAATATATGGAAAAATGAATAATTGAATAATAAACACTTTTAGTTAATAATTTAGAAATAACATAAATACATAAATAATTAGAAATAAAATTTAAATAAAAAAATTAATATAAGTAAAATAATTTTTAATGTGTATAGAAAAATAGAATTTAATAATAAAAGATTTTGTTATTAGAGAAAAATAAAAATAAAAGAAAATAAAAATAAAAATATATAAACCTACTCTACCCATACCTACACCCGCGTACTTAAACCCTAACCCTAAAATAACACCACCCACCTTCTTCTCTCAGTCACCACAGCTCGACATCATCACCACCGCACCCCCGTAGCCCTTGACCTCCGTCGACCCCCCTGGCAGCCGTTGCCGCCTGGACTATCGGCGGCAGCGCACAGAGTGGACAACAAGCAGCAGTTTCACGACAGCAGGAACCCCGTGACCCCTATTTTCGTGTAAGATTTTTCCCTCTCCATTGAAACTGCTTCTTTTTATGCATTCAAAACATAACCAGCTTTCAACCCCTTCAATTAGAATTTTTTGTACAGCTCTTAATCGTATGTAAAATTGATTCAAAGTTGATAGAAAAACTTTTTTTAAAAGCAACATTAAATCAGTCCAAACCCATATGTTTGCAACCCTTTATCTTTCATAATAATTAGTATTTCAAAAATCTATTTGAACATACTTGTAGACAATATATCAAAGATTATTTCATTTTAAATAGTTTTTTTAATTTGTTTTTAATCTCAAGTTATCTCTGTTTAAAGTTGGCAAAAAAAAATGTTTTCAGACCTTAGAAATCGCAGATACGAGGCCTGTCTCGCCAAACCGGCTATGTCGATGCATGATGTTTGCATCGAAAGGTCCATACAGCATATGTGAACATGTGGGATCCGACAAAACTTGATTTGGTCGCGTGTGCACGATAAAATTAACCTGTATTAGTCAAAGTTCCCGTATCAAAATTTTTACAAATTATCCAATTAGTTTGGGCTCGCTCATCGGATCACAATAAAACTTGTATTGCTGGAATTGCATCATATAACTTGTCCAGTGACCTGAGTTTTGTCCGATTCCGAGATAGTCGACGAATTGCCGTTTTGTGTGCCCTACAATTTGATTTGACGAGCAATTTTGTGATCGGCTCACCGAAATCCAAATCTGGACATACTGTTGAGTTCATATCGTTGTTTAAAATATATTTAACCTATAATATGTCTAATTTATAGACTTTAGTTATGGCACACTTTTTGGTAAAAAGTGGGCCACTTGTGGACCCCGTTTTGACCAAAATTATTGTTTTTGTCCCTGTGTCCAAATTGGATGAATGGACAGTGTATTCTAACTATCTCGCTCATTCCAGAAATATTTATAATATCTATTTCAGTATCTAGAGATGTTTGCTCAGCTCCCGTATTTTCTAGTTTATTGTGGTTGTCGTCTGGATGTCGTCTCAACACCATATCACCACCAGACAAGTATACCTTGCCATGATTATTGCTTATTTATATTCATTTCAGGATATTTTATTTATGTTATTTTTTTTAATTATATATTATTAAACTGTGCGTCTAAGAAAAACTTTGGTTCAACGGCGGTATGCATCATTTATTTGTCTCATATTTTTACTATGCATATTGACTTAGAGTTAGGAGACCACCCAATGATTTTGAGGTATATTTATGTTTCACATGGCCATGACACATGTGTTCCACAAGTGTATCTCATGTAGAATATGGACTTGTATATTGACTGATCATTGATACGTATGTGACATGGGATAGGACATAACTGCTATTAGAGATGCTTGCTAGAAGACTCAGCAATTATTAGAGGTATTGTGTTGTGGATACGATATAGATAAGAGCATGGGATGGAGAGGATAATGAGTAGGCATATGGGCTCCTTTGGATATTCCTTTTTGTAACTTATACGCTCTGCCAGAGATACGAGGTAAGATGACCCTATTATTATTATTATTATTATTATTATTATTATTATTATTATTATTATTATTATTATGGCGGCCTTTGACATTAGATGGGCATTATGCATGTTTGGCCCTTGGTTCCCCAAGAAAATTATGCTGATCCTATTTTTATCCAGACAGTCAATGTGTCGGAAAGTTATTATCAAAAGTATATTTCACATATAATAGTTAGGAGCCTTGTTGGATATTTATTGTAGTTTATCATGGCATGCTGTTATGTATCTTGTTACATCCCTCTAAAGAACTGGTCCCTTTCTAGGTGTAAGGCGAACATGACTATTCACAGAAGTATGAACCAGGACCTGCTACTTTATTCTCTACCGTGAAGGCCTTTCCCTTCGAGCCTCTTTGGTCATTTAGTTGATGTACATTTTTTTCTTTTATTTTGTTAAAAAGACTAGACTCTATTCTTGTTCTAGTTTGGTAGTGGATTTGTCTCCACCTAACTATTAGTTCTTCTCGACTATTTCATATTTGGTTCATTGACCTAGTTGACTACTTATTTCTATTTGATTTGTGGATGAGATTAGTTGTACCCATTGACAGTCATTTATCGGAGATAATTATTATACAATGTATGTGTGTATTCGAGGGTTCCATAGATTGGAGTATCCTTTGTATACATATTAGCATGCATGCTTGTGATACTTGGTCCTACGGATTTAGGACTGGGGCATAACACCAACCAGTGTGGTCTCCCTAAACGATCTCCTCTGGAACAAATAGGGGGCACTCAATCGATTCCTCCAATATTTTTTTGAATTCATGTGATTTATCTTGCACTTCAGTCTCAAAAAAGTTACTACTTTACTAGATTGCATGTAAGTATTAGAAGAGAGAAAAAATTTATTATGGTAAATTTGGATGAGTTATATATGTTCTATTTTGTCACTCCTCGTTCCTAGTATACGTATTATGAGCGTATTATTTCTTGCTGCATGTTTATTTTAATGCATTAGACTAGATCCATTCTTTGGTAGAGGGTTGGTTCGGTTTATTTTGAGGTTAGGGCTTGGTCATGACCTGAACCTTGGGTGAAGTGACCCTCCATGTATATAAACCAAATCTCTCATTCTCTCTTTTCATTCCTTATTTTCTTTCTCTCTCTTAGGTTTCTTTCCCCCTCTTTAGGCAAGTACATCTTGTATGAGAAATAAAGAAACCCTCTATATTTTTAGTTTATTATGTTTATTGTATGATTTTAAGCATGTTTAGGACTTTGAATTTTTGGATTTGGTGGATGGAATGGTACATATCTGAATTTTTATGAGTGTGGATGTTCTTGAGTTTTCTTTGTTTTTGATCTTCAAAAGATTGTTGTTTTCGAAAACTAATTGTTCTATGTGATGGAGCACCTCATTTCGAGCAATTTGGCTTTTGAATCACTTGATTTGGAGTTGAGTTGAGAATTTTGTGGCAGAATAAGTTTTTCGGATTCTTGGAGGTTTTTCATGGCCGAACTTGTTATTCTGGGATCGATGGATACCATGCGGCCCAGCAACATACGCCCCCTCCAGCATGAGCCCATCTTGTTGGACGCAGGTCTGCTTTGTGCATGCTTTCGAAAGTCGGACGCATAGTACCTTGAACGCATGGCAATTCACTAAGGCCTGACTCCATGCGTCCAGAAGATTATGTGGCCATGAGCCATGCATCTCTTCTTTTTTGGTGCATGCCTCTACATGACTTTTGTGTCTATGCATGACTTTATATGCTTTTGTCTTTTCTCTCTGACACATGCTTTGTCACATCAATCACCTTTATGCCACTTTTCTGATAGTTTATTTATTGCACATCACTTCAGCACTTGTCCCAAGTAGTAGAATTTTCCCGAACATGCGACCTGGAGAAGTATGCGGCCAGATTAGAGCATGCGGCCGGGTTGGTTCATGTGGCTGACCTTCTTGTGCACGATTTAGACATGTATTATCCTTAATGACTCCCTATATACACATAGTACTTTCTTGTTGGGATCATATATTTTATTTGGAATATTTCTTACTCTATTTGGTTGATTCTAGTAATGCTTGTGTCTTAATTCTAGGGAAGAATGGACTTAGTAACCAGACCTCGTGCTAGACACGACAAAGTGCTAAGATTGGCAATGTATATGGCATGAATATGTGTTGGACTAAGATTTATGTATGGACCAAACTAAGTAAATAGTGACTAACCAGCTATATGCATGACATAAGTTTCGTGTTACAATGTGATCAAGATTTATGTGACCCAAAGAATAATTGGTAATTGGACTCGAATAATGTATCTGTGTTGATACAATTATTGTTTGATATTGTTCATGATCTAATGTGCACTAAGGTGCGACATACCGTGTTACGTATTAAGTGATTTATATTTGGGTTGTGTATCGAGAATGCCTCCAAATTTCTGAACGGGTGATACTATATATATATATACTTTTCCCCCAATACATCCATGTTATGGGAGTCAAGTACCAAAGCGTGACTAGAATAGTGATTTATTGAATGTTGCATACACGCTCGGGTGAATCCAGATTGAACTTTCATGGATTCGTATCTAGCGTGCCCTAACTTTGTACGACATCTTGAGAGAAATTCTCATGTGGCCACTCCTTGAGATTTTGAAAACAATATAGGGTTAATTAAGCAACTAAAAGTGATAGTAACATTGGGAGAAAACGGTATCCCGAGATCATGCCAACGAATCTTTCCATAAAGATTCATTCTAAGTGCGTTGTAGGATGGCCACCGCAAATATTGTATATCATCCGCCTTAGTGGAGTGCAGTATCGGACCTATTATAAATAATATCGAGCTACTATTTTACTATAGGAATATTGGAACCGTTAAACCAGTGATCTAGCGCAGTGGCCCTACGGGGAACTGGTACAATTCGTGAAGTGCCTGTATAATCATCGATTAGCTCGGTTAGCTAATGTTCGGTAATGGTGTGATTTGAGGATACCTATTATCAATTATTTTGAGATAATCTCAGACTCCACAATTAGCAAGTCATAGACTCGTACAAGTGATTGGCCAATTTTATTAATTAAACTTGGTTGTGATTGTATTATTCTGTTAGTAGCTTAGGAAAATGGACTATCATAGTATGACATATTCAACCCTTGTCCTTGTTTAGTTGTAGAGTTGGGCCTTTGTGCTAGGATATACCATTGACCTAAGTTACGACAAAGAACCTATATATATATTATTATATATATTTATTGCTTGGGTTTTGGTTTCTCCATTTTGTGCTTCCTTTTTGGTACTTGTTATTTGGGGTCTAACCCCACTGGTTTTGCATGGCCAGGTTTTGAGCCAGCACCCGATGATACATTGTACTTTCTTTCTACTCATTGCGCGTACGAGAAACATGGTTGTCGAGAATAACAAATGGGTTTTCTTATTCCTCGTTCGTCATTGTGCATTTTACTCTTTTGGGCGTTTAGCCATCGGCACCTGTTAGCTTGCATGTCAGGACATTTAGTTTTTTTTTGCATTACTGTATATAAATCAGACTGCAGCTATAATACTTTCATATACTTTTATTATTCCACCAGCTTCTTATTTTGTACATCTGGTCTCCAGAACAGCTTGAGAAAATATTCGGGATGCCTTATTGCTTTAACATATATGCTCTATGATTATTTTTTCTTGCTTGATTAATTGATACATAGATGTTCGTATGACCCTAAGTGACATGATTGTAGCATGCACTCCCTTATCTAGTTACAGCCGCGATCACCATACGACGTATAGTACCTTATATGGGGTAGCTGGTCATGTCCATCTCCGTATTCTAGTACTAAGGCGCGACAAGATTTTAGTGGTGGCCCATGCAGGTCTTTTCTACAGACTTATGGGGTATCATGGTCATAGAAGTCTTAATTAAACATGATCCTTCTTAAAATTCTGAATTCTTCCTCTTCGATACTCAACTTCAAATTTTCTAGATTGGTTGCTTCCTTGTTGGTTCTTGTCCTATAATTGATATTTTTTGTGCTCTTCTTTAGGGTTTCCCCTCCTATAGATATTACAACAATAAGAGAGACTAAGTTTTCAGTGGAACGAGGTCCTGTAGAACCCCAGCCAGGGATCCAAGTTGAGCCCACGATAAATATGACAGAGCAGCAGGCTCCAGATGTTCTCGTATCTCCCGCAATACCGACAACACTAGATATCTCGGGCTTGCTAGAGTTTATTCGGATAATGTTGGCTGACTAATAACATCAGATGGTGGTTCAACAGCAACAACATCAGGAACAACAATGTCAACAGCTTCAACAGCAAGAACAAAATGTCATGTTGAACCAAGGGTTGCAGACGGCCCTGAAACGAGGTAGGAGAGTAGATTTTGGGGGACCCGTTAGGTTTTGTAGACTGAATCCCAGATATTTCAATAACACGGAGGACGCCATTGTGGAGATGATTGGCTCCAAGTTATTGAGACCATTCTTGCAGTAGCTAAGATTCCGAATAATGAGCAGGTTGACCTAGTTTGCTTGTAGCTCCAGGATCTTGTAAGAGATTGGTAGACCATGATGGAGGTAGGAGTATGGCATCCTATTATGTAGGACAATTTCAGAACTGGTTCAGGACAAAGTACTTTGGGATTGTGGCTCAGTGCGAGTTACAACAGAGATTTACTAACCTCAAGCATGTTGGAGGGACAGTAGATTGCTACGCGGCAGAGTTTTGTCGACTGAGCAGGTTTGCTCCAACCATCGTGGCAACAGAGTTGGAAAGAATGATGCGATTTCAGCAGGGACTTCACTTAGAGATCTTACACATGGTAGAGGTGCATGACTACAAGACCTTCGAGGCAATATTGATAGCGGACAAGAGGGTTGAGCTTACCTCGATGTCATTAAGAAAAGTAGACCGTAAGAGTCCTCATGAACAGAGCAGTGAGAGAGGACCGAAACTGCGAATGTCAGCAATATCCCCTGGCATTTGCATCCACGATACGACACATAGGAGGCCAGTGACCTCGATAGTGATAGCACCTACTCGGCAGCAGCAGTAGCAACAACACCAACATCGACGGGAAGCGCCAACGGGTTATACGTATGGTGGAAAATAAGGTTATACCACGGATGTTTGTCGGGCAGCTAATGGACTATGCTTGAGGTGTGGAAGCCCTGATCATAGGGTTGCTACTTGTCCATTGATACAGAGGCTAGGAGGGCTAGTATAATAGTTTCCTGTATTGCCAGCTCTTAGGACAACACATCAAGGAGGACCAGCAGTAGTGGACTGGCTTATAGCCCAGCTTCCGTTGTCGACCAGGCTCAATTGTACCAACAACAGCAATAGCAGGATCAACAGAGACCGCAACAATGACACCAGGAAAGGCAACAACAGGAAGCTGGACAAGGATAAGGGCAGACGTTCACCTTATCTCTAGAAGAAGCTATGGCATCAAGCGACATAGTGGCATGTAATATTTCTGTTACAACCTTTTTTGTCAAAGCATTACTTGATTCTGGAGCTTGGCACTCATTTATATCTGCACAATATGCGACACGTAATGGATTAAAGTTTAAGGCATTGCCAGATAGGCTGAATATACTCACTAACAATGGGATCGTAGGACTTAGTAGGGTGTGCCTAACGTGTCCAGCCATAATATGTGGATATTTATTACCTACGAAGTTGATTGAGTTCCCTATGGGTAACTTTAACGTTATCTTAGGCATGAACTGGTTGAGAGACAGTCATGCGATGATAGATTATCATTAGGGTAGAGTGTTGTTTAGAGTCCCTGGTCTAGAAGAGTTTATTCTTAGCATAATAGAAGAAGACCATCATAAGGAAGTAATTGCAACAGTACAACGGAAGAGAATCCGATACCCAAAATAGTTGAAGAATTCATGGACGTCTTTCTCGATGAGCTTCCCAAATTACCCCCAATTAGAGAACTAGAGTTCTGTATAGAGTTGATGCCAGGAGCATAACCAGTATCCCATAAGGTAGACCCAATGTCACCTTCAGAGCTTGATCAGTTATATTAACACGTGGAATAACTGAGGGCAAAGAAGTTTATTCGGACCAGTGGATCACCGTGGGGAGCACCAACGGTATTGGTGAAGAAGAAAGATGGATCAACATGGTTGTGCATAGATTACTGGCGATTGAATATGGTGACAGTGAAGAACAAGTATTCATTGCCTAGGATTGATGACTTGTTTGACCAATTAAGCAGAGCAAGAGTCTTCTCTAAGATAGATCTGCGATCAGGATATCATTATGTACGAGTTCGGAAGCAGGATATACCGAAGAAAATATTTAGGTCAGGATATGGATATTACGAATTCTTAGTTATGTCATTTGGACTGACTAATGCTCCAGCAGTATTCATGGATTTGATGAACCGTATTTTCATGTCATACTTAGACCAATTTGTGGTAGTATTTATCGATGACATCCTTGTGTATTCTCGTAATGAGGAGGAGTATGAAAAATATCTCAGGATAGTACTGCGGACATTGAGAGAGAACTAGTTATATACAAAGCTTAGTAAGTATGATTTTGGCTGGATCACATATCCTTTATTAGGTACATTATTTTTGAAGCAGGAGTGTCAGTTAATCCCATAAAGGTGAATGCAGTAGAGAACAGTCCAGTTCCGAAGACAGCGGCGGAGGTGCATTATTTCCTAGGCTTGGCAGGATACTACAAAAGATTTGTGTCAGAGTTTGCTAAGATCTCGGCACCTTTGACTCGGTTGACGTGCAAGGAAGTTAAATTTGTGTGGTCAATAGATTGCCAGATAACCTTTGAAGAGTTAAAGAAGAAGTTAATCTCGGCACCAATCCTTACTCTCCCAGTAGGCTCCAGAGGATTCATGGTGCATCTGGCAAGGGGCTTGGATGTGTTTTGATGCAGTATGGAAGAGTAATAGCGTATGATCCTCGGCAGCTCAGGGATCACGAAAAGAACAATCCAACTCACGATTTGGAGTTAGCAGCAATAGTGTTTGCACTTAAGTTATGGAGGCACTACTAATATGGTGATCGGGTGGAGATCTTCACAGATCATAAGAGTTTGAAGTATGTATTCACGCAGAAGGACTTAAATATGAGGCAAAGAAGATGGCTAGAGTTGTTGAAAGACTATGACGTAGAACTTCAATACCATCCAGGCAAGGCAAATGTAGTAGCTGATGCACTTAGTAGAATAGGTAGAGAATTTATGTTGACTACTCAGAAGGACATTGTAGAAGACTTACGAGATATGGGAATCAAGATATTGCTTCTACAAAATACAAGATTTCTGGCTAGCCTACAGATCTAGTCAAATTTGGTGGATAGAATCAAGATAGCTCGGGCAGGGGACCCGAAGATTTAGAAGCTATGGGCAGAATGTGAGTCTGGTCTTCCGAAAGAGTTGACGATTCATGCGGACAAAACGCTAAGGTTTGGGAACCGTCTATATATACCAAGCGGGGATATTCGACAAGAAGTTATGACTGAAGCACATAGTTCACAGTATTCCATTCATCCGGGAGGCACGAAGATGTACCAAGATATCAAGCAACACTTTTGGTGGAACGGGATAAAGTGGAAAATAGCACCCTTCAGATCGCGATGTCTGAGATATCAACAAGTGAAGGCATAACAACAGAGACCGGCAGAATTAGTACAGTCGTTTCCTATTCCAGAGTGGAAGTGGGAATACATCACCATCGACTTTGTGATCGGTTTACCTAGATCCCTGACTGATCGAGATGCAGTTTGGATGATAGTTGATCGGCTCACAAAAGTGACACATTTTCTTCCCTTTAGAGTGGGACAGTCTACAGAATAGTTGACAGATTTCTATATGTGACAGATTATGAGGCAACATGGCATGCAGATAAGCATAGTGTTCGATCGAGATATAAGGTTCACTTCTTATTTCTGAAGAAGCTTGTACGAGAGATTTGCTACCAAGTTAAGATTTAGTACTGTGTACCATCCCCAGACAGACATGCAATCAGAGAGGACCATCCAGACCCTGAAAGATATGTTACGAGTATGTACCCGAGATTTTGGTGGATCTTGGAAGAATTACCTTCACTTAGTAGGATTCTCGTATAACAATAGTTATCAGGCCAGTATTCAGATGGCACATTTTGAGGCACTATACGGCAGAAAGTGTAGACCACTGTTGACATGGGACGACATTGGTGAGCGAAAGATGTTAGGCCCCAAAATTATCACACAGACAGTAGAATTTGTCAGGCAAATCAGAGAGCGACTGCAGGTTACGCAGGATCGACATCGTCACTTGGCAGACTAGCATCGTAGGCCTTTAGATTTTCGTGTCTGCGACCATGTATTCTTGCGAATTTTGCCAAACCATGGAGTTATTAGATTCGGGGTCCGCGTGAAGCTTAGTCCGCGATATGTTGGGTCATTTGAAATTCTCGATCGGGTAGGCGATGTGGCTTATCATCTTTCCCTTCCACCTTCGCTATGTGAGGTGCATAATATATTTCATGTAACTCAGTTGTGTAGGTATGTCCCGGATCCAAGTCATATCCTCAATCACTCTGAATTAGTCGTTGGTACCGACTTATCTTACGAGGAGCAACCTGTATCCATTCCGGACCGAATGGAGAAGGTACTCAAGAAACAGACTATTTCTCTTGTCTGAGTTGCCTCGGGTCATCACACTCTTGGAGAAGCAATGTGGGAGCGTGATGACGATATACGGTCTCAGTACCCGTACATGTTCGATTGTAAGGTATATTCTACCTTTTGCTTTCATATCTTGGATTTCGTGATCAGGTGATCACCTATGTGTTGTGATGTTATTGCTTACATGTGTAGATTTGCTAGTAGTTTTGTATCGTACTTGTCCTGACTTCTCTATCCTTACTTGGATTCGAATTTCGATGACCAAATTGTTCTAAGTTGGATAGAGATGTCACTCTCCGTTTTCAGTATACATATTGGGAGCATATTATTTTTTTCTGTATATTTATTTCATTGCATGAGATTAGACCCATTCTTTGGTGGAGGGTCGGTTTAATTTATTTTGAGGTTATGGCTTGGTCATGACTTGAACCTTGGGTCAAGTGAACCCAAACCCTCAATATATATAAACCAAATCTCTCATTCTCTCTCTTCATTCCTTCTTTTCTTTCTCTCTCTTAGGTTTCTTTCCCCCTCCTTAGGCAAGTACATCTTGCATGATAAATGAAGAAACCCTTTATATTTTTAGTTTATTATGTTTATTGTGTGATTTTAAGCATGTTTAAAATTTGCTATTTTTGGATTTGGTGGATGGAATGGTACAGATCTAATTTTTTTTAGAGTGGGTGTTCTTGAGTTTTCTTTGGTTTTGATCTTCAAAATCTTGTTGTTTTTAAAAAACTAATTATTCTATGTGATGGAGCACTTTAGTTCAAGAAATTTGGCTTTTAAATTACTTGATTTGGAGTTGAGTTGAGAATTTTGTGGCAGAAGAAGTTTTTTTGATGCTTGGAGTTTTTTATGGCCAAAGTTGTTGTTCTGGGACGATGGAGTACCATGCGGCCCAGCAACATGTACCCCCTCCAACATGCGCCAATCTTGCTGGATGCATGTCTACTTTGTGCATGCTTTCGAAAGTCGGACGCATAGTACCTTGAACGCATAAAAATTCATAAAGGCTTGACTCTATGTGTCCAGAAGATTATGCGGCCATGAGCCATGCGTCTATTCTTTTTGGGCACATGCCTCTACACGACTTTTGTGTCTCTGCACGACTTTATGTGCTTTTTTTTCTCTCTGATACTTATGCCTTGTCACATCAATCACCTTTATGTCACTTTCCAGACACTTTATTTATTGTATATCACTTCGGCACTTGTCCCAAGTAGTGAACTTTTGCCCAAGCATGCGACCTGGAGGAGCATGCGGCCGGGTTGGTTCATGCGGCTGACCTTCTTGTACACGATTTAGACACGTATTATCCTTAGTGACTCCATGTATACACATAGTACTTTCTTGTTGGGATCATATATTTTATTTGGAATATTTCTTACTCTATGTGGTTGATTCTAGTAATGCTTGTGTAAAACCCCATATTTTTAAATATTATTAATTAGTTATTGAATTTATTTATATTATTTTGTAGTTATTTAGATAATATATACGTAGTGATTTAAGTACCTAGATAATTAATCATTTAGAATTTTTGTACAAAAACTATTATTTTGATTTTAGGAAAATTTGTGGAAGAGTGATAGATTTTTTTTAGAATCCATTTTAGGTACAAAAGTATTTTTTATATACCTTTAATATTTATGCAAATAAATAAATAGCATAACAATAATAATAATAAATATTAAGTAATATTTATAATAATACTAATAATAATAATAATAATAATAATAATAATAATAATAATAATAATAATAAGTGTTGGTTATAATAAAAGAGTAATAATAATGTATGTAATAGTAATAATAATAATTATATTAGTAGTATTAATAAATAAAAAAAAGAAATAGAATAGAATAGAATAAAGGAAAAGAAAGAAAAAAAAATCCTACTAAAATCCTAAAACTCGCAAGCAGCAAACCCAACCCGCTGCTGACCCCCCCTCCCCCCCGCGCAGAATTCATACCCGACCCCCCTCTCTCATATTCTCTTATCTATATATATATACATTATCATAAACCCTAAGCCCTAACCCTATCTACGCCAACTCCTTACCTGCGTCGACCGCCAGCCCAGCACCGCATCCGCGCCGGCGATCGCCGTAGCCGCACGGCCACGTCCGCGAGCAGTCCGCTGAATCAAACAACAACGTACCCCTGTTCACACACTGATTCCCGTCTTCTCGCTTGACCAAATTTGACCCCGACTTCACCTGTATGTTCACAACCTATCCCTCTTCCAACTCTGTGCATTAGTTTCAATCGTTCAGCGCTAAACCCTAGGTAAAAATTGACGCCAACTTTAAGAAAAACCATATTTTAAAACCACTATAATCTGTTGCGATGACCCATGTTCAATGACTCGTATCTCCCACCACAGAGATCCAAATTTAGATTTTCTTCTTGCTATGTAAAGATCATATAATTGAGATTATTTCCTGTTAATTATATTATTTTATTTGGTGCTAACTTCAGAAATAAATTAGGTTAAAAATCCATAAAAACATGTTTTAAAATGACAAAAACTTGTGATACGGAGCGTGCCCCGCCAAACGGGATTGCCCCGTCGCATACCAATTGAACTAAAAGGCGCACATGGTATGTCCTGATGTGTGGGCTTTTACGAAAACTAATTTGGACGTGTGTGCGCATCGGAATCACCCCGTATCCGTGAAAAGGCCCCGTATCGCGACTTTTGTAAAATATTGCACCATTTAGCGTACGCTCGTTAGAATATGACGAACCTTGTGCCATTGGATTCGTGGTATCACACTAGTCCTGTGACCCAAGTTACACGCAATTCTCAGACAGTTGACCAAGCCGTCTATTTGCGGGCCCTACGGTTGACTTTTTGGGTGAATTTGTGTTCGGCTCATTGAAATCCAAAACTGGATGTACCTTTGAGTTTGTATTGATGTTTAAAATTTGTTTGACCTATAATTTGTCCCTTTTAGATACCTTTACCCCTGGCACACTTTTTGGTGCAAAGTGGGCCACATGTGGATCCCGCTTTGACCCAAAATTATCGTTTTGCTCCTGTGTCCAAATTGGACGAAAGGGTAGTGTTTTCTATCTATCTCGCTTATTCTGGGAACGTTGGTGATGTTTATTTTAGCATCCGGAGACGTTCATTCTGAGGCCATAGTTTTTGATCCTGTGTGCTTGACTCCTGGACGTTACACTTTGCAGCTCTCTTACCAGGCAAGATACCTTGCCAAATTGCTTATAGTACTTTGCATGGTTATTATATTTCTGTATATTCATTGCATGTGTATTTTCTTTCAATCATAAGTATATGCTATATATATATATATATATATGTTGACACACACTTGACACATATTATCATGGGAGGGGAGGACAATCAGTAGGCGTATGGGCTACAACCACTCTGGTAAACCGTAGTATCTAGCACGCACTACGGTATTGTGTCGCACTGGTCGCTACCCCCGTGGTATGTCAATTTCTGGAGTCGCGCTGGTCGCTACCCTCGCGGTATGTCGATTTCTGATGTCCCTGTCGTGTGTGTGAGTTGTGAGATTTAGAACGAGTAGCCTACCCTTGCCCATATGTCGAAAAGTTGTCCTCATTATACATTTCATATAGATTGTCTTATATAACGTACTTATATATTTTCTGTCTATATTGCATGTTTACTATATTCAATTGGCATGCTTCTATGTATCTTGTTACGTCCCTTTGAGGACCTGGTCCCTTTTCAGGTGTGGACGATCTTGACTATTCGCAGGAGCACGGATCTGGACTTACTACTTATCTCTTCCGATGAGGTCTTACCTTCTGAGCATCTTTGATTATCTCTAGTGATGGATTGCTTCGCTGATACCTTTATATCATCATCTTATTTTATATTGGAGATTTACCCTTCTTTCTCATTTTAGTATTGATATAGTCATTGGTAGTGGATTTGTCTCCACACGATTATTATTTTGGATTATTCAGACTCATTATTCTAGTTTAGTTATTTCTTTTCTGACTTGTTGTGTTGATGAGATTAGTATTTCTGTGACTTGTGACTATATATATACCACATGTGAGTTAATATTCATATTACAGCGTACGTATGTATTATGGTCTCCATATATTGGAGTTGCCATATACATACGGCTGGCATGCTTACGTGTTCCTAGTCCTACGTATTTTGGGACTGGGACGTGACATATTTTTATGGTGGCCTATGCAGGTCGAGAGCATATTGTCTCGGTTATGTTACTGTACCGAGCAAGCCTGCGCATAGAATTAGAATATAGGATCTCATCCACTTATTTAATCACCTCCCTTGATTTCATTCTGTATTCTTATTCGATTGCTTGCATTGCATCTTGCTTGATCCCTTCTTAACGTCAATCTTCTCTTTTCTTTCTGGCTTGATAGGGGTTAGGAAGGTGCCTTGTACCAGGTATATACACTCTAGTATTCAATAACACTATTAGTTAAATTCTTGTAAGTTTGGTAGTATGTCTCATAACCTAGTATCACATAGTCCTTGTGACCCATTAATATAGTATAATTGAATGACACTAACTATAGACTTGCATAAAAAGATAGTGTTTATCCAAACTGTAGAACTTAAAGGCCCATACCCCATTTGGTCGACTAGAGACTTATACAAGAAGTTAGTATGACAACTGTAGAGGCACAACACCGATATTCTTGGTGAACTTAAATCATTATGTACCTTACTCTATCATAATCAAACGTACTTATATTTTCTTAACTACCTCGACTTATGCTGCTATTATAGCCTAGTTTTACAAGCTTATTCTTTATCGAGCTTGTTGATGACATATGTTTTATTGGGTGCCCACACTAATACATTGTCTAAATCAGAATCAGTATATTATGTTGTGATCAACCGTAGTGCGCTTGGTTCGCTCATCGTATCACTACTTTACGTGGATTAAGATATAGTTGACTCAACTTGTTAGACGAATATACTTGCCCTCTAGACTGGTCAGAGCATATCATGTCAGGTACATAACTGTTCTGATATGAACATGCATATAGGAATTTACTAAAATAAGATTTCAATCCATAACTGCCTTGGTAACTCCCTTTCGAATTCTCTAATCCCTTTGAATCCCGTACTTGTATTCTATCACCTCCTCCTTGAATTCTTTATAGTTATTTTTCGTCTTCCCCTATTTCAGAAAAACGAACGTTCGTGCTTAGTATAAGTTTGATACACGGAGAGTACTAGATATACCCCATAGGCCAAGCACTCATGATAACAAATAAGGGAGCACAAGTACAGAAAGTCATAGATACAGGTACGATCTTTAGTTATATTTGTCATTTCATACTCATAGCCCTATTGTGACACAAGATCTTAGGTGCATAGTAGACGTAGAATTATATATGGTAGTTTAGCAGTTATGAGGATATATTGATATTCTACCCAGGTGGCATACACGCGATGTTAATAGATGGCGCGAGTAGCAGTAGTAGTATTCTCCTCCTATCACCCTCTTGCCCCTTGGGGTGGCTCATCTTCTCTTCTATATCCATTACTTATCTCGTGCTTAACTCTTCCTATCATAGTCATGTCCTTTCGTGCCATTATGAATTGTTTGAATTACTTCAACCTCACCCTTATTTTGTTATTTAAAACATAAATGGTTTAGTAATGATTGATAACTAAAGGATGAGTTAATAATAATAACCCTTATGTATATGCACTATAGCATATCTATACTCTTTTATTAATTTAACCCTTAAGTAGCATCATTTAGCCTAATAGAAATTTGTTAGATTGTTGAAATAGTTCATACTCCAAATAGTTTTATAAGTTAGTCCAGACCTTAATTGTTGCCCTAAAACTTAGACTAAGTTGAGGAAAAAGTTGAAAGCACTTATTACGAACTGACTACTATGACAAATCGCTGGCGAAGTAGCGACAGCTGCAGCTAGACCATTATAGTAGAGTAGTCTAAGTATTTGCAGACATACTGGTCAGGTGGCATGGCAGTATTAGACTACGATACTTGACGGTTACAAAGAAAAATTATAGTTATGAGATTCCAAACATGTATCCCAAGATTCTCGACCCATTGAATAAAATTTGTCCTACAACCTAGACCATAGCCTCAAGAGACTTGACTACTAGTAGAATTCTTGTAAGTTGGGTAGTGTAGATGAGCTAGAAATAGAATAGTGTATGGACAATAAATGAGAAAGTGTTAGAATGGCTGACCATGACTTTTAGGAAGTACTGCTAGATATCAATGAAGAGTAATAGCTATAGTAATTTATAATAAATATGGGTTAGTGTCAATTTCAAGGACAAAATTTTTGTAAGTTGGGTAGAATGTAAAACCCTATATTTTTAAATATTATTAATTAGTTATTGAATTTATTTATATTATTTTATAGTTATTTAGATAATATATACATAGTGATTTAAGTACCTAGATAATTAATTATTTAGAATTGTTGTACAAAAACTATTATTTTGATTTTAGGAAAATTTTTGGAAGAGTGATATATTTTTTATAATCTATTTTAGGTACAAATGTATTTTTTATATACCTTAAATATTTATACAAATAAATAATAATAATAATAATAATAATAATAAGTATTAAGTAATAGTTATAATAATAATAATAATAAGTGTTAGTTATAATAAAAGAGTAATAATAATGTATGTAATAGTAATAATAATAATTATATGAGTAGTAGTATTAATAAAACAAAAAGAAAATAAAAAGAAATAGAAAAGAATAGAATAAAGGAAAAGAAAAGAAAGAAAGAAAAAAATCCTACTAAAATCCTAAAACCCGCAAGCAGCAAACCCAACCCGCTGCTGAACCCCCCTGCACAGAATTCACACCCGACCCCCCTCTCTCATCTTCTCTTATATATATATATATATATATATATATATATATATATATATATATATACATTATCATAAACCCTAAGCCCTAACCCTAGCTATGCTAACACCTTACCTGCGCCGACCGCCAGCCCAGCGCCGCAGCCGCGCCGGCGACCGCCTGCGCCGCCAGCGATCGCCGCAGCCGCACGGCCACGTCCGCGAGCAGTCCGCTAAATCAAACAACAATGTACCCCTGTTCACACGCTGATTTCTGCCTCCTCGCTCGACCAAATTTGACCCCATCTTCACCGGTATGTTCACAACCTATCCCTCTTCCAACTATATGTATTAGTTTCAATCGTTCAGCGCTAAACCCTAGATAAAAATCGACTCCAACTTTAAGAAAAACCACATTTTTAAACCACTATAATCTGTTGCGATGACCCATGTTCAAGGACTTGTATCTCCCACCACAGAGATCCAAATTTAGATTTTCTTCTTGCTATGTAAAGATCATATAATCAAAATTATTTTATGTCAATTATATTATTTTATTTGGTGTTAAATACAGAAATAAATTAGGTTAAAAATCCATAAAAACCTGTTTTCAAATGACAAAAACTTATGATACGGAGCATGCCCCGCCAAACAGGATTGCCCTGTCGCATACCAATTACACCGAAAGGCGCACATAATATGTCCTGATGTGTGAGCTTTCGCGGAAACTGATTTGGACGTGTGCGCGCGTCAGAATCACCCCGTATCCGTAAAAAGGCCCTATATCGCAACTTTTGCAAATTACCGCACCATTTAGTGTAAGCTCGTCAGAATACGACAAAACTTGCTCCATTGGATTCATGGTATCACGCTGGTCCTGTGACCCAAGTTTCATGCAATTCTGAGATAGTTGACCAAGCCGCCAATTTGTGGGCCCTACGGTTGACTTTTTGGACAAATTTGTATTCGGCTCACCGAAATCCAAAACTGGACGTACCGTTGAGTTCGTATTAACGTTTAGAATTTGTTTGACCTATAATTTATTTCTTTTAGAGACCTTTACCCCTGGCATGCTTTTCGGTGCAAAGTAGACTACATGTGGGCCCCGCTTTGACCCAAAATTATTGTTTTGCCCCTGTGTCCAAATTGGACGAAAGGGTAGTATTTTCTAGCTATCTCGCTTATTCTGGGAACGTTGGTGATGTTTATTTCAGCATCGGAAGACGTTCATTCTGAGGCCGTAGTTTCTGACCTTGTGTGCTTGAATCCTGGACGTTACACTTTGCAGCTCCGTTGCCAGGCAAGATACCTTGCCAAATTGCTTACAGTACTTTACATGCTTATTATATTTTTGTATATTTATTGCATGTGTATTTTCTTTCAGTCATAAGTATATGCTTTATATTTATATATATATGTTGACACACACTTGACACATAGTATCATGGGAGGGGAGGACAATCAGTAGGTGTATGGGCTACAACCACTCTGGTAAACCGTAGTATCTAGCACGTACTACGGTAGTGTATCGCGCTGGTCGCTACCCCCACGGTACGTCGATTTCTAGAGTCGCGCTGGTCGCTACCCTCGCAGTATGTCGATTTCTGATGTCCTTGCCATGTGTGAGTTGTGAGATTTAGATCGAGTAGCCTACCCTTGCCCATATGTCAAAAAGTTGTCCACATTATGTATTTTATATAGATTGTCTTGTATAGCGTACTTATATATTTTTTGTCTATATTGTATGTTTACTATATCCAATTGGCATGCTTCTATGTATCTTGTTACGTCCCTCTAAGGACCTGGTTCCTTTTCGGGTGTGGACGATCTTGACTATTTGCAGGAGCACGGATCAGGACTTACTACTTATCTCTTCCGATGAGGTCTTACCTTATGAGCATCTTTGATTATCTCTAGCGATGGATCACTTTGCTGATACCTTTATATCATCATCTTATTTTATATTGGAGATTTACCCTTCTCCCTCATTTTAGTATTGATATAGTCATTAGTAGTGGATTTGTCTCCATCCGATTATTATTTTGGATTATTCAGACTCATTATTTTAGTTTAGTTATTTCTTTTCTATGACTTATTGTGTGGATGAGATTAGTATTTTTGTGACTTGTCACTATATATATACCACATGTGAGTTAATATTCATATTACAGCGTACGTATGTATTATGGTATCCATATATTGGAGTTGTCATATACATACGGCTGGCATACTTACGTGTTCCTAGTCCTACGTATTTTGGGACTGGGGCGTGACAGCTTGTGTCTTAATTCTAAGAATGAATGGACTTAATAACCATACCTCGTGCTAGATACGACCACGTGCTAAGATTGACTATGTATATAGCATGAATATGTGTTGAACTAAGATTTCTATGTGGACCAGACTAAGTAAATAGTGACTAACCAACTATGTGCATGACATAAGCTTCGTGTTACAATGCGATCAAAATTCATGTGACCCAACGAATAATTGATAATTGGACTTGAATATTGTATTCGTGCTGATACAATTATTGCCTGATATTGTTCATGATCTAATGTGCACTATGGTGCGACATACCGTGTTACGTGTTAAGTGATTTATATTTGGGTTGTACATTGAGAATGCCTCCAAATTCATGAACACGTGATACTATATATATACTTTTCCCCCAACACGGGCATGATATGCAAGTCAAGTACCAAATCCTGGCTAGGATATTGATTTATTGAATATTGCATACACGCTCGGGTGAATCCAGATTGAACTTCCATGGATTCGTATCTAGCGTGCCCGTACTTTATACGGCATCTTAAAAGAAATTCTCATTTGGCTACACCTTGAGATTTTAAAAACAATATAGGGTTAATTTAGCAACTAAAAGTGGTAGTAACATTGGAAGAAAATGGTATCCCGAGATCATTCCAACGAACCTTCCCATAGAGATTCATTCTAAGTGTGTTGTGGACTGGCCACCAAAGATACTATATATCATCCGCCTTAGTGGAGTGCAGTATCTGACCTATTATAAATAATGTCGAGCTATTGTTTCAATATAGGAACATTGGAACCGTTAATACCGTGATCTAGCGCAGTGGCCCTACAAGGAGCTGGTGCAATTTGTGAAGTGCATATATAATCATCTATTGGTTCGGTTAGCTCATGTTTGGCAATGACGTGATCTGAGGATACCTATTATGCATTATTCTGAGATAACCTCAGACTCCACAATTAGCAAGTTGTACAAGTGATTGGCCAATTTTATTAATTAGACTTGGTTGTGATTGTATTATTCTGTTAGTAGCCTTAGCAAATGGACTATCATAGTGTGATGGATTCGACACTTGTCCTTGTTTGGTTGTAGGGTTGGACCTTTGTGCTAGGATATACCATGGATCTAAGTTACGATACAAAATATATATATATATTATTATATATTTATTGCTTGTATTTTTCTTTCTCTATTTTGTGCTTCCTTTTGGTACTTGCTATTTGGGGTCTAACCCTACTGGTTTTGCATGGCCAGGTTTTGAGCCAGCACCCGAGGATCCATGGTATTTCACCAAACTCATGGCACGTACTAGGAACATGGCGGCCGAGGATAACGAGTGGGTTTTCTTATTCCCCGTTCGTCGTTGTGCATTTTACTCTTTTAGGTGTTTAGCCACCGGCACCTGTTATTTCGCATGTTTGGACATTTAATTTTTTTTACATGATTGTATATAAATCAGACTACAGCTGTAATACTATCATGTACTTTTGTTATTTTACCATCTTCTTATTATGTACAACTGGTCTCCAGAACATCTTTAGAAAGTGTTTGTGACGCATTATTACTTTATCTTATATACTCTATGATTACTGTTTCTTGTTTGATTGATTGAGATATAGATGTTCGTATGACCCTAAGTTACATGATTGTAGCATGCACCCCCTTGTCTAGTTGCAGCCATGATCGTCGTACAACATATAGTACCTTGTACGGGATAGTTAGCCGTGTCCATCTCCGTATTCTAGTACTATGGCGTGACATATTTTTTAAAAAAAAAATCAAGGGTAGCAAATAACCACCAATATCCTTAGAATATAGCTGTTAATTATAGGGGTACTCGTTATGAATCTTCAAAAGGGCTAGAATTTGGAGGTATTTTTAAATACCCCCATTTATATTAAAATGGTTGTTAGGAGGGATTTCTTGCCAAAATATATTTCTCAGCGTTATATTAACAGTAATAAGGAAAATATTTTGTAAATATCTACCAAATTATGAAAGACGTGGACCAGGGGGTTGTTCCTATAGTGCCCCGTTCCCCCGATGTGGGGTGCGCAACTAAGAAAAACTTCGGTATTCTTTGATCATGCCAGATTGAATCAATATCATTTTCTCGTTATGGATTAGTTTCTTCGAAATCAAGTCACACATTCAGCGGATCGTGTGTCAAGTAATGACTCTACGACAGTCGCGAGGGACCTTTCTGTTGCATTGGTTTTCGTTACTCGTTTTCAATGCCGCTTGGTTGATTTCGCGTTAGTTTTATGACTTATGTTTTCTTGTACGATTTTGATGGATTTTATTGTCTTCGTTCTATAAACTTCGCATTCGTATCAAATTCAGGGAGACCAAGGCAAGGAGATATTGATCGTCTGTTGATGTATGCAGGTGATCGAGTAGGCGACATACGAGCGGAGTCCTGAAAATCTCTCATTTCTCTCCCAATTCGCCAACTTGTGAGTGGCCTTACCTTCGATTAGTTGGCCCTTCTTCCAAGTCTTCACACTTAACAATCTGACTCTTGCATTCCGATCAACGATACCATAATAATAACTGAGTTAAGATAATAAGTAGGCTTGGAACCCTTAATGCATATACATAAATTTATGGAACAATCGCACTATCACATACTTGTCCACTATGAATGTGTTTTATCATATTTCAGTTGTAGCTAGATTATATTCATCTATAACTGTGCAACGAGTAGACCACACATTATAATGTGTAAAACCCCTAATTCTGAAAACCATATTAACTATTTTAATTAATTATTAATTGAACTATAGTATTTATTAGCTAATTAGGAGAAATAGAATTTATTAGATTTTTATTTTTAGGTAATTGTGCATTTAGAGGTTTTAGGGAGCAACCGTAATTTTTTCCTAATTATTTTCATGTAGGAGACCCTTTGGACAGCTGAGTAGATTTATTGTATGCACTAATATAATTTCTAAAAGTTTTATATATATATATATATATATATATATATATATATATATATATATACAAGGAGTTATTAAAAAGGAAATAGAAAAGAAAATAATTAGAAAAAGAATTAAATAAAAAAATGAAAAAAAAAAAGAAAAAGAGAAAGAAAAAGAAATCAAAATGAATCAAAAACCCAAACCCATATCCCTAACTCTACCCGTAACCCATTACTATTAAACCCTTAGCAAACCCATTAGGACCCCCAACCCATTAAGGAAATCAACAGCAGCTAAGCCAGCGCCCTCCCCCCCCACCCGCGCGGGTTTCACCTTCACCCCCCGCTTTCTCCCTATATATATATATATATATATATATATATATATATATATATATATATATATATATATATATATATATACTATAGTGAATAAATCCCAAACCCAAAACCTAAAACCTACTCCACCCCAGACCGCCGCGCCGCCACGACACCGCCGCCGTTCGCCGGAGCCCCAGCGCCGCTGCGGGTTCGCCGTCCACGTCAACGCGCGCACACCCGAGACAGCGAATACAAGGCAACGAAGCTCTATTCAGACGTCGTTTACCGCGCCCTCGCACGACCAAACTCGACCCCATCTTCGCCGGTATGTTCAAGACCTATCTCCCTTCCATCTTTGTGTGTTAGTTTATCTCGAACAGCGCACAAACCTAGGTAAAAATCGATGCCAAGTCGAGAAAAAATGACCACTTTTAATTTCAAAAATTCTGTTGCAATGACCCATGTTCACGTATTCGTATCTCCTACCACAGAGATCCAAATTTTGGTTTTTCTTTTTGGTATGCGAAGACCACCTAACCTAGTTTATTTTCTGTCAAATACAATAATTTATTAGTTGCTGTGTGTAAAATTAAATCAGTTAGAAAACTCTGAAAACTTGCTTTTTTCAACTTCCAAAATTTGCGATATAGAGCGCGCCCCCCCAAACGGGACCGCCCCGTCGCGTACCAAGTGTACCAAAAGGTTCGCATGGTATACCCAGACGTGTGGGCTTTTGCAAAAACTGATTCGGACGCGTGTGCGCGTCGGAATCAGCCAGTATCCGCAGAAAATTCTCCGTATCGTGACTTTTGCAAAACCCTGCGCCATTTAGTGCACGCTCGTCAGAATGCGACGAAACTTACGCCACTGGACTCGTGGTATCGTGCTGGTCCTATGACCCAATTTTTACGTAATTTGGAGACAACTGACCAAGTCGCCTATTGGCGAGCCATACGGTTGACTTTTTGGGCAAAATTGTGTTCGGCTCACCGGAATTCACATTTGGACATACCGTTGAGTTTGTACTGACTTTTAGAGTTCGTTTGACCTATAATTTGTCCCATTTAGAGACCTTTACCCTTGGCACGCTTTTTGGTGCAAAGTGGCCCACACGTGGACCACACTTTAATTCGAAATTACCGTTTTGCCCCTGTGTCCAAATTGGACGAAAGGGTAGTGTTTTCTAGATATTTCGCTTATTCTGGGAATGTTGGTGATGTCTATTTCAGCATCCGGAGACGTTTGTTCGGAGGCCTTAGTTTCTGATCCCGTGTCCTTGACATCTAGACGTTACATTTTGCAGCTCTCTTGCCAGGCAAGTATACCTTGCCATTGTAATGTTATTCATATTCCATATGTTGCATGCATCTTTATTTTCTGTCTTTAGTTCATATATTTTAACTGTTATATAAAATGCACGCGACGGTGTTGTCGTAATTATTTTTATTATGTATATGCATTGACCTTGTTTATGAGATCGCCCCATTATCATGAAGCATCATTAGGTTCATTGGCCTTGACACAGTTGTTACACGAGTTGTGAGCCTCATATAGATCACGGATTGCGTACTGGGTTGGCCTCCTATACGTATGGGCCGTGCGTTAGGGATAACTGTTGTAAGAAACTTTACATGCTAGAAGACTCAGCAGTTATTAGTAGTCCAGGGACATAGTCTATTGTAGTACGGTGGTCCAATCCTTGTCCTTATTTGGTTGCAGGGTTGGGCTATTATACTAAAGATAGGCTATGAACCAAATCGTGTCATGGATGTGACAAGCTTAGAGCATGGGGTTGGAAGAACAACAAGTAAGGCGTTTGGGCTCCTTTGTACTTTCCTTTTGTTCGCCCGGACGCTCCTGGCGGCCTCTGCCATTCAAAAGACGACATACTTTTTAGGCCCCTGATTCTCCGAGAGAATCATGCCAATCCCATTTATGGCCAGATAGCCCACGTGTTGGAAAGTTGTTCTCAAACTGCATTCACATAGATGGTTAGGCGACTCAATTGGATATTTATTTCAGTACTTATTGACATGCTTCTATGTATCTTGTTATGTCCCTCTGAGGACCTGGTCCCTTTCCAGGTGTAGATGTTCATGAGTATTCGCAGGGGCGCAGATCCGAACTGGTTACTTATATTTTCGAGGATGCCTTCTCTTCGAGCCCCGTGATTGTAGCTGATATTCTTATATTGTGTTTGTTATGTTACACTTATATATTCGAGTTGGTAGTGGATTTATTTCCATCCAACTATCATCTTTAGATACTTTATATTGAGATCTAGTTTCATAGATATCGATTAATTATTTATATATGATTTTCTGTGGATGAGATTTAGACTATATCCTGTGACTTGTGACATATGTACCACTTGTAGATTGATATTCATAATACAGCGTACGCATGTGTTATGGTTTCCATATATTGGAGTTGCCATATACATGCGGCTGACATGCTTACATGTCCTAGTCCTACATATTTTGGGACTGGGGCGTGACATCATGCGATCACTTGAGCAGGTAGACTATGTTATCGCACTGTGCTAAGTAGTTATGCTCATTTTGAATGTCTTGAAATACTTCGTTTGATAACTTAGTGTTCGATGCAACATGGTCACGAACAATTTAGCACAAGGTTTAGTTCCTGCGAATGGTCACCGGGGCATTGGGACCGATTCGTCCTGAGCAGAACTCGTATAGCTATGCTAGCAAGACTAGAACGGGTAACACAAAAATTTGTAGCGGGACTTGTTACTCGCGCTGCTTAAGGATCGCCATCTTACTGTAGCTATTGTCCACGATGGTTTTCCTAGTGCCATGATTCAATATGTTTGCATTGAACTGTTCAAGCTAATGATGTCTTCTTGGCAGGGAAGGACATGATAAATCTTGTGCAGTTGGATGCGTCAGCCGGAGGTAAAAGTCACCGAACGATGACACATTTATTTTAGCCATTCATATCTATCGCATGCTTGTAACTTGGAATAAGCAAGATAGAAAGAGCACATAATTTAATTTGTATGCTTCACATGAATACCATGTTGATTTGGTGAGTTGGGTTAGCTTGCCCTCACCAGTATATTTTGATGTACTAACCCACGTTGCAACAGGTTCTCCGAGCAGAGGCGACGCTGCGAGGAACTGAAGCTTTTTTTCAACCATTCCATCAACTTGACGCGCTAGTGTTCATGTTTCGAAGCACTCGTACAAGTCTTATGGAGCTCGTGCACATACTCTATGCAGCTTCGCCACAAAAAGACAGTCTCGCATGATGGTCTTTAATCTTTTGAGTTTTAGTAAGGGATGTAATGTATGGAACAACTATCTCATTTTGCATCCATCTTGTAAGCCTGAGCGTCATCCCTTTCACTTGTATTTAAGAGTCTGTACAAAGATCAATAAAGATAACTTTTCTTCGTTTCAATGTTTAATGTTCAATTTGTGTACTCTCTTGTTATGATTCAAAGTGTATCTTTATGCCTAGGTTTCGCACGGCAACATGTCCCGGGACGACCATCCATTACACACTTTGAAGTTTTAGGTCCCACGCAAATTGTCGGGGGAATAAAAAATTTAGATTTTAGAAATGGTCGTTAATTTTCCGCAATAACATTTGACTTGGATATATGTGCGTGGCAATCATCCGTGACGTGGGTGGAACCAGAAATATAAGTTCGACTAGATGTTGACTCAAATATAAAAAAAAAAACCCTGTATCCATTGATGGACATATTTTGTAGTAACAGAAATTGTAACACCATGAGTTTACTCTAGTTTGTAACACGCACAGTACAAGTGAAATTAACTCTAGAGATTAATAATTAAGCCTGAGGTTGAGCCTCCTGAGCCACACCGAGTGCAGTATCATGCCGATCACGTCGAACCTCCTCATCGGCTGGTTGAAGAGGAAGTGCCTCCTGACCGCCCTGAGCCCCTCCGTCAGCCTCTCCATCTCCTCCTCCCCCACCGCCCCGAGTATCTCCTTGAGCCTCGGTATCTCCTCCACCCCGACCCTCACCGAGAACTCCTCGTACCTCAGAACGTCGCTGAACGGAGCCACGTACCCCTCCGATATCAGCACGGGCACGCACTCCGCGTACACCGCCTCCGCCAGCCTCGGGCTGGCCACCTCGTACCCGCTCGGGCAGAGGCAGAAGCGCGAGCGGAGCATGTATGTGTCGAAGTAGTCGACGCCCTTGGGGAGGTACTGGTGGACCTGGACGTCGGGGTCGCGGCCGGCGCCCCAGTGCTCGAGGAGGACCGGGCGGATGGGGCCGTGGTCGCCGCCGCCCGCGAAGAAGGCGAGGTAGGGACGTGGGGCGCCGCGGGGGGGAGGCGAGAGGACCTGGCGGGGGATGTCCCCCGTTACGAGGTTGATCTCGGGGATGCTGACGTCCTTCACCGGGCGGAAGCCCTCGGAGGTGTTGGCGTTGCAGAGGGCGCGGATGGAGTTGTTGTAGAGGAAGGGGTCCACAGTGGACGTGCTCGGCCCCTGCCAGAAAATTAAGACCCAAACACTATCAGTATCATCGATCGATCCAAACGTCTCCAAAGCCAGTGGGTGGGTGGTAGCTAGATACTGACCCAGTCGTGGCAGGAGAGCATGAAGTGGTCCGCCCCGGCGGTGCGGTTCCAGTAGGGGTGGTTTGTGGAGACCACCCGTACGTAGTCGGCGACGACGCGCCCCATTGCGAGGCCGTTGTCGGCCTCGGTGTAGACCAAGCTGACCAGCCAGGTGACGCTGAAGGGAAGGAAGAAGAGGTTGGCCTTGCGGGGGTCCTTGGTCCGCATCCCCCCGGGCTTGGTCCTCTCGACCTCCTGGATGAACCTCCCTTCCGTCGCGTAGATGTCCTTGCAGGGGCCATCATGGAACAGCGGGGGCTCGCCTTCTTCGTATATGTACATCTTCAGCCTCTTCTCCATCTCTAAGTAGCTTCTGATATATTTTTCATTCACATTATAAACTTTCTCCTCACCATTAATTAATTAATTGTTGATTACTTCGTTTTTGCTCAAACTTGAAAAAAGAAGAAGAGAAAAAAAGAGAGGCATAAGGCAAGATTTGCATTTGCAGAATATTAGCATTATTTTCCTTGGTTTTGGCTGGTCTTTTGGGTTTAAGAAAATAAACCTTCTACACTGCAAAATATAAAGTGAAATTATGAAACAGAAGCTAAAATAGGCAGACTTTTTTTTAAAGAAAATTTTATAAGTGGAAAGAAAGTTGAGAAAAATGGAACATGAAAAAACGTTTCAGCTAATATAAAGTAAAGTTGTGAAACAAACGCTAAAATAAATTGACAATTTTGTTTTACAAAAATTTTTAATGGAAACACGCTAACCTCCTGAAAGAATGCATTCTCTTTTAACACAAATTCCTTTATATATATATATATATATATATATATATATATATATATATGCATTCTCATTACACAAACTCCTTTTATATGTATGGGCACATTTTGGAGGTAATGACATTACTCTTTTTTATATGCATAACACTTAAAGAACTATATAATTGTAATATTTAGACTTTGGATCTCGAATAAGTTAGGATATATATGTTTGGGTCTCCATAATAGATATAATTAGTATTTGGATCTTGAATAAGTTCGTATATTTGTATTTGGGTCTCCATAATATACATAATTGGTATTTGGTTCTTGGACTAATGGTTGAATCGAAAAAACAAATAAAAAAAAGAAGAAAAAAGAAAAAAAATTAGAAAAATTTGACGGAAATAAAAAAAAGGATAAAAAAAATATAGAAACAAAAAAATGAAAAAGAAAAAAACCCTTAAAAGTTTAAAAGGAAAAAAAATAACAAAATATTTTTTTGTCCGAGCAAAAAAATATACCCACTTAAGGGATATGATTCTCATGTTTTGTTGATAAATTATTTATCCGGGTATTCGTAATTTTTTCAGAAATATTTTTTTAAAACTAAACCAAACATGGGAATAAGTTTTCCACAATAAATTTGTCCGAAATATTTAGACTTTAGGTATTGATATTTCCGAAAAAAATTATTTACAAAAATTACAAATATCCGAACAAATTTAAAATATTTTTCTTTCCGTTTTTTTTCTTTTTTGCCTTATTTTCTTTTTTGTTTTGTTTTGTTTTATTTTTTTTGTTTTTTCGATTTATTCGTCATTTTTTTACTTTTTCTTTTTTCGATTTATTATTATTCTTTTTTCTTTTTATTTTGTTGTTTTTTTTTTTTTTTTCATTTTTTTCTCTTTATTTATTCTTTTAGTTGTGTTTTGACAATAACCCATCAGTCCAAGACCCAAACATTAATTATGTTTATTGTGGAGATCCAAACACAAATTTCGAACTTATTGGAGACCCAAATACTAATTATGTATATTATAAAAATCTAAATACATATTCTAACTTATTCGAGATCCAAATTCTAAATATTCCTGTAAAATTTTATGAATTGTTTGCATATTGTGCAGAAGCTAGATAATCACTAAAATCAAAAAAAAAAAAAAATCAATAAATAAACAAAAAATTGAAATATATAAACTGATGAAGAATTGTAGCACGTGGTTAAATTGTTGCCAATTTGTTTGATTACTTTTTTATGTGGGAGATCTCAAAAATCAAAACCGCAATTACACACGAGTATCCGTAACCCCTTTATGTTTCTTTCGTACGTTTAAGTTTAAGAAAAACAACAGCTAATCCTCTGAAAACAAATGACAATTAAGTACAAAATAAAGGTGGAAAAGTGTAGGTGCAGTTTTGTTAGGGTTTTCAGTTTCCTCACCGGTAAAAACTGGCAGCGTTCCGGTAGATTCTTGGTAGGGGCATCTCCTCGCGCGGAGGGGCATCGGCATCTCCCCTCGCTCGTGCCGCTCTTCGTATCGCCGAACGTGCTCTCGCCAGCCCTTCCTCCACCGCCGACGCAGCCGTCGCCTTCTTCTTTCTCTGCAATAGAAAAAAAAAAACAAAGCACAATTGGAATTATGAATTAATTCTCGAAACAGTCTTAAAATCAACGGGCCGGTGTCGTACTCGTGCGGGTGTCGTCACGAAGGACACGTTGGGCTGAGGCAGGATGAGGGGCTGCAGGGGTGGATGGTCCGCGCCGTGGCCGGGGCTTCTCGTCTTATCGGTTTCTTTACTGCGGAAGTGAGTGCTTCCGAAAGGGGAAGTGACGAGGAAGCGGAGGGCTGTAGGGAAGAGGAGGAGGAGGATGGGGATGAGGATTCTAGCACAATAACTCAAATCAAAGTAACCCATGTTTCAAGAAACTTTAGGGATGAGGACTTTCTTGCACCAAGTGCAAGAAGAAGAAGAAGAAGAATGAATGAATGAATGGCTATGTACAACGGAAATTTATTGTTCAGATACTGTATTATATATTTGTGTATATGTTCTTTGAATCTTTAACGTTCTATTAATTTTTAAATTAGGAAATGGAAAATATACGTGTAAATAAATTAGTATTTATGTATATACCTAACAAAGATAGGAAATGCCATATATAATGCTTAACCCAGGGGCAGTGAGATCTTGTCAATTCAACTTGGAGGGAAAATTCATAAATATATTTTCATTTTGGCTTATTTTTAACTAAATATATGAATTTTTATTTTTTTTACTAGCAACTATACACCCTGAATTATCGTGTCCTTAGCAACTTGCTTTGTCTCGCTAGTTTAACTGTTAGTTTGGGGTCAACTTAATATCCAGACTTTTTTGCAACTATATAACCAAATCATTTTTTTATTAGCTAGTTTAACTGTGACTTTGTGTTCAAGTTAATGACAAATATATTTCTTAAAAACTTGGTTTACCCCATGAAAAGTAGTTTATTATCTTTTATATATATATATATATATATATATATATATATATGTAAAGGCCAAAATGAGGATGCTTATACAAGTAATATATATATATATATATATATATATATATATATAGAGAGAGAGAGAGAGAGAGACAAAGCTCTAGAACCAACCGGATGGCTTCATATTATGGAACCACCATATTATACATATGTTGAATTGGAATTGAGTGTCTGAGATTAAAATGTGGTGGGGTCTACATCTTATAATCTCAACCACCAAATTTTAATCCAACTAATGTAACATAGGATGGTCGGCTGGTTATATATATATATATATATATATATATATATATATATATACACCATGACCTTAGCCCAATGGTAAGGTGGGGCATCCCCGGACGTGGCAATTCGAATCCTCCCTCCACACGTGGGCGGCTGGGTGGCTCCCTTGGAGCCGCGGTCTCCGGGTGGTCCCATAAGGTACATAAAAAAACAAAGATAATATATATATATATATATATATATATATATATATATATATATATATATATATATATATATATATATATTTGAAAATTAAAAAAACATTAAAAATGGGTTGGGAGGGGTAGACTATGACGGCACTAGATTATATTTTTCATCATTTTATTTACGTTTATTTTATTTTAATTTGTTATAGGACATGTTGGTCTTTTTAGTACAAAAATTAATAGGAGATAACAAGTTACTATTGTCCTGATATTATGGTATTTTGTTACAAAAATATAAAAGTTCAAAATGCTTAATTGTAAATAAGTTTTTCTTCTTTTATTCGCTTAGCATGTACTAAAACATATTGCAACCATATAGATGTAGTAGTCGTTGTGTATGAAATAAAATCTCATCTTGCATTATAAAATAGACAATAAGCCCATTTGGAGCACCAAGATGCACAAACATGAGTGACAGTGTATAATATGGGGATAGTCGTAAAATTAGAGCGGAATTGCTCACTTACATCTATAACAATGTTATGTAAATTAGGAATAGTGTTTGAAAATCAATGGTATTTTTAAGTCAATACTTAATGTCATTGTTGGGTAATAATTTGCAAATTTTTTTTTTAAGTAAATCAATTTGCACATATTTTAAAAAGTACAAGTTATCACTTTGTAAAATACGAGTAATTGAAGGTTTTTAACTGAAAATTTCCCCAATATTAGATTGGAATTCAACAAACTATCATTTTCATATAATTTAATATTCGTTGGGATGGAATTCCAATTCCATGCAACTACAAGACATGACATATGGGAGGTACGGGAGAAGGAAAGAATGGAAATGGACTAAAACCCAGCCTATCATGATGCAGTTAACACATTTCATCCCCCATTGTCTAATTTAACGGAGGCGAACAGTAAGGTTTTGATTGCCAACATTCATGTTACTTCCCTGTGCATGTATAGAAACCCAATATGAGGGACCACAATTTTTATTCTGCCAGAATTAGCTAACATAATGCTAATATTAGTAAGAAAGATAGGGTTAAGTATTAGTCGAAAAATATCGCGGAAATGACACAAATCCACTTGAACATAAGGAACCACAGATTCACGCAAACACCAAGACAAATCAACACATATGTCACTTTGACAAATTTTAATCTATATAACTCAAAAAGTACAAGAGCAAACACAATATGTTGAACCCTTTGTCCCCAAGTTCAACTCCTCACAAATCTCAAGGGAGAAGATGATTACAATCAATTTTTTTAGTTATATATATTGAGATTTTGAGGGGTTGAACTTTGGGGGCAAATTATAATATCGAAAATCACTCATCAACCCTGTGATAATTCTCAAGAACGAATAAGACGATTCCTCAAATAGATCTTCTTTCTGTAGAAGCATGGAAAATCTAGATCCATGCGTTCAACATACATGAGCTCCAAGATCTACTCAGAAGAAATCATGCAGCAGAATGACAATGCGGCCCAGAAAAGTAGCTACCATGTGCTAACAGTAATCATGGCCATGCGCCGCAGTGATCAAGCCTCCGGCGCCATAATGATCCAGTGTCATGCGTCGACCGCTTCATAACTAGTGTTCCCGTGTGCCATCAGTGCCACGCGCCACTAAATAACTAGTGTCCACATGCGCCAGTAGTGTCATGCGCCACTACTCCCTTAAGAATTCTTGTTGTACCCCAATATGGCCACATAAAGGCCTGACACAAAGATTATGTCTGACACAAAATCCTGACAAAAAGGACTTTCTGAACGCCTCGAAAGATGCGAGCATGCTAAACGATAAAATCTTACGTCAGCATAAAATTTACTCCTGACAGACATGTAGAGCCACGTGTACGAGGCCACATGCATTTCAGACTCCATGCGTTCCATGTGTCTCTCGCCCCATCAATACCAAAATCTGCGCTATTAGCGACATTTTTTTTGCGACGTAAGTTTTGAAGTCGCTAATTTTTGTAATATTAGAGACTCCAATAAAAAAAATAGCGACGTTTAGCGACGTTCAACGACAATTAAAAATATACGAAGGTATATGTCGCAGAACGTCGCTAAATTTTTAATTAAAAATATATGACGGTATATGTGGCAGCTCATCATTTATTGCATTAAAAACTGTTGATGACTTGGCTTGTGCAAAATAAGAAGCTCTGTGTACAGGAATACCGCCACTTATACACAAGAGAGTTGGCTGAGTTGTACGCGTAGTATCACTGCCACGTGCTCACGATTGTCTACCACGCCGAGGGTCACCGCTTGCCGCGTGTTTTTGGATATCATGCAGTGGAATATATGTTGCCCATAAGAATTTGTTATGCAGAGAAGTACTATTGTGTGCGCATAAAGTATGATACATCCTTGCGTTGAAGACTTGCTCGGATGGGTATAATAGAATGCTGCCTATCATGCACCATTGCTGATGAGTCATGCGAGACTTGGCTCTAGTGCACATGGAGACTTGTTGAGCTGTGCTAAGCATCTGAAGTCTACAATTTATGTTTTCTGAGAAAAGGATCATACGGCCCAGCTTGCATTGCTTTTCCTTTGACCTGGTCGTTGGAGGTGCATTAACATCGGGAGCTTCATAATCTCGCTGGTAGGCAAGGCCCGACCTGGTTGCCCTAGCCCAGGCCTCCTCAGCGGTGGGAGAAACCATATGGCAGGACTTGGTTTTTCGTGCTTTAGACTTGACTATGGAAGGCGCTGCTTGCTGCATCAAGTCTGGGACAAGATCCAAGTGGATCCACTTGATCTCGCCTCGAGGTTAGTAAGAGGTATCAACCGGTCGTAAGCTGGTGGAATATTGACTACCTCCATTGTTGCCCTCGAGATCGGGATGACTCCGTCCTTGGCTTCCATCGTGGGAAAGTTACCGAACTGGAGGAACACCATGCTGGCGGCAACTGTCATATCGTCGAAGTCCAAGGTAAGGGACTTGGTGTCAATCAGGTACTGGATGTAACATTTTAGGGTATAGCAGTCCTTCGTTGCATGTTGGACATAGCGATAGTAGTGGCAGTATTTTGGATTGTTCATCTCGGCTGCCTCTACAAGGCGCTTAACGTCGGGGAGCTGAAGCTTGCCACCCTTCATCAACACTTCGAAGATGGTCATGACATTTTTATCTTCGAAGGAGTAAGTCTCTTGGGGCTTTGGAACCTCAGCCGGCTTTTATTCGGGCTTCTTGGTTAAGTTGGCCACCAGAGCCTGCTTTACTTTTCCCTTGCGGCTGTTGTTGCCGCTGTTGCTATTGTTGGGGCATTTCCCCCTGTCATCTGCGACAGAGATTTGTATTCCTAGGAGCCGGGCATCTTTAACTTTTTTTTCAGCGCTGACTGCGTTGATAATGAACGATGTCCAGTCTTTGAATTGACTCCCACCCATCCAGAGGCTGACTGCCGGAAGTAGGTTCCTGCGGCACGTCCATGAGTGTGGACTCAGGATTGCCTGGAGGAAACCTCAGTATTGCTTGGCAGAAATGCTCGATTTAATTTTATGCGAGCTCCCTTTCCCCTTGGGTGACATCCATCAGGGAGTATATCGCCATGTCGCTTCCTCCGTCATAGAATCTTTTGAGAAAACGAATCTTGAAGTCGTCAAATGACGAGATGTTGTTGTCTTATAGGCTACAAAATTAGTCGAATGCAACCCCGGATAATGTTTCCACAAAAAGCTTGGTGATGAGTGCGTCACTACGAGGTAGATGTCCTGTTACTATCTCGAAATAGCTCATGTGTTGACGAGGGAAAGTCTTCCCATCAAATGGGTTCAGGTTAAAGGGCTTGTACTTTGGCGGGTACGGAATATCCCTCCACTCGCGGGGGTACAGTTATTGTATCCCGAGTTCGCACAGTGAATCATGGCTGCCCATAGAATCTAGGCGAGCCCAGAGTTCTCAGATTTCTCTCATTGCATCTTTGGCTTCGTCTACCGCTGAAGGGGCAGACGAA